>WOVY01011113.1:0-337500 GCA_013436015.1 Rhipicephalus annulatus | reverse complement strand
CAGTTTTCGAGAAGCTTCAGGACTGTAGTAGATCATTTCGATAAGGTCACAGCCTATTGCGCGAACTGTACAGATTATTCTGGAACACTCGTCACCGCCAGCGATAACGCTAGAACATTCGATGGCAAATGTATAAATGCCGACGCACTTCGCCGCTTGTCAGTAGTTGATCGACGGCCGACGCTCCGTTCACTGCTATATGCGCAAGACTGCTACTGTAATCGAACTTTCTCTTTATCGGGAACAGGTTCGCCCAAGTAAACAGTTAAATCCACACACAAAGTCTCCTTTATTCGGCCAACGTCACGACGTAAGGTTAGTGAGTGGATCGGCAATGCGGGCGAAGTTTTTCACGAAGTGCCAATAGTAGGTGCACAGGTCCGGAAATCGGCGCACCACCTTCTTGTCAGTGGGCGGCGGGAAGTCGGCGATTGCGGCTGTTTTTCGTGGATCGGGACAACCTCCAGACTTGCTAATCATCTGCCCCAGGAACAAGAGCTCATCGAGCGCAAATCTGCACGTTTCGAGCTTAAATGTGAGTATGGACATCATGATAGCTTGAAGTACAGCTTCAAGGCACCGAAGATGCTCGTCAAAACTCGTGGAAAACACGACGACGTCGTCTAAGTACAAAAGGCAAGTCTGCCACTGCAATCCTGCCAGTACCGTATCCATAACTTGTTGAAAAAGGGCAGGCGCTGAGCAAAAACCGAAGGGCATCACCTTAAACTCAGCAAGGCCGTCTGGTGTTATAAACGCAGTCTTCTCTCGGTCTCTTTTGTCGACTTGGATTTGCCAAAAGCCAGTCTTGAGGTCCATTGACGAAAAATACTTGGCGTTATGGAGCCGGTCAAGTGCGTCGTCTATTCGTGGGAGAGGATACACGCCTTTTCTTGTAATTTTGTTTCAGGCAGCGATAATCGGCGCAGAAACGTAGGATCCCATCCTTTTTCTCCACTAACACCACGGCGGATGCCCATGGACTCTTGGACGGCTGGATGATGTCATCCCGCAGCATTTCATCAATTTGTCTCTTCATGGCCTCCCGTTTTCGCGTCGAAACCCTGTACGGATTCTGACGGAGTGGTCTGGCATTTTCTTCGGTTATGATGCGATGTTTCGTGATTGGGGTCTGCCGAATTTTCGATGACGACGAAAAGCAATCTTCGTAAAGCAAGACCAGGGCCTTGAGCTGTTCTTGCTTATGATTCGAAAGTCTGGGATTGACGTGGAAAGCTGTGGGTGGGGCTTCGTTCCTCTGAGCAGGTAACGCAGAATCGGCCAGGGTGAAAGCACTAGTGGCTTTCACAATTTCTTCGATGTATGTGATTGTCGTTCCTTTGTTCACACGTTTTTACTGATTGCTTAAATTCGTGAGCATAACCGTTGCTTTGCCTCCTGACCGCTCTGCAATTCCTCTTGCGACGCAAATAATTCGGAGGACCAACAGGTGCTGACTGCCTTCAACAACGCCAACCAATTCAGGTGATTTAGGCGCGCCGACTGAAAGAATGACGCTGGAGCGAGGCGGAATGGTGACTTGTTCTTCCAGCACATTCGAGGCATGGTTTCTTGACGGCGTGCGCGGCGGTAGTGCTTCTTCTGTGGATAATGTTATTGAGTTTGTTCTTAGGTTGATGACAGCACCTTAGAGACAAAAAAAGTTCATGCCAAGGATGACATCTCTCGAGCAACGCTGTAGGACTATGAAGTCTGCAGGATAAATACGGCCGGTAAACGTGACTCTCGCTGTTCAGATTCCTGCTGGCGTTACGAGATGACCTCCAGCTGTGCGGATTTCGGGGCCTTCCCAAGCTGTCCTAACCTTTTTCAACTTCACGGTGAACGACCCACTAATGACGAAATAGGCGGCTCCAGTATCGACGAGAGTGGTCATACTGTGGCCGGCGATAAGAACGTCGAGGTCGCTAATTCGCCGTCTCGCGTTGCAGTTAGGCCGTGGCGTCGGGTCACGGCTTTGTCGGCTTCTTCCGCTGCTTCTATGTTGCGTCGTCAGGACTCATTCGGTGAGTTAGGTTTCGTCGTCAAGACTTTGCCTAGTTGGCGTGGTGTTCGGAAAGCTCCGTCGCGGCGTCATCGTCGTAGGAGGATCTTTGGTAGTTCGTCGGATTCCTCATTAGCCCCGCGAAGAGCTCCTGTTTGACCCCTCGCATGAGGAAACGAACTTTCTTCTAGTCAAGAAGGTCTGGGTCAGTGTGACGGAATAGGCTGGTCATCTCTTCTGTAAAAATGGCAACATTTTCATTTGGCAGCTGAACCCGGGCCTCTAGTGAAGCAGCGGCCCTCACTTTGTGAGCGACACTCGTGAATGTTTGCAGAAATGCGCCTCAGAAAACATCCCACGTTCGGACCGTGGACTGCCGATTCTCGAGTCAGGTCCTTGCGGTTTCTTCCAAATAGAAGAACACAAGACGGAGCTTTTCGTCATTGTCCCAGTGGTTGAGGGTGGCCACGTGGTCGCATGTTTCAAGCCAGGTCTCAGGGTCTGCGAACGATGACCCATGGAAAATAGGTGGATTCCTGGGTTGATGCATGACCAATCTTAGGCAGGGACGCTGCGGTTGTCATTGTCGCTGCAATCACGGTCTTGGCCTTGGTCTTACGCGCCTTGTCTTGTAGAAGCCCGTAGTGTGGTGGTAGACCTTACTGTCAGCGGCTGGCTCACTGCCCTAGGTTGGCGTCGGTGTCTTCTACGCGACGTGGGCTGGGTTCGCGGTTTGACGGGGGCGTCCGGTAAATGAACGAAGCAGCACATCAACCAGATGTCAAGGGTCGTGACATCTGGTGGAGGTGCTTACATCTGGTGGAGCATAGGTCTCAGCGCCGTTCTTGTGCAGAGGGCTGACGGACTTTAAAGGGTTATTAGTTACGCCAGCCGATCGCTATCCAAAGCAGAAGCCAATTATTCCACAACACAAAAGGAGTGCCTCGCCATTATCTGTGCTACGTCGAAATTTCGCCCCTACCTCTACAGCAGCTCCTTCAAAGTTGTGAATGACTACCACGCCTTGTGTGGGCTAGCTACCTTGAAAGACCCTTCAGATCACCTCACACGATGGAGCCTGAGACTCCAAGACTACGACATTACCGTCGTTTACAAGTCCGGCAAAAAACACTGCGACACCGACTGCCTCTCTAGTGTGCCTGTCGACCAGCCACCGTCTGACGACCTGGATGACGACTACTTCTTGGAAACGATAACTTCCGATGACTTCGCTGAACGACAGCGGGCCGACCTGGAACTTAAGGCCCTAATAAAATACCTCAAAGGCAGGACCGCCGAAATCACGAAGGTATTCAAGTGCGCACTGGCGTCGTTCATCCTGCGAAACGGTCTTCTCCAAAAGAAAAACTTCTCACCGCACCGAGCCAAGTACCTCCTTGTGTTGCCTTCAGCTCTGCGACCAGAACTCCTGCAGGCCCTGCACTACGATCCGACGGCAGGGTACCTCGGTTTTTCAGCATGCTCGTGAGGATACAAGAAAGGTACTACTGGCCACGTCTTACCACCGACGTCACTCATTATGTGAGGACATGCCGGGACTGTCAGCGACGCAAGTCACCACCGATAAGGCCAGCGGGACTTCTGCAGCCATTTGAACCACCTCGCCGACCATTCCAGCAGATTGGTATGAATCTACTGGGGCCGTTTCCGACGTCGGCTTTCGCAAACAAGTGGATCGTGGCAGCTACCAACTACCTCACCCGCTACGCCGAGACAAAAGCTTTGCCCAAAGCCACTGCATCCGAGTTGGCTAAGTACTTCATCGAAAATATCGTCCTACGTCACGGTGCGCCGGAAGGTCCTCATCACCGACAGAGGAACGGCATTTACTGCAGACCTGACTCAAGCAATCTTTGCATAAAGCCAGACAAACCACTGCCGCACGACAGCGTACAACCCCAGACAACTGGCCTCACCGAGCGGCTAAACAAGATGATCGCCGACATGCTGGAATTGTAAGTCGATGTCGAACACAAGACGTGGGACACCATTTTTCTGTACGTGACCTTCGCATACAAACGGTGGTGCAGGAGACGACGCAAATATCTCCATACAAATAGGTCTACAGAAGGAGCCCGGCAACGACGCTCGATCCCATGTTACCCAACGTCACCGACGAAGAAAACCTCGATGTGAGTGAGTACCTTCAACGCGCCGAAGAAGCCCGACAACTCGCGCGTCTCCGTATCAAGAATCAACAGACGACCGACAGCCGGCGTTACACTCTTCGACCATGCTTCTTGGCCCGGAGAACGTTTTTGGGCGTGGACGCCGATACGCCAACGTGGACTCAGTGAAAAGCCTCTGCGACACTACTTCGGACCGTACAGGGTGGTTCGACGTCTCGGCCCACTTGATTACAAGGTTGCCCCCGACGGCATCACGAACTCTCAACGACGCCGATCGTGACCTGAAGTAATCCTTGTCGCGCGCCTCTAGCCGTTTCATGCGCATTAACAAACTGAAACCGTGTTTTTTGTATTATTGCTATGTAGCAAGTTATTCATTGTTCATTAAAGTATAATGAATAAGTTCATATTCATTAGAGGGGGGCAATGCCACGTTTCATTCCTCAAGCTTTGTTATCGCCCCAATCTACTACACAATTCTCGGCACAAACCACGCCTGCAGTTTTCAAGAAGCTTTGGGACTGTAGTAGATCATTTCGATACGATCACGCCCACTCCGCGAACAGTACAGATTATTCTGGAACATTCGTCACCGCCAGCGATAACGCTAGAACATTCGATGGCAAGAGTATAAATGCTGACGCACTTCGCCGTTTGTCAGTAGTCTATCGACGGTCGAGGCTCCGTTCACTGCTATCTGCGCAAGGCGGCTACTGTAATCGGACTTTCCTTTTACCGGGCACAGCTTCGCCCCCAAATAAACAGTTAAATCACAACACAAAGTCTCCTGTCTTCAGCTGCGTCATGACCCCGTGACTATATATATATATATATATATATATATATATATATATATATATATATATTTATATATATATATATATATATATATATATATATATATTAAGGGAAAGAAGTGCATACATAAGGGCTCGTTTTTCCGGGTTTTGACACAATATTATTGAGATCTAACAGACAATATTGCCAAGGAATGTATACGGGAAGTTCTTAGAACAACTAGAATATAAATAAGAAGAAAAGTGGGTGACAAAATAACCAGCAGAGAGCAGGAATTGAACTTAGACCTTCTGATAACGCGTTCGATGCTCTAACCACTGGGCTATCACAGCGGCTTTTCCTTCATGCACTTTTGTTTGTTAGATTTCCTCTCTCTCTCTCTCTCTCTCTATATATATATATATATATATATATATATATATATATATATATATTATATATATATATATATATATATATATTATATATATATATACGGGTATTGGCAATTGGCAGCTTACGTCACGACATTTGCAGAAAAAGATGAGCACCGAGGCAGCATTGTCCCACTTACGGTGATAATAAATAATGGCCTAAATAACTAAATTTTCTTTATGTAGTGTGACGGAACGTTTGGTTATGCACATTCTACCCCTAATCTTTGTACTATAGGCCTCGGCGATTTCTCTTGTGAATTGGTTAGGATGCTTGAACATCATGGCGGTTTTCTCAAAAAGGGGACGACAACCACAAGAACTGCCGGCTGATGAAGCGTCGGACGTACAATGCGCCAGAGAACTCTTCTGGGGCACTTCACGTCCGACGCTTCCAGCGAAGGAGAAAAGAAACCTGGTACAGGGCTTGTGCTTAATTTTATTGCAACGTCAAAAACGGGAGAACATGAGAGGGTGCTGGAACTTGGGCCGAAGTACTGGTTCGAACCTCACCTGAATGACTTTGAAAAGGTAGCCACAGCGATCACGGTCTCAAGTTGTGCCAACGAGGATTTACGTTCAAGGTGTGTTTCAGATTGTGTTGATACCATTGTCGGAACGGGAAAGGGGGGGCAAGGACTCGCTAAGGCCGTTAGTGGATTTCTTTTGTGAAAACACACTGCGTGTACTAGTAGCCGACAAAGAAAGATACTTCGCAATGGTGAATTGCAAAGCGTATTCACACAAGAGTGAGGTATCAATTAAAAAAATTTCAGGCGTGTCATTGTTAAAGCTACAGAAGTAAAAGCCGAGCGCTTTTTATGTTAGAAAGAATTATTTTGCAACGTTCTGTAACGAGCATAAAGAGGGTGAAAAACCTGGAAATGCAGGTTTTATTTACGGCGAAATCACACAAGGAAGACATGCCTTTTTGGGCTATAATCTCAGGAAAAGGTAGCTGGCAGTTTGTTAGACCATTCGCTTTTTTTAAAGAACCTTGCACGCATGAATGACTTTCTGGGCTATAGACTCAGAAAAAGAGAGCTGGCAGTTTATCAGACCATTCGCGTTTTTTTTTTCAAAGGAACCTTGCACGCGTGAACACTTTTGACCCTTTCCACATACCGAATTCTGATTCTGCGTGCGAGTACCTAACGAATAACTCGTTGAGCTTATGTGGCGCCTTGAGCGTAATATTTCCTTCCGCATAGCCAAGTTAATAAATTATAAAAGACTGTAGAATGTTCAAAAACGATCAAGAATTTTTATATATGGTTGTGGTATTTCTTTACAACCATTTTTGAACTTTGGTCACTTTACCTGGAGAGTATCTTAGTGTCGTGGCAGGGGGTCTTATGTACAACCACGGAAGCGTCTGTGTATAGCGCACGAGCAGCCAGCCTCGCTCTGCGGTGCGACAACTTGCGGTCGTTGCGGGTTGTGACGTCGCGTGCACACAAGCATGCGCAACCTTACAGATGTACAGGCCTGCTCTGCACGGCTGACATCTTGACAGGTTGGCTTGTTTAACCGCAAATTGGCGCTCTTTCAGGGTGCTTTCGTCCTATCTATTTCATAAGAAGAAGCGCGTTGCGACTGATAACACACGGTGCAAAACAACGCACTATTTGTAACTGTTTTGATTCTATGGCCGTCAAGACTTTTGTTTCTTTTACACAGCTATTGAACTTATCATATCTTCCTGTAATCGCATGCATGAAAACAGCCACTCAGCTTCCATCATTGATGCAGGCACGTTTTATCAGTTGAAATGCGCTTCGTCTTAAGAGATAGATTTGATAAAAGCACACTCATGGATCTCAGATCTTTAGTTAAGCAGGCACACCTTCGACCCTTCTCACTCGAGCAGAGCATGCCTGTATATTTACAAGGCGCGCAGGCTCTTGAGCCCGTGACGTCACAGCCCGCAACGGCCGCGAGGTGCCACGCCGCCGAGCAAGGCCGGCTGCTCGCGCGCTATACACAGATGTGGTCGCGGCTGTACAAAAGTCGAGCGTCTGCAGAGGGTCTTGAGTGGCCCTGTCGTAAGAGACATTGTTTTAGACCACGTTGACAGGCACCTGAAGGGTCAACTTAGTAAGTGCTCCAGTGCCATTGTTCGTTATGATAGATATGTGGAGTTTAACGTCCCAAAACCACCATATGATTATGAAACACGCCGTAGTGGAGGGCTCCGGAAATTTCGACCACCTGGGGTTCTTTAACGTGCACCCAAATCTGAGCACATGGGCCTAAACATTTCCGCCTCCATCGGAAATGAGGCCGCCGCAGCCGGGGTTTGATCCCGCGACCTGCGGTTCAGCAGCTGAGTACCTTAGCAACTAGACCACCGCAGCGGGGCCGTTTTTAGGTAAGTCAATGATTTTGTGATTTTCGCCACAATGGCATTACCCATAAGGACAATGGTGACATTCTCAAGTTGCTCAGTCAGCAAGGCTTAGGTATCGCCTTTACTCACGAAGCCTCTAAGAACTACGAGTATAATGAATAAATCATGCCAACACCAGAGAACAACAAGCATCATCGCAGAGAAAGGCACCACGAGATTGGCCCTCGAGAATCATCATCTTCCTCATCCTGTGGCTATCTCAGATCTTCCACCTGTCCGTTAGGTTCCCCCAGTAAACCTCATTGCATTTGGTGGATCGTGAAGAGTAACCAAATCGCCTATGCCCTGGAACTCTCATCCCGCACCCTGCCATTGACCATGCAATTTGACGCTACCCAACAAACAGTACCTTTTGCAGCCACTACTTGCCCTGGCCCAGTTCACCAGTGAGATCCCCGCCGATCTTTGCGGGCAATGAAGACCAGCACGTCGAGGACTGGCTGTCGTCAACAAAAAAGTCAGTGGACTCAACGGGTGGGATGACGTTGCTAAGTTGGGCACTGTCAATTTTTATCTAACCAACGTGACCAAGCTTTGGTATACGAACCACGAAACCAAGCTCGCAAGATTGTCCACCTTCAAGAAGGCGATATGCGCCTTTATTTGTGCCCTGACTTATAGAAGCGACGCGCCGAACAACGTCTGCGCACTAGGGCACAGGAGCCAGGTGAAACTTTCACCTTATATATAGAAATTGTATTTGATCTCTGCCCGCGTGTCGATGCTTCCCTGAGCGAGAGTGCAAAGATACAGCTCAATATAAAGGGCATCGACAATGACGTTTTTCAGATGCTTCTCGCGAGTCTTGTAGCACTGTGGACGAAGTGGTGACCTTGTGTTGGGGCTATGATGAGTTGCGGAGGCAACGAGCTCAGACGCGACAATAATTCCAGACAATCCAACCAGTGACCGCACTAGACGTCTTGACTGATCAGACAAATCTTCTCGCACAATTAAAAGATTTCGTGCGAAAGGGAGTGGCGGCTCGGCATTCTCCAAAACTGTGCTCTACAATCTGTGCATCGTTTCACTTCTACCCGCAATGCGCTCACGTGAAAGTTTAAAGAAGTAGTACTACTGGCGTGGGATGTTTACTTTTGTCCGACAGTTTATTTGCGGCTGCCACGAGTGTCGACGACGGAAACAGCCACCGAATCCAAGCGCAGCTCCACTACAGCCGCTTCCGTGCTCCGACCACCCATTCGATCGTGTCGGAATTTACCTTTATGGATCAATGCCATTGACCACAGCTTGTAATTGGTGGGCTATTGTTGCTGTAGATCACTAACATGGTACGTCGATACCGCTGATCTTCCTTCTGCGACCGCTCAGAACGTCACAGCTTTCATCCTCCATCGTTTTATGTTACAACATAGCCCTATTCGTGAGCTCCTTGGTGACCGGGGCCGTGTATTTATATATCCGACGTAAGTCAAACACGTCTACGCCAGTGTAATATTTTACACCGCATGAGTACTGATTACCACCCTCAGACAAAAGGCCTGACTAGGCAGTTTTATCGGAATCTGGCTGACATGCTCGCGATGCATGTGTCATCTGACCAAATGAACTGGGACATGGTTCTTCCGTTTGCGACCTATGCGTACAACACCACTACCTAAGTCGCCACCGGCTTTTCCCTATTCTTCCTTCTATACAGACGTCAACCATCGTGCACAATTGCCACTTTGCTGCCATACGCACTAGATGCATCTGAGTGCATTACCGTGCCCGAAGCCACCCGTCACACCGAAAAATGCTGCCAACTAGCAGAGCAGTTGACTACGGCTGACCGGCAACGCCAGAAAGAGTCCCGCGATGACGACCACCATCCTGTCGCAAAGTTCAACCTGGAACCCTTGTATGGCTTTATGTACCACCCTTCGCACCTGGTTGGTCTTCCAAGCTACTTTCTAATTACCATGGTCTATACCGCGTGGTAGAGCACACATCGCCCATAAATTATGCCATTGAACCGCTTACACCACTGGGTGACCATCTTAAGCATAGACCCGATATTGTTCACGTGGACCGCTTGAAGTTTGCCCCGCCGTGGTGGTCTAGTGATTGAGGTACTCGGATGCTGATCCGCAAATCGCGGGTTTGAATTCCGGCTGCGGGGGCTGCATTTCCGATGGAGGCGGGATTGTTGTAGGCCCGTGTGCTCGGATTTGGGTGCACGTTAAAGAATCCCAGGTGGTCGAAACTTCCGGAGCCTTCAACTACGGCGTCTCTCATAACCATATAGTGGCTTTGGGACGTTAAACCCGACACATCAATCATCGGACCACTTGAAGCCGTACTTCAACCCGCTTGTTCCCACCTGTTAGATCACCAGAATGCCTTCAACTTTCTCAAAGAGGGCAGTTATAACAAAGACATGATGACAACACCAGGGAAGAACCAGCATCATCGCAGAGAAAGGCACCACGAGAACGGCGCTTGAGCACCACCATCTTCCTTCTCCAGGGGCTATCTCGGATCTTTCGCTTGCTTGTTAAGTTCCCCCAATAAACCTCCCTACACGAGCATCAGTTTCTGGACCTAAAGCTAACTTGATAAAGAGGGCTCACTAGCGCAAACGACTGGGCCGGAAGGGACAGGAGAAGAGACGAGACAGAGCGCTGAACTGGCAACAATATATTTCTTGCGAAGGTCTTCGTTTTTATACAGTTACCGGTTCCAATCGTCATGCACGAAGCACAATGACAATGCATAAGTACATCACACCGACAAGCAAATGAACAACTTTTTATCGTTCTTTATTATGTTATACCAACACTCCCGATCCTACTGTCTCTAAAGGCAACCTTTGGTAAAAATCATGTGTGTTGGAAATACGATCAAAGATCAGTAAGGCACAATATGAGCTACAAGTCTTGCAACTCTACGATTGTGAACAGAGCGATTGAAAAGACAATTCTAAATGCACCGCTGAGCAAATCCTGTGTGCACGCGTCAAATTCTGCCTTTCATAAACAGGTCAAACGCTTAGTAGATGCTGTGTACCCTGACAAGGTAATTTTATCTGTGTGTAAGTCGCTGGTTCGGAACGTTAAGCTCGTGAAACACAGAGGAGTTCAAAGAGAAACATCATGAAAATGAATAAGAGAAATTGTTCGTTATGTACACAAAGTGGTGCACAAGCTAAGACGTAGGTTGAAGGTGCGGCGTTGACGTTTTGTTTCCCGCGAAACATAAGGTAGGTCGCATTTGTCCGATGGTTGCTAATGAGCTGAAGGACAAATAAGCCAAATAAAAATGCAGTGTTAATCACAAGAACAAGTACATCGCATGCGCGAAAAAAGCTGTGTATTTGACTCAATTATTGTGTGGTAGAGAGCACGTAGGACAAACGAAACGATGTGTTAATGTTCGTTTAAGGGATCATGAGTTCTCTCTTCAGGGGACCGCGCGACTTCATCTATCGGAGCACTGCAGGTCATGTGGTTTTCGTCCAGTTTTTTTAGAAAACCACCATCACCTTCGATCATCCTAACCAACTAACGAGAGAAATCAACGAGGCCTATCTTATAAAGATTAGGGGTAGCATGTCCATGAGTGAGCCATCTGTCAAACTACATAAAACAGAATTTAGATTTAGATTAAGGCCACTCTGGATTATCGCTATATGTGTGAGAACGCTGCCTCAGTGCACCTCTTGTTCTGCGTATGTCGTGATGTAAGCGTCCAGTTCCTACGTATATATAAACGGGACCTCATTTTGAGAACCATCTCTTCATCTATTTTGACGGGTCGTTGGCGTCAAACGTGAAAGACGGGGGGCTTCGCCGTCATTCAGCGAGCGGAAAGAAGCAGGGATGTGAGACAGAAAGAGAGAAAACCTGTCAATGCGCTTCGATTGGCTACCACACGTCATCTGACACCTCACTTTTTCTCACACCCTTTTGAGGTCACACATCCACGAGACAGTGGAAAGAATGCCGCCGCTGCTCTGTCTGAGAGAGAGAAAGACACTCGAGAAAGCCTATGCATGCATTTCCAACCTGTTCCTTCGTGTTTCTTCGACCTTTCTGCGAGTTTTTTTTTTTCTTTCGCGCCGGGAAGAAGCCTGCAGCTTGGTGCACCATTTTGTCTTATTTTTTGCGTGGTGTACTGGAAAGACCAAGGGCCAGTGTAACGCGTGTTCTACTCAACGCTCCAGCCTACACCCAGCCGCTAGATAAGTGTGCTTACATACTACTGTCGTCTGTTTACATCCTTTGGCTGTCCATGGCTTTAACACGTCAGCTAGTTTGCGAGTAGTGAGGAAGCACGCGCTAGTTTTCGCGGTTTGTGGAGCTGACTTCTTTCACACGTCTGCGCGAATTCCCTACCTTCAGTATGCATTCGAGCGACTTGCATGCACCATTGGAGTTAGCCCGACACCACCGCCTTGGGAGGTACTTTCGCGCCGAGGCTGAAACTTGTGCAGTGATTTTCAGGTGTCAGCTTCTGTTTAATGATAAAAAAAAGAAAAATCCTCTTTCTTTAAAAAAAAGACAAAAGGAAACATGAGCGTACGAGGAGCATTAGCGCGTGTTTATGGGACTTATGTCACACTTTCGATCGCGATTGAAAGTGGCTAACGGTGCAAGGACCGGAATCGATTGGTCGAGCGCGTTGCAATTTTATGTACCGCTGAAAACATTGAAAGTACCTGTTGAAGATGTTTCGTAAGCACTTTTTGTTCTTCTTTTTCATCTGTTCGTTATATTACCTCCGCTAGAGGCCCACAATGATCATCTCTTGTCTGAAGAACTAAATAATGTGGAAGATACAGCCGCAAATTTGTGAAATTATACGTCAACCAGAAATAGTTGTTTAGTCTAGTACTGAGGCTGAAAACTACACCTCTTCCGCAATTTCTTACTGTGGTGCTCTACCGCTAGCAGACATAAAATGCAGACGTTGGTATCAAGATACGATCGGTCAATTCTACTCTGATTCACGAATCGCAATCGAAAGCGACCTTAGCTTGTAAATGCACATGGAAGCCTAAATACGCCACGGAAAAAAGACCAAGATGGGAAAAACAGAGTGTATTTTGAGAAACAATGTACCAAGAGCAATCATGGGCGTGGGCTGACTGAATTGGTTAAAATAAAAGTTACTGCTTATGAAACCGGCGGATATTTACTTCGTAAGAATTGACAAACTGGAGTTAAATGGAGCGTTATCGATATGTGCAAGCACTTAAAACGAAGTAGGTTTAAAACAACTCTAGGAGATGTGTCAAGTGCTTGCATGTTTGTAGGTTTAGGACAACTCTGGGAGATGTGTCAAGTGCTTGCAAGTTTGTACGTAACTGTCTAATAGACATCATACACTGACTGCTAATAGGTTCAATTGTCTTTAGTTCACAGGCCTGGTCTGAAGGGTCAACAGACACCTTCTGGCGTAGACAGGTCAGATTGAAGCATATTTGGTTATAGATGTCACTTAAACTTCCACACTGCCAAGTGAGATATGTACTCAATCTCTCACAATTTTTTATTTAGTTTACTTGTTTTACCCTTTCTGGTTACACGCGCATTTCATTTCTAAAGACAGATCAGATCCTAAATTATGAATTCTAAACTAATACCGTTAACTTGATGCCCAGGCCAAATATCCCCACGCACCCAAGCCACAGTTGTTTGGCCTCATTGTGAAGGAGGCGTTTATGAAAGTCGAAATAACGTCTTCTTTTTATTTTTATTTTGTCATGTATTTTCTCTCCTTGAACAGTGTGTAGGCTTGTAATATGGAGTGCATTATCAGCTGCTTATGTTAAAGAATGCAAGGCGGCCTTTAGAAGTTTGGTTATGGCGTGTCATTTAGTAGGCATGTTTGACTATTACAATTTTTCTCCCGAGTCTAACAGAATTTTCGCTTGTGAATTCCCAGCATGCAGGTGAAGAGAGCCCGGAAAGAATGCCAGCAACACCTCATCCAGCTGTCATTGGTGAGTATGCCATTTAGAATTTTTTTCGCTCAAAACACTACTTGTGGAGCTAAGCTTGTTATTCAAGGCAAAAGTTCTTGGAAAGATAGAGATGGAAAATTCGAGAACGGGGAGTGTCACTGGAGCAAACGTTTTGATAAGTAAACTTGTCTTCTTCAAGGCTGCAGCCTTCAAGAAGACAAGTACGCTTGTGGAAAGGCCATCTCAAGCAACAATGCATGATTATGAAGTTTCTAACCGAAATACTGTTTTTATATGGCCTGATTGCATCTGTAAACTGTGCTATATGCAGATGGTGAGAGGAACTTTACGCAGTCCCAACCTTGTCCTCTTATATATAACAGGTATATGCACTAAATATTTGAGAATGAGGCTACCTCAAAGCACAAAAAATGAGTGTTTTTCCCATTTATATGAATAATTAGGATCACCAGCCACTTTTGGTTTAAAGACCCAGCCAGACAGATTTCTGTAGAATACGTACACCTTTAAATTGTGCATTTAACACATGAATCGCTTGTCTTTTACATTGTGCCTAATGCCACCAAACTTGAACTACATTGTGCATTCCTATTTTGTTTCCGAAAGATGTCTTTTTCAAGAAGAATATGATAGTTGCGACTCAACGATGTTTTCTTTTTATGTTTCATGCAATATTTGTTTGTAAAACTATTTTCACTGACAGGTGGTATGTGTTTATTTAGTAGTAGTAGTAGTATTTTTATTTACAGTAAGCCAGATACAGAGCTCACTGCAGGGGCAAAGGGCTAAAGGCGAACAGCCTGACAAAGGCCCTTGTCCCTCCGCAGTCCGTGACAGTGCAAAGCTTAAACAATATATATATTCAATACATTGCTTTCAAGCAACCTGAAATTGTAAAACACAAAATTCAAACATAAATAGCATAAGTTTACATGACACATTTTAAGAATTAGAGGCCACTCTCATTATAATTCACAACTAAACAATATCAATGAAACAAATTAAAAACAGACATAAGATGCATGTGGATACCATGAATTCCGCGGTATACACTCGTATAATTGACATATAAGTTAATAAACAATTTAAGCATTTGCAGAGGCATGAGACTCTATTACATAGTTTCGATAGTGTAGACCAGTGGTAATGAATAAGTTCTTTATTTGTTTCTTGAAAGTCGCACTACTAGCCCTAAAATTCAATTGATCTGCAAGGGTATTCAAAACCTGAGGTACCTGGTAAGCAATACTTTGTTTGCCATACTGGGTTCTTGTTCTGGGAGCTCGCTTCCTTTGTTCTCGCATACTGTAGTGTGGTCTTTCGGTGCAACTTTCTTCATATAGCTTAGTCTTTTGTATTAACTGAAGTAATTTAAAATGATATAATTGATCAATTCTGAGTATTGAATGTTAAACGAATAGTGGAGCAGTGCGCAAGTCTTGTAGATTCCCCCTGTAATTTTCAGAGCAGCGCAATATTTTCTTTTGTATAGTTATTAACTTATGGTAATTCCCTTGTGATGTCGTTCCCCAGACTAACATCCCATAACTTACTTTAGAATGGAAAAGTGCATAGTACATACTTATTTTTAACCTCAATGGGATTAAGTGCATTGTTCTAAAAAAACAACCAACTATTCGCGCTAATGCGGTGATCAGATGATTTACATGTGTATTCCTGTTTAATTCCTCGTGAAACCATACACCAAGAAACTTTTGTACCCTAACATGTGCGATGCAATTTCCTTCGAATTTAAGGGTAACACCTGGGTCATTAAAAGCCAAGTATCCCAACCATTTCGGTGGCCATGTCAAATGTATTAGGTCGTTTCATATCAAGCGTACCCGGTCAATTTTCGACCATCTATGATCATGCCGAAAAAGAATCGTGCAGGTATTTGTGAATGTGAGTGAAAGTTATTGAGCCATTACATTTTGCAAAAAAAAATGTGTTGCCTGCGGTAGACGGCACTTTGAACTTTAGGTACCCAAGAGAAACTGTGTCACACTAAGTAATTTATTTATTATTGCTGGTTTGATAACTAATAATGATACAGTGTTTTCGTTAATGTCAATGAGCTAGTCCTTCAAGACTCTGATAGGTTATTCATTTTATTTTATTTTTTGCTTCGGCAAAAAGTTGCAATATGCTGCATGTTTAGCGTTTTTTATAAAAAACACAACTTTTTCGCATTACTCTAGTGTATTATTGTTTTCTGTTTTTTATGCTCCCATATTTTCAGCATAAGAAAAAAACCATTACATTTGCTGCACAAAATTTTAGTCTGGTGTTCTTCATTTCATAATGCAGTGTCTGTATCACACAAGTTAGTGCAGTTGACACATTTCCAGCGTTTCACTTCTCAACCTCAAGTATGTGCGTGGCACAGTTTATGGAACATGTATTTATTTTATCATTTTATTTTCGTTCCTAGGTACAAGGGGCAGATCATCCCGGCTAAATGCTGTGGGAAAGGCAGAGTCAGCGGAGTAGCTCAAAGGGTGCTTAGCCCTCTCAAAACACTTTGAAGAATATATGTGCAAGTTTTCACAAAAGCTTTCGTTGTATATTTTATGCAGTGCTACCCATGTCGAATGACAGTGGCATGGCGACGTACACTACATTACAATTCATATTGACACAAAACACACTTGTTCTCATGAGCCATTTTCGACAATGCATTGAGAGCCTGCTGTCCCCTTACAAAGCAAATGCTACATTCATGGTCTAATCATAGTTTTAATTGAAAAGACACGTTAAATGACTATACTTAGTATTTACTTTCATCTAAAATCGTCCACTATTGACGGTCAAAGGTTGTTAATCAGACAGTTCAGTTGTGTATGAAATTCATTAAAAAGACGTCAATATAATGAAACAATACCTTCATTTGGAACTGACAACTTTTGGTTACTTTGCCGTAAATGTTATCAACTTGACGGTTTGCTTGTATTTTGAAAGGAATGAAAACACATCAATAAAATAAACTTGTAACGTCATTCGAAAATGATGGCCTGTCGTTTTTCTGATGTAAATGTTGTCAATTTGACAGTTTGCTTGTATTTAGAAATGACGGGAAACACATCAAAATGATAAATTTGTGCTGTCATTTGAAATTGACGGCATGTCATCGTTTTGACGGCCATAGGCTGGGAAATGGAGCTGCCGGTATATTCACCGTTATTTTGACAATTTTTTACAGTGTATGTTTATCTTTTTTCCAATAAAGAACAGTTGGGAGTCAGCGCCGTCTTTCCTTTTCTTTCTTGCTCCGTCCATTTGCTCTGTTTCTTATGTTGCTGCAACAAAGTTCACGATTGATCCCAACTAACTGGCCCAATTTACCGTCTTACTGATTGGCAGAACAAGGGAAAGGCCTTTGTCCTGTAGTGGGTGTAGTGAGGCTGAATATGACGAAATATAATCTGACGCGTTCGTGTGGCTTCGATGGATCTGCTGGAGCAGGCAGTAATCTTCCTTTTGGGCATTTTCAGCAACATCTCGCCTTCGTGTTCCTATTTTGCGCAAATGCTAATAGCTATAGAATAACTCGCCCAACGCACTGTTATTATAAGCCATTAATGCTTGTTGTGTGGGCCAATATGAATAGACATGCGTAGCTGCACCGCTTGCATTCAAACCGCAGGTACCTGTGTTCGAATCCTACTTCTACTTTCTCTAGCATTTCTACTTCTACTCTTTCTCTAGCATTTCGGAAGCAAGTCATATTCCTGTCTTACCGTTCTGCAAGGATTTACCATTAGCCGCCCCAGGCCTCTTCCTTCGTACCCAGCGCTCTCTTCCTTCACTGTCCTTGCTTTCCAAGTGGGGCATGCTGAATTTGTGGATCGCATAGCCGACCGATTTTTTTCGCAACACCGTCCTTACCGAGCTCAAACTGCTCTACTAGTGATAGTATTCATTGCTTCAGAGCAAACTATCACCTAATAATAACCACTGCAGAGCTTTAGTCCCACACTCGGTGACATTCTCGACAAATTATACTCTTCGGCCATTACAGTAGAAGCTTGCTGCTTCCTTTCGTGACATGTGCGTATTAAAACGTTCACCATGTAAATACCGGGTTTTGTCATTTTCTTTCTGCCTTAAGGACACCAACTCTCTTGAAAGCTTGATACTATATTTTGATACCACCCGCACGCTTTCGAATTCCAGCATTCCTACGAATGTGTGCCGAAGAATGCCGCCAAATCTGCTGGGAAGCAATTTTGCTGTGAAGCAATGAATACTATCACTAGTAGAGCAGTTTGAGCTCGGTAAGGACGGTGTTGCAAAAAAATCGGTCGGCTATGCGATCCACAAGTCTGTAATGCCCTCGGGCCTTTAAGGATGCAATAAATAAATGAAATCTGTACGTTCATTCAAATTTATGGCACAAGATCTTAAAAAACAACGACTTGAGCAGGACGCCTGCTCACACTTTTTCTGTAGGATCGTTCGTGTCACTTTTTTTCACGTTCCTGCCTCTTGATTATAATAATCGTTCGTATCTAATTGCTGAATGCATGTCACTGGTGAACTACGCTATCAAGCCAGTACCACTTCCCACCTCCAGGCGCTACCGTGGTCGTGAAAGAGCTCAAGTCCACCTCTTGTAGCTGTACTATGCATCGAGACGCTAGGACGGCTCCACCAAGGCAAATGTAGTCGGGAAAAAACAGTGCCATCGAATAAAATTTAGGAAAGCATAGGTGACTTCCTTATGAATGCCATATCTATTGTGCAATGCAAAGACTGAAATGTTACAATATCAGCGAAGTGAAGTGAAAATTGCGGCTAGTATTATGAAAGGCTCTAAAGTTACCCTCCCTTCGTTAAGCGAGTTTCTATTTTCAGCTTCTAATTGTAAAGATTTCTTCCCTCCTCGATTGCTTTTCAATAGATACTCTTAGCAGGAGGTGGAAGGCAAATCAATAGATTGAAATATCTTTGTTGTCCAGTTTCGCTGGATAAGACAGGTATCACGCTTGATAGAACAAGTGAAACTAGTATAAGCTTCAAAGCGCACATTCCTGATCCCCTAATGACTGATCAAAGATGTTGGCCTCTATAGACAACACGTTTATTCCATCATGTCAAAAAGGCGTTCCAATCCCTTTGATTTTAGTAGTTGTCCTGTGAAATAAAGTGCACACGAACGTCGCGGAGAGACATAGAAACGATGACTGAAAAAAGCGGGTCAATATTCGTTCGAAAGACGAACGACTGTAGTGCTTGATGTGGTGTCATGTTCTGATAAATGTAGACGGTTGGTCTCCCGGAAATGTTACTACGATTGAAGTCTTTATTGTCTTAATGACGTGACGATGCATCATCACAAAATATTAGTACGCTCATAACGAATGTGTGAAATAGGAGAAATTCATCACAAGAATCAATGTACCAATGGGCTGTCCCTGAAGGTTGTCCAAGCAGCTCGCGACCTTCGTGTTACCTCTGTGAATGAATCACTTTGTCAAGTGGCAGGTTTCATCCGCAGAAATTTGCCGGCCAAAGTCACACCGGCGCTTGGCAAGTTTTCGTCGTATCTTTTCGATCTCCACGCCCTCCCAGTGGTTCCTCGTAGGGTCATTGAAAAACCTGCAGCAGGCGTGAGCAGACAAAAATGTGGTTGATTCTTTATCATAAGACTAACAATAGCACGAAAGTAAAATGTAGATCTTAACATAAGCACGCTTATTCGCGTATTCATCTTTTGTGCATGTTTTCTTATGCCATTGATTGCCTTAGTCGCCTACTGCTGAGCGGTGACGTTCAACCTAATGCAAGGCCCGAAAACATTTTGCCGTTTGAAATGAACAAAACTGATAAATCACATCGGCGTGGCCGTTACCAACAGAGCAAAACTGAAGCCATCATTGTAAAGTATGCCAGATTTAAGAACAAATAAAAATCTGGCATAGCCACCTAAGCTCTAAGGCACAAGTTTTTGAATTAGGGAAGACGTCTCAGCTAAGGTTTGACCGGCACGAAGGAAACTTTAAGACCGCGACATACAGAGCGGTAAAACATTCAAATTTGGACAAGTTAATCCTTGACAACAAGCAATTTTCGTAGAATAGAGGACCTTATACCGTTGTTTGTTTGCAGTGGTAGCAGATATTGCTCAATTTGAAACGAGCGGATCACCCAAATTCTCCCTACCGAACCTTGCCTCACAACCGTGAAGGATTCCGTGTGACAGTGCCTGGCAGTCTTAATGGCTTATGTGCGTAGTTTGCCAATGAAAAGACGTCATTGAATGTCTACTGATTGATAGCAACACCGACGTTGCAATATTTACGGAATCTTGGCTTCAGATGGCACCGGCTTGACAGGATAGGGCGGAGTGGGAGTGATATATTACAATAAATAAAGGAAGTGTTGCTTCTCGTGGCCTTAAAATGAACTGTCGACACGAGATAATGTCATGGGGTTAGGAAGTAAATGAAAAGAGCAAACTTGATGTCGAAGTTCAAGCTGTTTATTCTGGCCGAACATGCGCCCACGCAAATGGAATGAAAGGCACTGGCACTTATACGGCGAACAGAGTGTCGACAGTCGATCGACTGACAAGTGGCGAGGCGTGTCGGCATTTATACACTTGCCATGGAATATCCTTGTGTTATCGCTAGCGGTGACGTTGGTTCTAGATTAAACTGCACTGTTCACGAAGTGGGCGTAATCTTACAAAAAAGTGATCTATTGCCGTCCTGAAGATTCTCGAACAGTGTTGGCGTGGTTTGCGCTGAGAATTACTGAGAGTAAACCGGGGTTATAACAAAACATAATTATAAAATGTGGCGTTGCTCCCCTCTGAAAAACACATCATTCAAATGGTTTAACAAAGAATGAAAGTACCATATTAAGAAAACTAGATAATAGGTACAAGCAATAAAGCACAGCAACAACATCAAAGTACCGTCCTTAGGTTGATCGATTACTATGTGGGGTTTAACGTCCCAAAACCATCATATGAAATTCGACCACCTGAGGTTTTTAACATGCAGCCAAATCTGAGCACACGGGCATGCAACATTGCGGCCTTAACGGAAATGCAGTCACTGCGGCTGAAATTCGATTCCGTGACCTGCGGACCAGCAGCCGAGTACAATAGCCACTAGACAACCACGGCGCGGCACAGTCCTGTGGTTTGTGCTTGAAATGGCTTGAGGCACGCGGTACGGACGACTTCAGGTCGAGAACGGCGCCGTTTTTTTATGATTAGAGTCCGAGGTTATGCTCTTTGGTCGCGCGAAGACCAAAAGGCCTAACCATGAACTCGAAGTGCCATGTGGTGTAATGAAGGCAGTCTTTTCTCGGTCTCACTCGACTACTTCAATTTGCCACTAGCCTGCCTTGAGGTCCACTGATGGAAATTATTTTGCGTTGTGGAGTCGGTCAAGGGCATCGTCCATTTGGGGGAGAGGGTATACGTCCTTCATAATCTTGTTGAGTCGCCAGTAGTCAAGGCAGAAGCGTAGTGTTTCATGCTTTTTCTTCGCTAACACCACCGGTGATGACCATTGACTCTTTGAAGGCTGGGTAATGTCATCCCGTATTATTTCCTCCCTTTATTTCTTTATGACCTCACGTTCCCGCGTTGGATCTCTGTACGGACTCTGATAGAGTGGCTTGGCAATTTCTTCTGATACAATGCAATGTTTCGAGACAGGGGTCTGCCAAGTTCTCAATGACGACGAAAATCACTTTTTGTAGAACAGGAGCTGAATTTCAGGCTGCTCTTGTTTATGCGTCGAAAGGCTCGAACTAAAGGCGAAAGCCGATTGAAGGGCTTGAGTCGTTGAAGTAAATTAGGCAGAATCGGTAATCGCGGAAGCGTTGCTGGCCTCCAGTATCTCTTTGATGGATACAACCATCGTGCCTTTGCTCACGTGTTGTACTCGCTTCTGAAGTTCGTGAGCACCAATCTTTCGTTCTGTCCTCATAGTTCGGCTATTTTTCTGGCAACACCAATTTTGCTGTTGATCAGCAGGTCCTGGTCACCTTCAATGACGCTCTGCATGTCTGCTGAATATTGAGTGCCGACGAAAATGCTGACGCTGTTGCGAAGAGGAATGGCGACTTGGTCTTTGAGCACATTTAAGCCGCGCCTTCCTGACGACGTGTGCGGCGGCAGTGCTTTTTCAGTGGATAGTGTTATCGACTTTGTTCTGAGGTCAATGGCAGCTTCATGAAAGCTTAAGAAGTTCATGTCAAGGCTGATAACTCTAGTGCAAAGCTGCAGTGCGACGAAGCTTGCGGGATAAATCTGGGTGGTAATGGTGGCTCTGCCTGTACAGCTTCCTGCCGGCGCAACTGGGTGACCTGCAGCTGTACGGATTTCTAGGTTTTCCCAGGCGTTTCTAACTTTCTTCAACTTCCCGACGAACGTACCACTGATGACAGAATAGTCGGCACGAATGTCGACATGAGCTGTAACTCTGTGGCCAAAGGTGAGAACGTCAAGGTATGTGATTGATCGCTTCGCGTTGCAGTTTGGTCGTGGTGTCGGATCACGGCTACGACGGTTCGTACCGCTGCTTCGATGTGGCGTCACAAAGTCATCTCCTGGCCATGACGTTTCAATAGCAGGATTACGTTGACGTTACAGTGGGCTCTCGAGATTTCGTCGCAGCGTCGTCGTCGGCAACGGAGGACCTTCAACAGTTCGTCGTACAGCAACCGCATCTTCATCAGCTACTGCCTTTATTTTTCTGAATATGGGCTCGGTAAATGACCCCGAGTAGGGCCGGTGTACTGGCGGCGTTGTGGTGACGTGTAGTGGCCTGGTGACGTTGAATGGTAAGGTGGTCGCAGTGTCGACTGTGCTCCCGCTAGGTAGTCGGTGAAGTCATGTGGTTGTTCACCCCGTTGTTGACATGACGTGTTAATGTCGAAGCCTCGTAGACCCATCTGCCGGTACTGGCAACGGTGGTAGGTGTGCCCAGCCTCTCCATAGTCGTAGCAGAGAGGGCGGTTTTAGGGGCACGTCAACATCGGTTTTTCTCGGTGCGCTGCGCTGTTCCACATGCGAATGGTAGGACATCGCTTGTGGGAGTGACGGCGGTGGCGTCTGACGATGGAAGTTCGACGGAGCGGCGTCTTGGCGTGGGTGCGGAGAAGGGGCATGACGGCGGGATGCTGCAGCATAGCTCATGGCTCGCAACTGCGGCTCTGCAGGGTAAGGAACGCCCTGGGATTGCTGAATCTCCTGGCGTACGACGTGCGCGATGGAGTCCACGTGAGGCTGCGCTGAAGAAAGAAATTTTCGCAGCTGTTATTGCATGATCGCTCGGGTCAGCTGGCACAGGTCAGCGGTTCCTAGCGCTTGGATGTCAGTTTAGCTTATAGATGAGAAGCTATGGTTGTACTGCCGTGTTTGCATTTCGGGCGCTTTCTCTATCGTAGATGCTTCCGAAATAAATTTGGTGGCCATCTTCGGAGAGTTGCTGATCAGCCCGGCGAAGAGTTCTTGCTTGACTCCTTGCATAAGAAGATGTACCTTTTTCTACTCGGACATATCGGGGTAAGCATGGCAGAAGGGGCGGGTCATTTCTTCCGTGAAAATAATGATATTTTCATAAGGCAGTCGCATTCATGTCTCCAGCAACGCAGCAGCCTTCACCTTGCGAGCGACGTTATTGAACGTTGGCAGGAATGCGCCGTAGAAGAGATCACAGGTTTGAAGGGCAGACTCCCAATTCTCAAACCAGGTTATTACTGCGTCTTCTATATAATAGCAGACACGACGCAGCTTCTCTTCCTTGTTCCAATTGTTGAGGGCAGATACTCGGTCGTAGGTCTCCAGCAGGATTTTTAGGTCTACAAATAATGACCCTTGTAAAATCGATGGTTCTCTTGGCTGCTGCCTCAAGATATCGCGGGCTGTGACGCAGCAGTTGTTATCGTGGCCGTGGTCGAGGTCATGACCATGTTTTTCCGAGCCTTGTCTTGTACAGGACCATACTCCGGTAATAAACACTGCTGCCTATGGATTGTTCGGTGCTCGTGGCTGGCGTCGGTGTCTTCACGACGTGGGCTGGGTTCAAGGCTTGACGGGGGTGTCCTGTACATCAGAGAAGCAGCACCTTTATCAATTGTCACGGGTTCGTGCCGTGAACAATGGATTCAGACTCTAGGTTGAAGAAGAAACTGTTTGTTCTGGCCGAACTTGTCACTGGCGCTGATAGCGGTGAACAGGGCTTTGACCTTCGATACACTAACAAGCGGCTAGGCGTGTCGGTATTTTTTCACTTGCCATAGAAAGTCGTGGGATTTAACTCCGGCTGTGGCGGCTGCATTTCCGATGGAAACGGAAATTTTGTACGCCCATGTGCTCAAATTTGCGTGCACGTTAGAGAGCCCCAGGTTGTCAAAACTTCTGGAGCCCTCCACTACAGCGTCTCTCATAATCAAATAGTGGTTTCGAGGCGTGAAACCCCAAATGTCAAGCAATCATCAACACTTGCATGAAATAGTCTAGCGTTATTCCTTTCTGTGACGTAGGTTTCAGAATAAACTGTACTGCTCATTAGAATAAACTGTACTGCTCATTACGTAGGCGTAATCTTAGCAAAATGATTTACTGTCATCCCAAAGCTTCTGAAATAGTGTCGCGTGGTTTCCGCTGAGAATTTTGGACAGTAAAATGGGGTGATAACAAAACATGAGGAGATAATATGGCAATATTGTGTGTGAATGTTTTGCTAGCTTCAAAAACAACTGTGATTGTTGTCTTATACCATTCTCCTGATCGTAATGCCTCCTTCATTCATGAACGAAATTCTGTTTCAGGCCATCTTTACTATTCTTTTCCTTGTGCTCTTATATTGCTCTGCGGCGATTTTAGTTTTCAGACAAATCTGAAGTCACGCAACCACCAACCCAACACGTTTTTTGATATAATTCTATGATCTTTAGGAAAGTGGTTAGCTCATGAAACCACCGACAAAATTATATATATCTTCTTCTTGTATTAAATTGCGGTAGAATTAAATTGCTATCATCTGTTGATGGTCATTATCATTGAGGTTAATATCACTCAGCCCTCTTTTGCCTCTGCATCCCATGCCCTGTACGACAGCTCTCCACAAAACACATCAGGTATTACAACAAGGCCGACTTCACCAAACTTAACCTCGAATTAGGAGTTTTCGTATTCGCTTTGTCAGGCTGCTCCATGTCATTCAGTAGTTGACAATTGGATGTTATTTGATAATAAATTAACACCGCTGGGTTGAGCTAAACGTACCTCTGGTACGCATTCGCGATAATTTGGAAAAAATCCTATAGTTCGCGAACACTCCAAAAAAGGCTGCCACGAAAAGAAAAGTGCCTTTTCCGCAATTACAATTGCTCGGTAACTTCTTTAAAATGGGGAAACTAATCTTTATGCCGGCGCAAAAACTACTTATGCTTTGAGAAGTTCTTTCATCATGACTTACTGATCATTGTGTGCTCCAACACAAAAACATTTTGGAAAATCCTACCAGCAAGCAAAAGCTCGAATAACAATTTTTAGGTTACTCTGACGACTCTAATGTGCCAATTGATAAGCGATCAAACGTACTCAAATAGTACTTTTCACCTGTTTTTACAAACGAACCTAAGGAAACAGCTATATATCGCCCCATCATTTTCTTCCCCAAACGCCTTATATTATCACCACTTTTGAAAAAAAAACATGAAGGAAATTGAAAAAAGTTAAAGCTCTGGTGCTCCTGACCATCGTGGCATTACAGGCCAAATACTAAAAGGCACAAGAGCACTCTTTTGTTTTATATAACAAATAGTTTTCATGCAGTAAATCACAGAATGTTTGCTTCGGAACGAGGGGTAAGTTGATTAAATAGTACCGGTAAACAAGCCCGGCAGCCACTCGCATCCTTCGAACAATCAACCCATGTCGCTTGCAAGAATTGCTTGCAAACTCGTAGATCATATAATGCACTCACAATTAGCATGACATCTGGGTAATCATTCCTTCTTTTTTAGAGTCAACATGGTTTTTAGCATGGCTTATTGTGTGTTACTCATCTCTTTGAGTTTGTAACTGAACTTCGCAGAAACCTAGACTCATCTTTGCGAGCTGATGTCATCTAACTACATTTTCCCAAAGTGTTTGATTGTATGTTTCCCCAGCAATGTTTGGCAAGTTTTTATGCCTGGACTGGACTACCTCGTGTTATTATAAGTCCGCTGATTTCTAAGTAATCGGCTCCAATACAGCGTTTTTGGAAGTTGTTGTTCAACCACTACCGACGTGATTTCTGTAGTACTACAGATATCCGTCCTTGGTCCTCTGCTCTTTTCATTTTAATAAACGACTTTGCAAACGACATTTTATCTTCAATTCGACTTTTTGCAGATAGCTGTCGCATCACACACCTTATTGACAATGAGATCTTCTTGAAACGATTTGCAACTAGTTGACACCAGAAGTTCTGATTCTGTAATGAAACACCACATCTCAAATTGCAAAGTGATGCGTATATCATGTATGTGCTTAAACAGCAATTAAACTTTTCCCCTAAACGCAATAGCTCTGTCCTCCTTCGAATCATATTGTTATCTTGGTCTCACAATAAAAAAATGGCAGATGCCACGTACAGTGAGAATCGATGATATGTGAAGCAGGAATAAAGAAGGTTGATATGACACTTTAAAAACAGCTAAACGTTACGATGCAGACGTTATGTGAAAATACTACGCGTATCACTTCTAAATAAGATGCAAGTATGTTACTTATTGTCGCGTAACGACGGCACCAGTAACGTTTGCAACGCTAGCTCCAGCAGCATGGGCAGGTAAATTATGCTGTACATAGCTTCCATGTCATAATTAACATGTATGCGCCTTAAATTTGTGTTCGTCGTCCATTCAACTCACGTGATACCAAATTTTCATCATGTGAAGCAAGCGAAACGGGTGTGAGTACGCTATGAGCGTAGCATGTAGTCATGTTTTGCAGGACACTCATATCATGATTATCAATTTTTGACGTGTCATTTACTCTCGTCGTCCGTTCGCGTCACATAATGCAAAATTTCATTGATATGAAGCTAGCGAAACGGCTGCGTGTGCATTATGAGCATGGCTTGTAGTCATGTTCAGCAATGTTCCTGCTGATTTCTGCTGCATCACCAAAATGAACGTTCCGGGAATACAACCGCCACCGCATTTCCTGCCTTGGCCTGGTAAACTGGCTGTCTCATGGGTTCAGTACAAGCAAGCTTTTCAGACATACCTAGTGGCTTTTATAGCGTCGGATCTTCCAGCCGACTACCGCAAAGCGATCCCGCTCACCTGTCGTGGCATGGAGAGGCAGCGGATTTTCTTTGCATTGAAGCCACTGGATTCGTAGTCTGGCTCTGCTAATGCTGCTCTTTCCAGCTCTTCGCGTACAGGTGACATCAGCTTGACAAACGATGCGCATGACTCTGCGATTGCCTTGCTTTTGGGTTATTTCAACAGTTCCGTCAACGTCATTGTGGCTCGACAATGGTTCAGTCCCCGTTCTCAGCATGCAGGTGAGACAGTGGAAGAATACGTCTCAGCTTTGCGAATTCTCATCGCTAGCTGTAATTTCGGAAGTCTCGCTGGTGAGATGTTACGTGAACAACTCATCTTGAAGACTACGAATCATCGGTTGCGTGAGCGCTTAATATTTAAAAGCTCCTCACTTACACTGTCACGAGCTAATACACTCGCTTAGCAGTAAGAAGAAGCCGTGAGTCTAGCTAAAGAATTTGGCGACGATGCTTCAGTTCACCACGTTAAACTGGCGCAAAGCTCTGCTTAGCCTCCAAAACGAAGAAGTGAATGTACAAGTTGTGCTAAGTGCAAAGCAAAAGCAGTGGGGTGTCCGGTACAAGGCACCGCAAACTTTTCAACTTTCCTTGTTGTGGGGTGGCTGATCACCTTGCAAATAATCCCGCATGTAAGGCTCACCGGCGCACATGTCATCGCTGCGAGAAGATAAGGCACTCAGACGTTATGTGCAGGTCGTCTGGATACTCTGCGAAAGTTCCACAAGTTGATGAAGATACAACACTAGGTTTCAGTGTAGCGGCAAAACAGTTTGTTTTGTCAAGGAACACAAGCATGGCATCAACTCATCAGTTGCACTGGAAAGTCACACTATCTTAATTCTAGTTGATACGAGATGTTTTGGCACTTTTTTTACCAAAGAACTCAATTTTCAGTTTTTCGCAAGCACTTGCTCTTTTAGGTCGACCTCACTGCAGCTTTCCAACTACTTCAAGCGAAGGATGGAAAATCGAGGATTTTTCGCCACTCCAGATACGTTTCACGCAAAACCGCTTGAATTCGTATGTATGATTTATCTGAAGGCACCACTGTATTATGCTTACACGCCATTGTGGCACTACAGATGAACATTGAATGTTAATCACTTCGCTGCCTTGCATTGTCCTCCTACACTGCTACGTTGCCAACTAAGTTAGGTTCAGAGTCTGAACATCTCTTTGACCAACAGCTCTAACTTGCCAAATGATGCCATCACAAAGTCAAGGTTCTTGAGTGCATGCACCCGTGGCCAGGAAATTACGACGGCTGCCGTTTACCCTACGTGAGCAGGTGTCGGCTGAGTTGCTGCAACTTGAACCTCAAAACATAATCGAGCACGTTGACGCCTCTCAGTGGGTTTCTCCTATAGTGGTTGTTCTGAAAAAAGATGGCTGATTGCGAATATGTGTCGATCTGTGAGAGCCTAGTGAGAATATAATTGTTAACAGCTGTCCACTGCTACAGATAGATGAGCTGCTACACAACTTAGCCGGCGCCAAGCGATTTTCGAAGCCGGACTTGGTGTCTGCTTACCATAAACTGGAACTCAATCCTGAAAGTCGGGATCTCACTACTTTTGTTACGCACGACAGCCTTTTTCGCATCAAAAGACTATGCTTCGGCTTCGCTTCAGCACCGTCTGCGTTTCAGAGGATGATGCATCTCATACTGAAAGGGTGCAAAGGTATACTTTTTTACATAGACGACATTATTGTCTAAGGTCATCCTCGAGAAGACATTCTTTCAAACCTTCGCAACGTTTTGCAACGACTTTCTTGAGCAGGCCTGAAACTAAATGAGAAATGCGCTTTCAATGACGCAGAACTCACGTTAATGGGACATGTTGTGAATGTCTGTTAGTTGTTTCCACTAGCGTCAACTATCCTAGCAATAAAAGAAACTACAGCGCTTTCAAATATAAATGAACCTTGTTCCCGGCTTGTCCTGGCACGATTTTACGCCAACTTCAATCCCCATTTTTCTCGTGTTGTGAAACCTTTAGGGGCACCGTTTGAGATGACGAATTATTTGCTTGGACGGCAGCGGCCGAAGAGATTTTCATCCGCACGAAATTGCCGTTGACAACTTGCAACGCTCTACATTTCTTTGACCTGAACTTTTGCGTCATCGTCACGAACGATGTCTCTGTATATGAGCTTGGCACTATTCTACAACAAGACAGATATAGAAATATACAGACGGTTCCTTTTGCTTTTCGCACCTTGAGGCCACAAGAACGGAAATATTCTGCAAGTGAACGCGAAGCCTTTGCATGCGTTAGGGCTTGTGAAAATTGTAATGTAAACATTTAGAGTTGCTCCTTCCTTTTGCGAACTGACGATAGTGTCCGTTACCCTGCTGTCTACTAATGGTGTTTGACATCGGTCATTGTGCATTTCACGTTGGTCAGCGCGACTGCTGTGTTACAACTGCACTGTAGAGCACCGCAAGAGAAGTGATAATAGGGTGGCTGATGCACTCTCTCAACTGCGTTTACCTTGAGAAAACGGTAAAGTCACTGACGATAAATTTGTTTACCTTCTTTCTCCTATGCTAACCATGGCAGAATTAGAAGCAGCCAGTGCGTCTGACAAGATAATCACAAAAGTCATAGACTTCGTTTTGTCATTTTGGCCTGAAAAAAATAAACCCAAGGCCTGCGTGGAAGGCGTAGCACAGTCACAACAAAAGCTAAAAGAGTAACCTTTCAGAGCCTTTTCCAAACACTCATTGGGTAACTGCTGCAAGCAGTCTTGCTGATATTCGCTATGACGTTAATAATAAAAATATTTGCGTAGTGGGTCGGTCATCGCTATGCTATTTTTCGTCATTTTTCTGAGAAGCATGGTATCTGCTAAACACTTGCAAGGAATTTTGTGCCAATTCTTCATGCAGTGGCTGACGACAGTACAGAATAATGCCTGAAGTGGGTATGCGCCACAGTTAATGGTGAAACAAGAACAAGCTTTTGTAATGAATTGGACCATTGGATGACCCAATCGCGCTATTCGCAATGTGTGACGACTGGTTGTTCTTTCGCTCTTTTAAAATGCTTTATAATTCGTACGAATGCGATTGCTTTCCCGACATCAAGCTCGCCTAATGCAAATTTGCCAAAAAGTCCTAATCCTAAGTGTTCTGGTTCACGCGCTCAGCAAAGACACAACCACACGAGACGCTAGCTAGCAAGGGACTGTTTATTGATGGCTACCGCGCCGCGCGCGCACCCTCTCTCAAGGTGGCCAGGTGAGGTGGGATCATCCCGATTTATTAAGCGGTGGCCCGCCTGGTACATCCTCCTTTTTCTTTAGGTGATGTAGTCGGCAAAGCGCGTCGGTGCTCTACGTGGCCTAGTTGATCTTCTGAGACTCGAGTCGGCTGCTTCTTGTGCCTGGCAAGTGACCTTATGCTGGGACGGGACCACGTCGGGGTCCCTTGATGGTTGACTTGCAATGGGTGGTGCACGTGCAGCTGACTGGTTCAGTAGAGCATCCGATGCAGGCGCCTGTTGCGACGGATGTCGTTCCTTTCGTGATGCGGATGCTGTTGTCAAATCGGGCGCTGTATCTGATGTTGAATGTTGTCTATGCTGTATAGGCGACGGGATTATCGGTGCGACATCCTTGTCATCCAGTGGGTCTAAGTGTTCGGGCGTCCTTTTTAGATGCTGACGATTCCTTCGATAACGCCGGCCTTCATCTGTACAGACTATGTAAGATCTAGGGCCAGCAAGTTTCTCTACTCGGGCTTTCGGAAACCACCCTTTGTCGTTTCTTATTCTGACGACGTCCCCTTCGGAGAGAGGTGTGAGAGGTATGCCTTTGCAGTGATCCTGTGGATGTTTCCGCACTGACGATGTCGAAGCCGATGAGAAGTCTGGAAGTCGTCCCCGAAGCATCCGTCCCATAAGGAGCTGACTTGGTGTGCGTCCGTCTATCAGGGGCGAGATTCGATAATTGAGCAGTGCAACCCAAAACTCCTCGCCAGCATACTCACTTTTCTTCAAGAGGCGCTTTACGACCTGTACCCCTTTCTCAGCTAAACCATTGGCCCTGGGGAAGTGTGGACTGGATATGGTATGAGTAAAATCGTATTTTACTGCAAACTGTCTAAACTCTCGCGATGTGAACTGTGGTCCTCCATCGGTACAGACTTCAATGGGTATACCGTGGCGAGCAAACATGGTACCTAGTGTGTCCACTACGACCTGACTTGTTGACTGAGGCAACTGTTCCACTTCTGGGTAGTTGGAGTAGGCACAGTACGCCACCAGGTAACGCTTGCCCCCATGGTCAAATAGGTCGACACCAATTCGCTGCCACGGCCGCGTTGGGATTTCCCTCGATAACAGTGGCTCTGAAGGTTGCCGGTAGGCAAAGTGCTGACATGTGACACACTTGCTAATGAGTGACTTGATGTCAGCATTCATCCCAGGCCAGTACATCAGAAGGCGTGCTCTGGCTTTGCACTTGCTCATTCCCAAATGGCCTTCATGAAGACGTTGCAGCATGGATCGCCTCAGACTCTTTGGGATGACCACCCTGCTGCCCCGCAAAAGCACTCCATCAACATATGACAGTTCTGACAAACATGGAGCTAATTCGCCTGAGAATGGTCGTCCTTCCTGGAGTGCCTCCACCACTTGCTTGAGGTATGGGTCCGCCAGGATTGCAGAGGTCAGTTCAGTCTTCGTGTTCTCACTTACGATGCTGGCTAGCACGCGAGTCGCATGGATGCATACGTCTTGTTCGCTTTCTCCGTCACTCGGTTGGGTTCCTGGAATTCGGGACAGCGTGTCTGCCACTAGCAGATGCTTCCCAGGAACATACTGCAATTTGATATCAAAAGGCATTAGCCTCAAAAAATAGCGCTGCAATCGTGGTGGCATTTCACTCAGGTTCTTTTGTGAAATAGCAAGCAAAGGTCGGTGGTCTGTTTCGACTGTCACTGATAACCCCAGTACGAACTCCCGGAAACGCTCACAAGCAAACGTCACGGCCAGCGCTTCCTTTTCAATTTGGGCATATTTTGTTTCAGCCTTCGAGAGCACCCTTGAAGCATAACCCACTGGGCGCCAATCTTGGTCATGGAGTTGAAGAAGAGCAGCACCTACTGCAAAGCTTGATGCATCAGCTGAGAGTTTCGTTTGCTTCAATGGGTCAAAAACTGCGATCACTGGAGCCGATGTCAAAGCCTTAATAAGATCTTTCCATTCTTTGTCATGGTGAACTTCCCATATGAATTCAACATCATTCTTTATCAATGACCTAAGGGCGTCAGTTCTTTTTGAGAGATTAGGTATGAATTTGCCAAAGTAATTCATAATACCTAAAAACCTTTGAACTTCCTGTTTACTCGACGGCTTTTGCATGTTGGCAACGCATTCAATGAGACTAGCATCGGGTTTTATTCCTTCTTTGCTGATACAATCTCCCAGGAATTTAACTTCGGCCTTAGCGAACAGACACTTTTCTTTGTTCAGTGTCAGGCCAGCCTTTCTCGCTGCCATCAGTGCTGCACGCAGGCGTTGATCATGCTGCTCTTTTGATGCACCCCAAATTAAAATATCATCGACATATACGCGTGTGCCCGGCAGGTTTTCAAACACTTCCGTCATTGCCTTTTGAAATACTTCGGGGGCGGACGCGATACCAAATGGCAGGCGCAAAAATCGGTATCTTCCGAACGGCGTGCTAAAGGTGCAGATCTTTGAAGTGTCTTCGTCTAAGGGGATCTGGTGAAACCCGCTATTGGCATCAAGCTTGGTGAACATCACCGCTCCTGCCAGCTCTGCTTCTATTTCTTCACGTGAGGGTAGGTGATAATGCTCGCGTTTAAGGCTTCGATTAATGTACCGCGGGTCCAGGCATATTCGCATGCGGCCATTCTTCTTCATAATAAGAACAAGTGGACTCACCCAGTCCGACGGCTCTTCCATTTTGCATATGATGCCCTGCGAGACCATCCGGGCCAACTCCTGCTTAAGTGGCGCTCGCAGTGCGTGTGGCACTTTCCTCGGCGGCATGATCGTGGGGCGCGCATCATCCTTCATTGCCAGCGAGTATGGTCTACTGATGCAGCCCAGCCCGTGGAATAACTCCGGGAACTCGGTGACCCAGTCGGTGCTAACGTCACTTCTTGAAGACACATCGTGAACGCGGGAAATCAGCCCGAAGCGCTCTGCTGCATTCAATCCGAGTAGGACTTGCTTGCCTCTCTTGACCACAAAAAAACTGATATTCTCTTGCTGCTCTCCTAGACGTAGTGGCAGACTGATAACGCCCAAATGATGTATTTTGCTTCCTTCGTAGTTAGTAAGTACTGTGGTCGATGGCCGCACCATGGTCGGCAAACGCATCCTGCGAAAGTACGAGTACGGCAATATGTTCGCTTGCGCTCCTGTATCCACTTTCAGTTCTGTCGGGTGCCCGGCAAGGTCCCCTGCCACCGTCCAATCCTGATTTTTGGACACGTTTCTGATTTGCACCGTGAGAACTTGAATGTCTTCATCGGTAGCGTCCGAGGACTCCTCCAGTGCATCTTCTGTTGCAGCGACGCCTAACTCATGAACGCCGCGTCTACTCCTGCAGCAAGCTGCAAAATGGTTTCTTTTGTTGCACAGCGTGCACGTTTTTCCAAACGCTGGGCAGCGTCTTGGTCCGTGAATCTTGCCACAGTAGCCACAGCGTCGACGTTGTCCGCTCGTTCGAGACTGTCCGGCAGCGTTTGCAATTTTTTCGACTCTCTGCACCTTTGCTTCGCTTTCAAGAGCACGGTTCTGCGTTGCTGCCAGTTCCGCGGCTTTGCAGATTTCTACAGCTGATTCTAGGGTTAAGTCCTTCTCCTGAAGCAGGCGTGCACGTAGCTTCTTGTCGACGATACCGCACACTATCTGGTCCCTCACCATCGAGTCCCTAAGTTCGCCAAAATTACAAGTCTGTGCTTTCAACTGAATATCGCGCAAAAACTGTTCGAAAGGTTCACCATCCTGTTGTTGCCGACTGCGCAAAACGTACCTCTCGAATGTCTCGTTGCACCGAGGCGTGCAGTAGTCTTCGAAGGCTTTGACGATCGAGTCATAGTCTTCTCGTTGTTCTGCTGATAGAGGTAGGGTGTTAAACACTTCAATTGCCTCTGGGCCCGCGACGTGTAGAAAGATGGCAGCCTTCTGTGCTGGCGTCCGTTTCTTGTTGGTCTCAGTAGCTTTGAAGTAGAGTTCGATTCGTTGGCGGAACTTTTTCCAGTTGTCGGCCGGAGCATTTGTCAGTACAAGTGGCTCGGGTGGTGGTAGGCAGTCCATCTTCAGCGCAGGGTTCGACTGTTACACTTCTGACACCATGTTCTGGTTCACGCGCTCAGCAAAGACACAACCACACGAGACGCTAGCTAGCAAGGGACTGTTTATTGATGGCTACCGCGCCGCGCGCGCACCCTCTCTCAAGGTGGCCAGGTGAGGTGGGATCATCCCGATTTATTAAGCGGTGGCCCGCCTGGTACACTAAGCACCTGCATGCCTGATGTCAACTCTTCTGTTTTCACTTCATCTAGAATAATATGTGTTTAAGCATACTGCAGTCGAGTTATATTCGTGGTTTCGGTATATTGGGCAGTGAAGTGAGAGTATTAGCTTATTCAGGCGATGTCGCTTTCTTTGCACAGATAAGTGTCAGAAATGTGGTGTCTACAATTAAAAAGTTGCTACTAAAAACTTGCATCTAAGAGTTTAGGACTGTGGTTTGGCTTGTTTGGTAGCACGCTGAACCACTTCGCAGGTATTATTTGTACGAGAACTTCTCCACCATGCCTTCATGCATGCATGTGTATAGATCCAGTGTGCATTACTGGAAGGAGTGCGTCCCTAAGCTTGAACGACAAGCCCAGACATCTGTTCCCTATCGACTTCCAATTATTAGGAGAGGTGAAGCTTGCAACACTTTCCTAGCAACAAAGATTTACAACAAATTGCAACTTATCTAATGCGCAAAATTTATATACAACCGTTCAATCCCGTTTTTGCTACATTCACAAGTCCCCCCACTTTTGAGCCGATGCGTTGTGACTACATATTAAGGTCAGAGAGTGAAACTGGGTTAGGATTAAAACACCTTTATCTGTGGCAGACAGTGTCCCGATTCTTCCATTTTCAAGACGATTCCCATCCTGTAATCCATTCCTTCTTGCAGGTTACGCTTGTTCATTGCTTACGAGACTTGACTGTTTCATCAAATTTCTCCGAACGCCCGTGTTTGTAGGGATTATTGCGGGAAGTTTACCTCGCAGTTCAGTTCCTTAAAGCTCGCTTTTTTGTAGAATACCTGTACACAGCATCACGCAAAGTTTTGTATAAGGATCTATTAGATATGCTCTTCTCACCTCCGTTGTACCGCTTACTGTACTAGAATATTCCAGGCCACAATGTGTTGAAAGAAGTGCGCAGAATGTACATTTCACCGAATTCAAAAACATTTTTTAAAGCTGCACTCTGAAACATTGGGGGTAAACACATGGTTGAAAAGAAAATGTATTTTATTCTGTCTGTTAACTGCCGTTTATGTGATGTACCAAAAGCGATTGAACATTGCTTTCTTAGCTGAAAAGATGCCACACTCTTTTGGGATGGCTATGAGCGAGCACTGACAAAACGTTTCGTCATTAATTATCATACAACACGTTATCTTCTACCAGCACCGCTTAATGAAGTGCCATATGAAATGTTTCTCCTCGTGGGTATGCACAGCTTGTGGAAGACACGAATGCAGGACCAAAATGCAGAACCAACCACCTCTTCAAGCACACTTCATTCAAATGGCTACTCATCTCAAAGACATTTACGACGACCTAGACTTTAGACCAGACTGGTACTCTATCTTGGAGGGCTGTTTGGCCTCACCCCTTTCTTGTTTGTTTAACACAATGTGAAGACCTATCTGTGTTAAGAACTCACGCTGTGCTAGCTATTGAGTGTTATTAGGTAACACTTGTGCGCCTATTTTCGCTATTTGGTTGTACATTTGTTCGCTTGATTTTGTCCTTGTTAAGACTTTAATAAACTTCATGCAAGAAAAAAACCTGGCGTAGCTCTTTAGTAGAGTACTTGGCTGGCACCCAGCGGACCCGAGTTCGAACCCAAGTGTGTCATTTGTACTAGATTTTTAAAGACGATAGTCTTCCCTGGGACCTTCGACGCAAAAATCTTGGTCTGTGTGTCTGTCTGTCTGTCTGTCTGTCTGTCTGTCTGTCTGTCTGTCTGTCTGTCTGTCTGTCTGTCTGTCTGTGTCTGTGTCTGTCTGTACACTTGTCCGTTTGTCCACTCCTAACAGCATCGGGTATTTGAAACGACTGACCCCATTCGCAGCGCCCACCTATGTTGCTCAAGATTCAGCATCATACTTGTGCAATAGTCGAATAAAAAGCAATTACTGCGCGTGTCAGGGGCACCATAACAACACGTATATATTCTGCTTGTGCGCGTTTTACTAGAAGAAGCATACATAAGTCATTTTAGGGACCGTAGCACTTATCACGCAGCGCTGACCATTCAATGATTGCACGGAAAGGAGAGTGTTTCCAACACTTTGCTAAAACGAGACGGTTGTGGCACCTACCCATCACCTTGCGTTCTACACCTTATCACCTGTGAGGCGGGCGTGCACACCCGTCTCAGAGCGACGCCCTTTGTCGCTCTGAGACGGGTGCCAGATGGCACTCATGTCTGCCAGATAGAAAAACTGCCAGATGGCACTCATGTCTCACGTGTGACGTGACTTGATGTGCTTGTTCGCCTACGCTGCGCGCTCGAGGCACTCTAACACAGCGCCTTCAGAATACCATTCGTCAATTTTCTGGAGCAGAACACCAAATAAATGTTCTGTTCACTCTCTCCACACGCAAGACTATCATGTTTCGACGACATTTGCAGGTTGAATGCAGATACGGGGCCAATTTTTGTTCTTTTATTCGGTGTGACAGTGGTTACGGACACTAGCGAGGCGGTGGCGACGGACAACTAAGGCACTGCGCGAGGCTCGAGTTGAGATCCCATAACATTTTTCGCGGTAAAAATCTTCGGAAGCGGTGCTAATGTCATATGTTCATGCGCGTGCAGAGCTGTTCGTTGTGCACGACTTGATTACTGTGGTGAAAGCATCGTAGTTCCAAGTAGCTTCAGTCGTCGTTTGATGGAAGTCGCACGCACATGAATCGCATTTGGGGATCAGTCGTACGAAACGTCGACTGCGAGAGTCGTACCGGTGGCCTCCAATGGATGACCGTGTAGAAGAGCTCATCAAAACATGTCTTGTTTACGAGTAGTGAGAAATCTGCATGGCCTACAGCAACCCCTATGCAGCCAGTAACTTTCACTAACAAGCCTTGAAAGAAATTTGCCATTGATATTATTGGCCCCTTCTAGCAAGCTCCCACCAATAGCTGTTATGCGGTGACACTTATTATCAAAGCAATTGGTTAGACGTTTTTACAGTGAAAGCTGTTATGAGACCACATCTCGAGCCCCGCGCAGTTGTTGTCCGCCGCCACCGCCGCTGGTGTCCGTAACCCCATTGCGCGAAAATAGAAAAAAAACCTCGCACCAGTGACACAGTGGGGCTCGAACGCGGGTCTGCTGGGTGCCAACCCAATATCCAACCAGTGAGTTAAGCGGGTGCTTGTAACTTGTTTTTGAACTTGCCTTAGGCATGCACGACCTAGCTCCAATCGCACAGTGGGGCACGAACTCGGGTCCGCTGGGCGCCAGCCCAGTATTCCACCACTGAGCTACACCGGTGCTTGTCACATGTTGTTAAGTTTGCCTTAGGCGGGCTTGATGTTGGGAAACCAGTCGCGTTATTACGACTGCTAAAACGTTTTACAACAGTGAAAGAATAACCAGTTCTCGCACAATGCGAATAGCCTAACGATTTGACTGCCCAATGATCCAAACCATCACAAAAGATGAATACAGATGAATAAGAATCTGAAAAGCCCTGCCGCGGTGGTCTTGTGGCTAAGGTACTCGGCTGCTGACCTGCAGGATGCGGGATCGAATCCCGGCTGCGGCGGCTGCATTTCCGATGAAGGCGGAAATGTTGTATGCCCGTGTACTCAGATTTGGGTGCATTTTAAATCACCCCAGGTGGCCCGAATTTCCGGAGCCCTCCAATACGACGCCTCTCATAATCATATGGTGGTTTTTCGTCGTTAAACCCCACATATCAATCAAATCAAGAATCTGAAAAAAATTTCTGACCTCAGTGAAAATTAACATTGAAAACGATAGTGAATTTTAATCTTCAATTACAGCATGATGCCAAAATTATACACATCATGCATATTCAATTTGATGTCTTATATATACAGTTTTATATAATTCTTTGACAGTACGAAAATTCATAGAACTTAGGCGATTTATTAATTTTTGTATCTGGTAACCTATATGCTACCTGCGATAAACTGTTCGGAACTTCGATATTATCCTAGTTTTATTGCCTAGAGAATACCGACATTTCCATTCGGATAATTTAGCAGTGTAGAGTTTCTTTGTTTTTATATACGAAATAGCCTATAGTAGTATATATGGTTAGCATTCAGCAAAGTTTCTTTAATGAACACAACATGCATTCAAAAATCTCGAAGCCTACCAGCATAGATTTCAAAGCATCTGAGGACTATATTTTGCAATATTGTTAATTACAGATAGTTTTTTTTGAGTATGTTGTAACCCAAACAGGCAAGCAATATGTAAGTCTAGAGTATAACAAGGAATAATATAATACTTTCTTAAGCCAAAGGTAAACGTAGTCCCGGATTCTCTTAAAGCATCCCGTGATTTTACTAAGTTCTGCCGACAACTTTTCCAAATGTGTCATCCGGGACATATAGCCTCTAAACCAGATGCCCACAAACTTATGAGCTTCTGCTGGTTCTATGTGCACATTTTGAAAGAATGTTGTTAACTTAAAATCATGTCTTTTTAATAGGCGCCATAATGACTTATTTAGTTTTGTTGATATTGAGTTGCAGTTGGTTGCTGTGCAACCATGACATGAGTGGATTTAAGGTAATTATTTGTTGAAACCTGTAACGTTTGCAATGACATTCCGGCAAAAAAACTTTATTATCATTATCATACATAATACATGTGGGACGTTAAATTCCACATAATATGTCAACATCATCATCATGTTGGAATGCGAAGTGTCACGATTGCCACCTCTATCTTCCGGCTTACCATAATTACATTGTTTGGATCAGACGGATTTTCAAGTTCGTCAAATTTAGCTGTTACGTCAGCCACCGTACGTTTTAGGCAAATTAGGTCACAACAAAGCTGCTCAGAATTTCCCTCAGTCAAAGCTTTCTATAATGTCTTTTCTAGAGCACTAACACGTGATTACAAGTCATGAAAGTTCAACGCGCAGTTAACAGGATAGCCCTGTCTGGCACCTAGAGCGACGCCTGGCAACGTTGAAGGCTAGCGTTGCGTTTGTATCAACAAAGCAGTCTTCTCATGGCGACCGCTGTGTGCAGGCACTCTGTCCAAGACAATTGTTACATTGTGTCAGAAGTGGGACGCCAACATGACCGAACTACGCCCACCAGAGCCACTGCGATTGGGTGACAACGCCGCGGAATTCCGGAATATATTCAAGCACCGAATCGAGCTGTACCTAATCGCAATGAAGCCAGCCAAAGCACGCAGTAAGGTTCAATTTCTTTGCACATTGCAGGTCAACAAGCAATTTAAGTGTTCATTACCCTTAATCTGACGCTGGCGGAAGCTAAAGACTAAGACTCTTTGAGTAAAGCGTTCCCGCGAATTAATCTTATCACATGTGAGAGGTCCCCCGCTACGCCACCGATCGCCAAAGAGAGGGAAGAACACTCAACCCTTTTTCTATCCGGTTCCCTCTTGGCTACGTGTCTCAATCACTTTCCACATACAACGATTCGTGCTGGGGCCGGTAAGTAAGAGACGCTACGACCTGTTTCTGTTTACTGATTCATTTAATTTAATAGCAAGTGCAAATGGCGTACACACATACTCTCCGTGAACGACATCTCTGTTACACTAAATTGTTACACGTCAGCAAATACTCGCGACACACAAAACAGGATACATAAATAAATTAACTAACTGTGCCAATACAAGGGTGACTTAATACAAAGTAAACGCACGACGACACAAATGATCAAGTCATTACTTAAAAAACCGCGCAATTTCTCAATTCGCCACCTCCCTTCCCGCAAAGCTAATCTAAATAAGGTGCATAAAGTCCGTCTCACGAAAGGTCCGTGTTGACGGGGGCCTCAGAGCTGGTTGTTCGAGTCGGGGCTCAGGGCTTCCTCCTGGGGTCATTGTCTAATTCGACAACGTCTTCATCGTCTTCGTCATCGTCGCCTTCGTCATGCCTCTCAGTGATCTCCATCTTAGCCCTCTTACGTAACGTTCCATTCACTCGCCTCCTATCCCCAACTTTCATTTCTCATCGTACCGTCCTTGTCCCAGTCATTATCTCAAAGCCTCTCATCGCTATCTCTTCGCACCATTATCTTCCTTTTCTATTCCGTCTCTCTACCATCTCAATCTCAACGCTCCGTCTCTCTGACCTTCTTCGCACCGTATCTCTGACTTCCTTCGCATAGCCTCGTAGTCCCTTTTTGTAGGACCCGACTCCGCCCTACCGGGGCACCAAACCAGTCGCCACTCCACGCGGCATATTTTTTCTTCTCAGTCCAAGTGTATCATCGTCGGCGGCCGCCCCCGTGGCCTACACCAGTAGAAAACCCTCTCCCTAACAAAGCCGAGCAAGTAACAATTTACAAACTCAAGCCTCAAAGAGAGTGATGGGCGAGCCGTCCGAAGACACTTTAATTACGGGCGAACAATGGTCCTGATGCTTCTGGTACCTTGTGAGCTGATGTCCAGACCAAGTCTCAACGTTTCCATGCAGCTCGGTGTTTCCCGCGAAATTCTCCGTAGCCGCCGCTTCTTCGTCGTTCACCACCGCGAGCGGCCTTCCGCGCAGAACGCAGTAATTAGCCCTGGAGCCATGGAGGCTGACAGAAAGGCGTACTGGACCCGGCACAGGCGCTTACCGCAAAGGTCGCATTCCCCGAACCAACAAAAGGTGCTCTGCTGCTCCCCCACGCCACATATCTGAAGGGTGCGCGCCGATTATCTCCATCGTACACTGTCACACGGTCTGTAGACAACAAGGCGCCGCCGGGTCCTCGTTTTTGCGCGAGGGAGCCCATGAGAATAGTAGAAATAATCCTTCTGGTACTTCACTCCGGAATGCCCATTCGTTACACCTTTTCCTTTTTTTATGCGTGGGTTTGGAAAACAAACGAAAACATCTTGTAAGGAGCGGGGTTCAGTCCGTGTTTGCGGGGACGTCACAATCCCTTCATCTTGCAGAAGAATTTTCCCAGCGGGGAAATTTAAACACGAGAATTGCGGGCGCATAACGCCTTCGGGAAGCGCAGCGAATTTGAGACATTGCGGCAGTCTTAGGAATACGATACGCGAACACAGCACACTTGTGATTCAGCCCTGGCGGTAGGGCGTCGCTGAGAGAAACCAATCTGTGGTTATCGCTGAATCATCACCCACCACGAAGCAGTTTGATTCCGTATTTCTACCGCGCACAACACACTTGAAACCTTCAGAATCACTGCAGAAACTCGTGGATGACGCGTGGACAAAACGCACACTGGTCACAGCTGCTCGTCAGATGGTTTGGCACGCAGCGTTCAGTCATGAGTGCGGAAGGTTCACTACCATGCGAGCACAACACACACTTCGCCTGCACTGTCCACTCACGGCACAACCAAACAGAGGATACACACATTTCAATACGCTTTCATTCCACACATGCACAATGACCAAGTAGAAATCATAGGACATAAAATGGCATACAACATTGCGGGCTCTTATGGCCCTAGCCGATCCCCGAGCGCTCAGTGTCTACATGCATGCAGACCTCTTCACTGACTCCGAGTGCTGGACGCTCGTTGGATGGTCTGAACTTCCACCTATTTAACTCAGTCGCGGAGCGAGGCATGTGCGAAGCTATCTGACAAGACCACCGCTGCGCATGCCCGGATTTGCTGCAGTGTACATCAAGTGTGCTACAGTTCTTTTTTGGCCCCACAAAAACTATTTCGTTGCGATCTAGGAATTCCTCAATCTCATCTACTCCCTCTAACGTACGGCCTATCACGGTGTCGGCCAAGACTCCGACAACTGCATCCTCAGAAAACCCATTCTCGTCCAACTCCATATCTGTTACTCCTACTGGTAATGCCTCTTCGTCTCGTGGGACCTTCTAGGTAGAAACGGCAGCTAAACCGTCTGTGTCCGCTCTAGCAACCACGACAACTTTTGTTTCACCCAGTGGCACCGGCGTGCCAGCGTTCCCCCCAAACACACACTCACCCAATGGCGGGACATCCTCCTCGATCACGGAAGTTACATTAACCACTACACACGGTGAACCGCGACTCGTTTTTACGGAGCTTCTTTCCTCGCGAATATTTACGGTCGCGATTTACCTCTGTGCGTCACTGTCATGAGGAGGAGTTGCGTCTAGGTTTTCAGATTCGAATTTTGTCACCATCTCCTTGTCTTTGTGAATGCGGCAGTCACCCATCGGATTCAAATTTCGTCGCCGGTACCGGTGGCATTCTCGCCGAATGTGACCAAACCTGCCACAGTTAGAGCACCCGCCGGGATAACGGAGCTGCTTCGGGAATTCCTGCCAATTTTGTGTCCCCTTTTTGCGTACTGCCAAGCTCTCCACAAGTTTTTCGAGTCGGTCAAGGCGGCTATGCATCTCATGAACATCTGTATTCTCTTCTACGTATTGAACGGGTAACGAATGGCTCTTCGACACTTCCTCATTCTGTTCCTCCTTGACCGCTATGGCAATGGCCTCGTCAAATGTTTTTGGATCCTGAGAGAAAACAAATCTGCGGACCGGATCCCTCAGGCCTAATAAAAATTGTGAGAGTAATTGTTCAGCTAGAATTTCGCGGCGCAGTGAAGCTTTCACCGGATATTGACTATCGGAGCTCGCCAGGGTGGCGGTCTCAAGGATGCGCAAGCGACTTGCGAATGACCGCACCTCCTCATCTGCCTCCTGCCTCGAGTTTAAAAACCGTTCCGTTTTAAGCCTCTTGAGGGCCAAATATTTGAACTCAGAAAAAGTTGAAGCCGCAGCGACGATATCATCCCACCACGCAAAATCGTGCGCCGCGCCTACCACCTTACATCGTGCTATGCACACCAGCTCACTATCCCGCCATCCACCCAAGCGACCAACCTGCTCCAAAATTTTAAAGAAGACACCAACATCTGGACCCGTATCACCTCCCGTAAACGACGGAACCATGTCTGCTAACATTAACGCACTCATTTCTATTGGGTCGTCTCTGTCGGTCATCTTGGTAGCCTGCTCGTTCATTTTGCCTCCTCTCCTTCCCTAGTACGAGGGTGAAATCTCGCACCGTTGTCCCAGCAGTAGTCCCACCGCTGCCACCACATAAGACGTCCCCCGCTACGCCACCGATCGCCAAAGAGAGGGAAAACACTCAACCATTTTTCTATCCGGTTCCCTCTTGGCCACGTGTCTCAATCACTTTCCACATACAGGGATTCGTGCTGGGGCCTGGAAGTAAGAGACGCTACGACCTGTTTCTGTTTACTGATTCATTTATTTAATAGCAAGTGCAAATGGCGTACACACATACTGGCCGTGAACGACATCTGTGTTACACGAAATCGTAACACGTCAGCAAATACTCGCGACACGCAAAACAGGATACATAAATAAGTTAAGTAACTGTGCCAAAACAAGGGTGCCTTAATACAAAGTAAACGCACGACGACACAAATGATAAAGTCATTAATTAACAAAACCACGCAATGTCTCAATTCGCCACCTCCCTTCCCGCAAAGCTAATCTAAATAAGGTGCATAAAGTCCGTCTCACGAAAGGTCCGTGTTGACGGGGGCCTCGGAGCTGGTTGTTCGAGTCGGGGCTCAAGACTTCCTCCTGGGGTGATTGTGCAATTCGACCGCGTCTTCATCGTCTTCGTCATCGTCGCCTTTCTCATGCCTCTCAGTGATCTCCATCTTAGGCCTCTTACGTAACGTTCCATTCACTCGCCTCCTATCCCCAACTTTCATTCCTCATCGTACCGTCCTTGTCGCAGTCATAATCTCATCGCCTCTCATCGCTATCTTTTCGCACTATTATCTTCCTTTTCCATTCCGTCTCTCTACCATCTCAACCTCAACGCTCTGTCTCTTTGACCTTCTTCGCATCGTATCTCTGACTCCCTTCGCATAGCCTCGTAGTCCCTTTTTGTAGGACCCGACTCCGCCCTACCGGGGCACCAAACCAGTCGCCACTCCACGCGGCATATCTTTTGTTCTCAGTCCAAGTGTATCATCCTCGGAGGCCGCCCCCGTGGCCTACACCAGTAGAAAAGCCTCTCCCAAACAAAGCAGAGCAAGTAACAATGTACAAACTCAAGCCTCAGGGAGAGTGATGGGCGAGCCGTCCGAAGACACTTTAATTACGGGCGAACAATGGTCCTGATGCTTACGGTACTTGGTGAGCCGATGTCCAGATCAAGTCTCAACGTTTCCATGCAGCTCGGTGTTTCCCGCGAAATTCTCCGTAGCCGCCGCTTCTTCGTCGTTCACCACCGCGAGCGGCCATCCACGCAGAACGCAGTAATTAGCCCTGGAGCCATGGAGGCTGACGGAAAGGCGTACTGGACCCGGCACAGGCGCTTGCCGTAAAGGTCGCATTCTTAAAACCAACAAAAGATGCTCTGCTGCTCCCCCATGCCACAGATCTGAAGGGTGCGCGCTGATTATCTCCATCGTACACTGTCACACGGTCTGTAGACGACAAGGCGCCGCCCGGTCCTCATGTCTGCGCGGGGGAGCCCGTGAGAATAGTAGAAATAATCCTTCTGGTAGTTCACTGCGGAATGCCCATTCGTTACACCTTTTCCTCTTTTTATGCGTGGGTTTGAGAAACGAACGAAAACATCTTGAAAGGAGCGGGGTTCAGTCCGTGTTTGCGGGGACGTCACACATGCTTCTCCTATTGACGGTGATGGGTCGTTACGTTTGATCAGCTGTGTTCATCTGCACCGTTCACGCATTTTCGCCCGCGTGTAGATCAGACAGTGCACAGGGCCATGACGTCGATGGCGGCTTCTTACGGAACATGATGGCGATGGTGGCTTCAACTGCGAGAACCTATTGATAGTATCCATATAGTAGATATCGCCATAACAAACGGCTGAGATAAATCACGAAATTATATGTTTACTGAAATGCTATGTTTTGGCCTCTTCGAAGAAGCCCTACAATATGACATACGTCCCGATCCCATAGACAGGAGAGACTTTTCGTCATTTTAAGTGGAAGATCTATTGTAACATGTGGATCAATGTAATTCGAAACATGCGCAAGAAGTGTGACCTTGTACTTTTATTGCAATAGCAATTATATTGACACTCCCAGCTGGATTTCGCTGCCAGCGTCGATGTCATGCACCACATATGTATACGTATCTATATATATGAAAACGCAAAAAAGAAAAAAATTCACAATAAAAGACTCCAGCGCACAGAAGCGAACGTACGATTTCCGCGTCGTGATTGTGAGGCGCTAACCACTGTACTACCGAGAGCTACCTCCTTCAACGTTCAAACGGCATGCTGTTCCTATCTACAAAGCAAGTAATGAACAGGACTTCCACCTGAGGGGTGAAGACTCGTGCTACAAGCAGAAGAGTGTTTCTCCCGCAAGCGAGCGAAGATTTGTTGAAACCGCTGCGCGTGGGAAGCCGACGTGTTACCGGCGAAGAAGTCTAGTGCTTGGAGAGCGGCCAAGTGAAGACGCGAGGTTTCCTGGAAGAGAAGCTACGGCGGCACTGGAACGACAACAGCACTGAACTCTGAGTGAGTGATTCTTGGAAGAGTATCGTTCAGACTTTGTTCCAAGTACTTTAGACTGAATAAGTTCCGAACTCTTTAGTCTTCAAGTGTCTTGTTTGTTCGATACATGTGATTGCATTGTAGCGCGTATTTTTGTTTGAGTCCGTTGTTTCGGGTGTAGGTGATTGTACTGTGTAGCACGTTGTTTGATTGGTGACATATCGTATTCAACTTTTGTCGATGAGCATATTTGTGTATCGTTTGATCTGCCGTATTTGAGAATATAATTTTGTTTTGTTTATCAACTTTCGGCTCTGACTTATCCTTTGGACCACAACCACCGTCCGCTGGCGCGCCAAAGAGGACCACTTCTAATTTGTCCGCGCTTTTTTGGTGCAGTTTGGGGGGCCGATACTTTGGCCCTTAGAATTAGCCTGGCGATCGCCTCCCTAATTAACGGGACCTGGGACAGCCGCTGACGCCGTATTCATGAGTAGGTGCGACTATGAAGGCCTCCACGTTTAATAAAAACACCGCAATCTGCGCTCACGGGTTACACGCAAATAAATAGGTAACTTTTTTGTTCCCTTCGTGGAACTACCACTGATTAAGATTGTAACGCTGTTTAGAGATTTTTTACGAGCGCACTGACTTAATCACAGCTGCGAAGAGTAGCGTGACGTGGTTTTATTGCTTTGAGAGACAAAGCTGTTTATTGCAACACTTGGTCGGTCGTCCTTCTATCTTGCATAGCGAACATATCCACGGAGTGCATGTTATGATAAGGGAGGCGAAGCATCCGTCTGTCAGATTTGTGCTGTATTGCGATTGAAGTCGACGGACGCATGCACGAACGAAAGCACGAACAGATGGAGTGACGTTTCTCCCCACTAAATCATTCACTCTATACATATGCCGTGATTTTGTTTATTTGTACCTCGCGTGCCGAACAGCGTTTTGATGCTCGTTGAGAAGTTACCCTTAAAGTGCCTCATTTATAGGAGAGACCAGTTGTGGCGAGCCCAGCTGGGTGGCAGGCGTGCCAGCCTGAAAAGCAACGAACGCCTCTAAAAAGCAATAAAACCACCTCGTGGTGCAGCTGTGATTACATTAGGGGGTATGCAAGAATTATGGAAAGCATGTTATGATGAAAAGCAGTGGTATTTTAAAGGGAGCAACAAGAATTCATTCAATAGAGAGTGAAGAGTAATACATAGCCGTAGAACGCCGCACTCTTGTGAAATCGCTTGCTGATCAGGCTGCCATCTTTCTTTCTTTTTCGCAGATCCCCCCCCCTCTTACTATACAGCCTGCGAACTTCGAAGTATAGTTTCAAGCAAATGCGGATAGTTTGCAGAAACATCGCAATTTTAGCTGCTCTCATATAGATGGCGCCAATCTATAGCAAAATAAAAACGTCATTTGAAAATAAAGTGTCCCAACGTTTATTTTGCCACCCGTACTTTTTGACTCTACATTTAAAATGAACCCAAAAAGATATAAAAGCGCAAAACCCATTTTTTTTTTCGCCACATCATATCCAGCTTTTCTGCACACATAACAGCCAGCGCCCTTAGTGGTCTTGGCTCGAACCTAGCTCGTTTTCAATAGAACCAATGAGTTTTACTTGAATAATTATTTGTAGAGGTTGAATCTTGAAAAACGCAAACAGAGCGCGTCTGCGAACCTTAACGGACGAGACGACAGCAGCGATCATGTTAGGGTAAGCCTCAATTTTGTTCCCAGAGCAGATAAAGATCGTACAATGGGAATCTAAGCAAGCGTCAAAAAAGTGGCCTGTTTTTCGAGACAGGAGCGTTCACTGCAGTCAAACTATTTAGGTTTTAACAATAAGCTTTCGATTGAAGTCGCAATCAACATGCCGCTATTAGCATAACTTTGTTCGCTTACCCGTTTTTTGCAACGCGGTTCTTCAAATGCTTATAGTAGATTGATAAACTCTTGATTGCTTATGTCAAGCGGTTCGGCGGCAATCGTGGCCGAGGGCGTCAATCGCACAGTTGCGTGGCGACAATCACTGTATCATCATAGGTTCAATGCCTCTCGTCGGAGCATTTTTTTTTCAGCCCGTGCATTAGTTCGTCAGCATCCTACAAGACGTCGCCACCGAAACAAAACAAACCGTTTCTCTTTCAGTTTTGATTTCTCGCTGTGGTCTTGAAAAGTCATTTGTTTTCCTTCGTTTTTATTACATTTGGTGCATTTTAATGTGCTGCAAGCATATCATAGTTTTAAGATGTGCGTTTGTAAATTTCACTTTATTCTTTCAAATACACTAAGGAAAACAACGCTCGATCAAGTTCGGTCAACAAAGCTATTTCGTTTTTACATACGCATATTGCGGTGGAAACTTATTTCGTGTTTTTATGATTTCGTTGTGCTCTTCTCAGGTCCCTAAATTCACCGATGTAAACCACACGAACTAAAAGTAGCGAATCAAGGCATAGCATTGAGCGAAATATTGCGTTTTGCCATTGCTTTTTTGCACGTTAAGCGTTTCTTTGCGTGGTCTATCGCTTTATCTATCTATCTATCTATCAATCAATATATATATATATATATATATATATATATATATATATATATATATATATATATATTATATATATATATATATATATATTGATTGTCACGGCTAAAGGCCGGACAAGAGTACGACAAGTTGATGAGCGTGGGCAGCACCCACAATTGCTCCGAGGAAAACGACGTCGAAGTGGCTGCTCCTTTGTTCTGCACATACAGACCTTGTTTTTTCCGGTCGCACCCGCGTCCTGTATCCTGTTTTTTTCACGTCATGACATTGGTGAAGATGCTGGACTTGGAGAAGTCCAGCATCTCCACCAATGTGGTGGAGATGTTGGAAACACCGAAACTGATGCTAGGGACATCTCCGCGCCCTGACACTTTGAGTCCGCCACCGCAACCCGTTCCTGCGATGGATACTCCTGTCCTCCGCTATAGTCACTGACAGCGAGGCCTTAGTCCCGAGGCAATCCCCCTCAAACTTCTCGAGCAACACACTGTGCCTGGAGAAATGGCTACTGAAGGGTGTTCACAGTTTACTGTTGAGCAGCCTCTAATCCCCGAGACCTTTCACGGTGAGGTCTATGAAGACGTTGAGGACTGGTTAGCCCAGTATGAGCGAGCCGCCAAGGCCAACCGCCAGCCCACTGAACAAAAGCTATCGCTCGTCTACTTTGCTTTGGCAGACAGCGCTCGTACGTGGTACGAGAAGCACGAGTCAACGCTGTCTTCGCGGGATGAATTTCCGGCAGCACATTCTCGGGACATTTGCAAACACCGACCACCGGGATTCTGCTCTGCAGCTCATCGAGGCACGCATACAAAAACCAAACGAGAGTGTCGCCATGTTTGCGGAGGACATGACACGCATATTTGGGCGGGCTGACCCTGAGATGCCTGAAAGTAAAAAACTCCGACATGTGGTGGGGGAGAGGGCGTCAAATAAGAGCTGTTTGCCGGTCGACTACGCAACCCGCCAACAAGCGTAGCGGAATTTATCAAAAAGGCTACGACAATCGAGCGAGCACGGCAGCAACGGCGCCGATACCACAACCAACCTAACCACACATCTTCTAGCCTCTCTGCTTTGACTGCGAGCAGTGAGTGTTCTCTGCGGGAGCTCAATCGTGAGGTCGTTTGTGAGAAAATCCGAAACCTCCTGATGACTTCGCAAGAAAATACCATGCCTTGCGTTGCAGATGTTGTGTGGCAAAAACTCCGCCAGGCATTTTCGCTGCCCGAATCGCTTTCAGACCAGCGGTCTGTAAGCTACGCACCGGCAGTCCGTCGACCCACTCCAGTGACGTACAACTCGACACCACTGGCTTGTCGTGACGTAAGCCAAGGGCCTTACAATGAGCCATGGGTCCCAGATTCCAATCTGCCGCTGCCGTATCCACAGTCTAACGTGTCTATGCAAACGTCGCTGATATACACACCACCGATATCTGCATCTTGGTCGCAAAGAATGCCCACCAGTCGTAAGACAGACTTGTGGCGCACCGTCGACCGTCGACCACTTTACTTCCACTGCGGAGAAGCTGGCCACGTTTTCCGCATTGGCCCATATTGTGACCATAAACATCAGAACTTTCTACAAACCTCCCCTCGTGCTTATTTCGATAACCGCCGTGACAGCAGTGCAGGCCCGCAAGCCCAGCAACCTGATGTGCCCTATCGCCGACCCCACTCTCTTTCTCCTGCACCTAACTCGCCACAGCAGCACAGTTACGCCGAGGTGACCCGGGGCAGATCCCCTAGCCCTCGTTGGGGAAAATAACAGCAGCGACCTTTGGGGGGAAGGTTGCCGCCCGTCGAGATGCTATCACACCCCCAACATCTTCACTACGACGCGATACGACGGATGATACCACGAATCATACGACGGACGATACCAAGGACGATACAACACCACCAACATCAACGGAAATCGTAAGCGCCCGTCTAGACATTTGTATAGACGGACGCCCAGTAACAGCGCTGGTAGATACTGGCGCATACTTCTCTATTATCAGCCGTAAACTCGCCGACTGCCTAAAGAAAGTCAGAATATCGACGGGCCCGAACATAAGAACTGCAGGGGGTCAATTAGTAACGCCGACTAGCAATTGTACCGCTCAAATTATTATCGACAGTTCAAATTTCGTCGCTACTTTCGTAATTTTATGAGAATGCTGCAAAGACCTGATTTTGGGCATGGACTTCCTGCGTGAATACGGCGCGTTATCAACATTCCTGAGAGATCGGTTACGTTCTGGATGACCTCAGGTCATGTTTCGGATGAGCCCTGTACAGATAAGCGACGTAAACATTTGCGCGTCTTTGACGACGACATGACCATACCGCCGCAGTCGAGTGAACTTGTGGCTGTGACATGTGACACGTCAAGCGATTCTGAAAACATCGCTGAGCAAAGTACAACACTGCTATTCAGTCATGGTTCATCTATCGCAAGAGGCGTCGTGAGCATAAAATGCGGACACGCGCACATCCTTGTTACGAACTTTAGCTCTGAACGCCGACATCTGACGAGGGGCATGGCAGTCGCGTACACGGAAGAGCTCGCCGAGATGTCAGACTGCCTAACTCTTGAGAAAGATAAATCAACTGATCTGCACCCCGTACCTTTATTCGTTGATATTGCCCAAGTTTAATACCGGCGCAGAAGCAAAGTATCCTGCAGCTTATTAACCAGTTTGAAGATTGTTTCTCTTCGCCGTCCATGGTTCATCAAACGCCACTGACAAAACATCGAATTATAATGAACGACATGACCAGACCCATCAGGCAAAACCCGTACCGGGTAGCTCTGCAGGAACGCGAAGCCATCAAAAACCACGTGTGACAGATGCTTGAAGATGACGTTATTCAGCCGTCGAAACGCCTTTGATATTCGCCGGTTGTATTTTACTCAAGAAAAAGGACGGCACTTTACGTGTCTGCGTGGAATACCGCAAGCTGAATCAGGTGACAAAAAAACACGTCTACCCACTTCCGCGTATCGACGATTCACTCGATCGACTATGGCATGCGCGTTATTTCTCCTCGATTGATCTAAGGAGTGGGTATTGGTAGAAAGAATTCGATGAAAGAGACCGGGAATAAACAGCTTTCGTGACACCTGATGACTTTTCTGAATTTAAGGTACTTCCATTTAGCTTGTGCTCAGCACCGCCAACGTTTCAGCGGCTAATGAATGCTGTACTATCAGGCCTCAAGTGGCAGACGTGGTTAGTGTATTTAGATGACGTCATCGTATTTTCTACCACATTCGAAGAACACGTCAGGCGACTGCACTCAGTATTTCAAGCTATCCGTTCCGCCGGGCTAACACTTAAGCCAGAAAAATGCCACTTCGACTTCGAAGAGCTTCTGTTTCTGGGGCACCTTGTCAGCAGTGAAGGTGTACGGCCTGACCCTGAAAAAATAGCTGCCGTAGCGAATTTTCTAGCGCCAACTGACAAAAAGGCGGTCAGACGATTTTTAGGACTGTGTGCGTAGTAGCGACGGTTCATTGAGAACTTCTCACGCATTGCCTCGCCTTTGACGCGCTTTACCAGAAAAGACGTCGCATTCGTATGGAATGAAGATCAGAAAAATCATTCGACGAGCTGCGGCAGCACTTTCAGTAGCCACCTGTCCTCGCACACTTTGATGATGACGCCCCGACAACAGTGCACACCGACGCTAGCAATGTCGGGTTATGAGTTGTACTCGTGAAGTATCACGATGGTGCAAAACGAGTAATTGCGCACGCCAGCAGAACATTCTCACGTGCGGAAGAAAATTATTCCTCCACAGAAGAAGAGTGCCTTGCCGTAGTGTGGGCCGTTATGAAATTCCGCCCATATCTGTATGGTCGTCCTTTTACTGTTGTCAGCGACCATCACTCCCTCTGCTGGCTGACAAGTTTAGAAGACCCTTTAGGACGGTTGGCACGCTGGAGCCTAAATCTTTCAGAATTTGACATAACGGTGGCCTACAGATCGGGGAAGCGACATTCAGACGCCGATTGCCTTTCTCGTGCGCCATACGAACCTGCAACGGCAGAAGACGATGATACAGAATTTGTCAGAGTGGTAAACAAGGCTACTGTTGCACAGCTGCAACGAGACGACCCGGAACTAGACCCCATATATCGTATTTTGGAGGGTCACACTTCAGCTGTACAGCTGTACCTATAGGCTGTCTGCGAGAGGGCTTTCGTCATTTTGCTTGCACAACGACGCCCTGTATAAGATGAACTTCCCGCCACAGGGACATGACTACTTACATGTCGTGCCAACATCTCTAATGCGTGAAGTACTACAGGCATGACACGATGAACCAACATCCGTCCACTCGGGTTACACGCGCACGATGTTGCGAGTAAGGCAGAAATACTACTGGCCAAGACTGGCGGCCACCGTTCAACACTACGTTCAGACGTGCCTTGATTGCCAGCGCAGAAAAGTCCCACCCGTCAAACCAACAAGCCGCCTCCATCCTATTGACGTGCCTGTTACTCCGTTCGCTCAAGTCGGAATGGATCTTTTCGGCCCATTTCCCACCTCATCGGCAGGTCGCAGATGGATTATAGTAGCCACCGACTACCTCACTCGTTAAACCGAAACCAAGGCTCTGGACAGGGGCACGAAGTGAAGCAGCCCGATTTTTCGTGGAGATTGTGGTGCTGAGGCATGGCGCTCCGTCAGTGGAAATAACTGACAGGGGAACTGCATTCGCAGCTGAGCTATTACAGACGGTTTTAAGACTTAGTGGCACATGCCACAGGCGAACAACGGCGTAGCATCCTCAAGCGAATGGTCTTACGGAGCATCTCAACAAGACACTTGCGCATATGCTCTGCATGTACGTCTATGTGAAGCACAAAAACTGGGACGAGATCATGCCGTATGTCACGTTTGCCTATAACACGGCTCATCAAGAAACAACGAGAAGAACGCCATTACGCGTTCTCCATGGTCGTGAAGTCACCACTATGCTCAATGCTATGCTGCCGCACGAGTATGAAAACGTCAAGAAGGATGCTTGTTATATCACCCCGCTTGCCGAAGAAGCCCGACAATTTGCACGGCTACGTATTAGTCGCCAGCAGGACTACAAGACGGCACAACCTTCGTCACCGACTTGTCTCATACGAGCCAGGAGAGGAAGTTTGGATATAGACGCCTATTCGGTACCATGGCCTCTAAGAAAAGCTCCTAAATGGTACTTCGGGCCCTATAAAGTTCTACGACGTCTCAGTGACAATAATTATGAGGTTGTTCCTGATACTGCGCAATCACTAGGGCGTCGAAGGTGTGCTCCAGAAGTTGTGCACGTTGTTCGGATGAAACCTTATTTCTCCGAATGAACTCGTGCGTTTCCAGGGAGTACGAATCACTTTGACTATAAAGCATCGAGACGTTGCTTTCTTGAAAGGGAGGCTAATGTCACGGCTAAAAGCTGGGCAAGAGGACGACGAAGTGATGAGCGGGGACAGCACAAACGGTTGCTCCGAGAAAGACGACGTCGGCGCGGCTGCTCCTTTGTTCTGTCTATACAAACCTTGTTTACATTGTGGTAAAGCCTTTGAACAGTGGGTCGTCCTCTTCAGCGCCTTCTAGTGGGTTACCCTTTTCTTAAGAAGAAGAGCAGCTCGTGCAGAGAGTCGATCCCCGCATTGACTGTCGCTGTCGTGAATCATCGCTGAGTGTCCGCCAATAAACCGCTTAACAATTTGGTGGAGAGTGCTGAGAGTGCTGTGCCCTTCAAACACCTGCGATCAGCATTCGATGCCCTTGGAGCTTCGATCCCGTACCGTGCCGCCAACCATGTACCAAGACGCCGCCCAGCAAACGCTTCCTCCTACGTCGACGCCATGTCCCGGTGTCCCCCGCATCCGCGACCCTCCTGTATTCACCGGAGCGGATGGCACCGACGTCGAGGACTGGCTGGCCATGTACGAACGCGTGAGCGTCCCCAACCATTGGGACGAGGCCGGTAAACTCGGTAAACTCGGTAAACTCCCTTGCCTGACGACAATGCCAACAACTCAGTGTCTCACCTTGCCATTTCTTCGATTAGCATTCATGCCATTGCTACTGAACAGCGCAAGGATCAATGGATTGCCTCACTGATAGACTTGCTGACTGATCCATCCACTCCATCCACTCGCGCGTTGCGTCGTCAAGCCCACCATTTCGCCGTTCGCGACGACCTCCTCCATCGACGCAATTACAATGGTGACGGCCACCAGTGGCTACTAGTCATACCTCGCAGTCAGCGCTCTGACATATGCAAATTCTTTCATTCTGACCCGCAGTGTGCGCACTCCGGGGTATCGAAGACTTACCACCGCATTCGCCAACGGTACTTTTGGCGCGGCATGTACCGCTACGTGCAGAAATTCGTTCGCTCCTGCATAGAATGTCAGCGCCGCAAAACTTCAACGCACCTGTCGCCGGTAGGTCTGCAATCTCTACCTTGCCCTACCAGGCCGTTTGGGCGCGTTGGCATCGATTTGTATGGGCCACTTCCACTAACGTCAGCTGGTAACCGCTGGGCCATTGTTGCTGTGGACCACCTCACGCGATACGCCGAAACGGCCGCTCTTCCTGCGGCTACAGCGAGTGATGTTGCCTCCTTTCTGCTCCAACGATTCATTCTGCGACACGGCCCACCCCAGGAACTGCTCAGTGACTGAGGCCATGTCTTCCTGTCTGAAGTCGTTCAAGCCATTCTCAAAGAGTGCAACGTTGTTCACCGCAAAACTGCTGCTTACCACCCGCAGACGAATGGCCTCACAGAACGCTTCAACCGTACGCTGGGCGACATGCTCTCCATGTACGTCGCCGCCGATCACACAAATTGGGATTACATTCTACCCTTCGTCACCTACGCATATAATACCGCCCCTCAGAGCACTACTGGCTTTTCACCTTTCTTTTTATTATATGGAAGGCACCCGTCACACACCATCGACACGATACTTCCGCACAGGCCAGATCCGTCTGAGTGGGCACCTATTTCTGCTACAGGCAAGCTTGCTGAAGAGTGTCGAGAGCTTGCCAAGACCTTTACTGCGCATGATCAAGAGTGGCAGAAAAGCATTCGCGCTGACGCCAATACTACTGCGCCCACATTCCTCCCTCGAGCGCTCGTCTGGCTCTCGATCCCTACTACTGCAACTGGCCTATCTTCAAAACAATTGCCCAAATACGAAGGCCCCTACCGTGTCGTCAAATGCACTTCCCAAGTCAACTACTTGATTGAACCCATCGAACAATCTTCGGACATGCGTCGTCGAGGACGCGACATTGTTAACGTGGAGCGTCTCAAGGCCTACCATGACCCTCTCATTGTAACCAGCTCTTAGGTCCCCAGGCGGCTCCCTTTTTGTACCCGGGGTAGTTGTGGTAAAGCCTTTGAACAGTGGGTCGTCCTCTTCAGCGCCTTCTAGTGGGTCACCCTTTCTTAAGAAGAAGAGCAGCTCGTGCAGAGAGTCAATCCCCGCATTGACTGTCGCTGTCGTGAATCATCGCTGAGTGTCCGCCAATAAAATAAACCGCTTAACAACATATATATATATATATATATATATATATATATATATATATATATATGTATATATATATATATATATATATATATTTCCACGCACGTGTGTATATAACGCCGTATATCCCGCGCTAATTTTTGTCTATTAGGTAAGGAGGCAGTATACGTAGATACGTAGTATGTATCACCCTTTATGATATACCGCATCAATATACAACGTACATCGCATGGTTATCTTGGGGTAAAACATAATTAGTATTCAGGAAAAACGAAGCTTGTCGAATAAGTTTGACGGGTCATGACAAGATTAACTTGCAAGTCCCGTTGCGTATGCATGCCGTGATACCTCTTCTTCCACACATGTGTGCCACATACGCACGTACCCCGTGTGGCGGTATGAGGGTGTACGACATAGTTGATTGACAGTTTGTTGACCCTGGAATGGTGGAAACACGCATTTGTAATTTAAGTGCAAAAACGACAAGAAAAACTAAAACCAGCAGCTGTGACCAGAAGACTGCAAAAGCTAAATTTGAGGGTCTCAGCACGAATAGAAACCAAGAATTCTGTGTGGCAATGAGTACAGTACCACAGCGTCACGTTAGGTCTCGAAACTGCTTTGACAAAATGGCAATTGTGGTTCAATTTCTGGTCATTTAATTTTAAAGACATCACAGATGTACTCCTATGACACAGGATTCACGTCGGCTGAGTGTCAGTTACACACTACAATCGACATCCGCTGAAGTTGGTCTACGCACCACAAACCAGAGTTACCATACTCGCAAAAACAAGCGATACATATCCATTTACCTCATCTGTGTCGGTAATGACAACGTTGCTGTCAGGATCGTTGCACAACTGTAAACATCTGTTATATAAAGTATACGCGACTGATCAACATATGTCTGAGCGAGGAGATTTGTATGTGTATTTAGCAATACCTCGTAATGGTTGGCTTAATTTAAAAAGCACAGCTTTGCCGCAAAGGCGAAGCAATGTACGCGATAGCAACAAATTGGAAAGTCACGCGCAGAATGGCACGCAGATTGAAACGTGCTTCGCGTTTCTCACGCACAAAGGACGCAGAAAACGTAGGCACAGGTACAGATTAACGCGAATAAGCGTCTCAGTTATTACTTCGCTGTGTCTGAAAACCACACCTTTTTCGCAAACTGAGGCTGTGCAACGATTACAGCGACTTTTGTGCGCACGGTAACAACAACAGAATTGTTTCGACGAAACCCAAAGGCTAGCCAAGACGTACGATTATCCCAACTGCAAAATAAGGCGCGATCGAGCGTACACCCCCTTATTCTCTACGGGGGTTAAAGTACGCGTGAGTCATGAGAGCAGCCGCGCCTCGGTGGGTCAAGGGCTGGTGTGATCAGCTGCTGACAAGAAGGCCACTATTTCGATCCCGGCGGTCACATTTCGATGAAAGCGAAATGGTAGAGGCCCGCGTATACTGTACGATGTCAGTGAACGATAAAGAACACCACATGGTCGAAATCGCTGGAGCCCTTCATTATGGAGTCTCGGGGCATCGAGAAGCTCTGTAAACGCCGTGTGGCACGCGCATGCGCAACTGCACTCGTTTCTCTGTAGAGGCCACGAAAGCAGCGCCACGTTTATGCTCTACTTCTTTCACCTTTCAAGCCACATAGAAACCAACAGAAATGAAATTTCATTTGTTTCTATACATGTTTGAAATTTACGCTTTAAATAATCGCTGCAAAGTTGTATGGACTTCATATTTGTGCTTCATAGTTATTCCACTAGAGACGCGACTTACCGGTTTTGTTACTCTTGAACGCAATTTAAAAGTATAAATGCTACTCAGATCGCGAAACGTACGCTCTCACATGTCACCATAATTCACGGTCTTTTTCTTTCCACGGGTATCTAATCACCTGCTCCCGCCAGTTGTGGGTCGCTTCAAGTTAGAGCCTAGAACACTGTTACTACATACAAAGAACCTCGTCTCACTGATTGACCACCGAGTGGTTACGGCCAAGACAAAAGCTTCAATGCACGGAGTTTTCCTGATATATCAGCCGGGATTTATTCCAGTATTTATTCCCTTGCGGTAAACAAAGAAAAGGAGAAGTGACCATTGCTCGTCCGCCTGAACATTTTGTTAACTAATCTGTTTACCGCCAAGTTAAGCCACTCCATTTATAGCTGACATCTTGATAACAGTGCTTGAGCAGTTTAGACGGGCCTAGTCACTATTTCTCATTTTGGAACTTCACGAGCTGTCAGCGATTCCTCGCTGTGAAGATTTATTACAAAGCTGTTTACACATTCTGCACCACATGGCCATGGGCACATTGGTACCAAACACCAGATGCGACAGCGGGTTCACATACCATGCGTGAGATATACCAGTGCTGTGGTCCTGGTGCTTTTGAGCCATCTTCACGCACTCAGCGAGACAAAACCGCAGTGCTCGTCATCAAAATTAATTGGAAACCAGCCACCACTGTCCTCTCAGACAGTCATTGGAAGCAAGAAATATTGATGAGTGCGGCGAGTTGGGCGGGTTGGTAAAGATGCATGACTACGAAATCTTAGCGCCAAAAAAACATAGAGACAAAAGAAAGAAACGTAGACAACACGAGCGCTAACTTCAAACCAAGTTTATTAGGAAACACACATGAATATATACGAACTCAAATCTCAGAAATCTCACGCCTTCTTTTTTAAACAATGTCATACAAAAACAAGAAATGTATTATCAGGAAATAAACAGGTAAACGCGCATGAGTAACTGGAACCAAGAAAACTTAGAAAAACTTAACAGCCCCCCGAAAAAACCCTACAAACGAAAAACATCAACTGCGCAGGCTAAACTCGGTGAAACTATGAAAACGTGCTCATCAGGAATGAAAATTCTTTATCGTGAAGGAGCACAGACGGTTGACTCACGCACTTATCGCCATGTTTTCGGATGAAGCAGGCCTCAACTAATTCTCGGGTTAGCTGCTCTCTGTGACGAAATAGCACAGCTGTTTTTTCGAACATTGGTGTGCAGCCACACTGACGGCAATGTAATGCCAAGTGGGATGAAGGTGTGCCTTTCAAAGAGCTATGGTGCTCGCGTAGACGGATATTGAGACACCGCCCAGATTGGCCCACGTAAACGTGTCCGCACGAAAAGGGCGTCTCGTATACCACCCCTTTTACACAAGACACGAAACGAATGCCATGTCTCATTGTGCACTTGCCTTTTTTACCACTATTTTTATTTTCACGGTGCTGCAGTCTCGGGCAAATTTCCTTCAGTTTACTTTTGGCTGAAAACACCACGTTGACGCCAAAGCGTGCCGCCACTCTCTTAAACCGGTGGGACACTCCGTGAATATAAGGGATTACCGAGAAAGGTCTGCTCCCTTTGCATCGATCCGTCGGCGCCAGTTTACCACCTGCTCTTATGGTTTTAAGCAACCTTTCACTAACAGCGGCTATAACAGCATCAGGGTACCCTGCCTGCCGCAACTTAACTGCTTGTTCCCACATGCTTTGTCGCATCAAGTGCGGGCATGACTTTGAGATGGCAGACCGGATACAGGAGCTGGCTATTCCGTTCTTTACAAGTCTGGAGTGACCAGACTGGTAGTCGAGCAAGCCCTTTTGAGACCTTGGTTTATATCGCCAGCATAAACTATCAGGGCTAAATGCTAACTGGAGGTCTAAATACTGCAAAGCATCGTTCCGGGGCACCTCACACGTGAACGTCAAACCGTGCCCTTGCTCCCTGAACACCTTCGTTACATTAATCATTTTTCTGATAAAATCACACCTGTCCACGAAAACCAAGTAATCGTCAACATAACGAAACACTTTGATTGCCAGATCAAAAAGACTACCCTGTATAGCCCTGTCCACCTTTGCCAAAAATATTGTGCTCAGAATAGGCGCGACACAAGAACCGATACATACGCCAGATTTCTGAGCAAATACTTTCCCTTTCCATGTGACGAGTGTCGCTTCCAGGTAACACCTCAGTACCTCGAGGAACCCCTCAACTGACACACCTGAACGAGAGGTGAACTCATGTTCGTCCTCTTGAATCCCAATACACTCCTTTACACTCTGCAGAAGAGGGGCTTGCGGTAAGGAGTAGTAAAGATCCTCGATGTCGAGGCTAAATGCCCTTAAGCCTACCGAGTCGTTGTTCCTAAGAAAATCTACGAGCCAATCCGAACTGGCCACTTGAAAAGGGTCATCCACAACAAGAGATTCAAGGTTCTTTTGAAGATATCGGGACACTATTTGAAGCCAAGTGTTCCTTTCAGAAACTATGGTACGGAAGGGAATGTCGGGCTTATGGGTCTTAGCGGTAAAGAAAACATCTAGAGTATCACCCATTTCTTTCTTTACCTTAATGACCAGTTTATCTAAACTTAGGCTTTTGAGCAGTTCCACTGCTTGTTTTTTTACCTTGGAAGGGTTGTGCGACACTTCGCGAAAATTCTTGGCAATAGCCACGCTTCCTTTCTCGGAAAACAACCCACGAGTCAGAACCACGAAGAACCCTTCCTTGTCGGACACTACACAAGTGAGGCCAGAGGAATGCAAGAAATCAACAACCGAAGACATGACAATATCATGCACTCGCCTTGGTCTATGCTTAAGCAGAACATCGGTGCACTCCGCCACACAAGTAGTCCTGCTGTCCTCGGGCACTCTTCGAGCCACGGACCTTGAAAACATGGCGATAAGTGCGAAAACATGCTTCATCCGAAAACATGGCGATAAGTGCGTGAGTCAACCGTCTGTGCTCCTTCACGATAAAGAATTTTCATTCCTGATGAGCACGTTTTCATAGTTTCACCGAGTTTAGCCTGCGCAGTTGATGTTTTTTCGTTTGTAGGGTTTTTTTCGGGGGGCTGTTAAGTTTTTCTAAGTTTTCTTGGTTCCAGTTACTCATGCGCGTTTACCTGTTTATTTCCTGATAATACATTTCTTGTTTTTGTATGACATTGTTTAAAAAAGAAGGCGTGAGATTTCTGAGATTTGAGTTCGTATATATTCATGTGTGTTTCCTAATAAACTTGGTTTGAAGTTAGCGCTCGTGTTGTCTACGTTTCTTTCTTTTATCTCTATGTTTTTTTGGCGCTAAGATTTCGTAGTCATGAAGAAATATTGGCTTATCATCGCTTCGCTCACATTCGGACCACGCGCCACCACGTTGAGACCTTCAGCTCGAGCTTGCCTCTAGAAAGCAGTAGCAAGGTCATGTAACTGCAGCCATGGAGATCTGCCGGCTGGCCGTACCCGCAACGAGCCGTTCAAGGGAAGCTCTTCGCCCTCCAGAGAGAAGCGCACGGTCAAACGACCGCGCGAAGAACGAGTAAAAAAAAATTGCCAGATCCCACGTACAGTGGGAAATGATATCTGAAGCACGAATAGTAAATATTGATATGTCACTTTAAAATCAGCACAACGTTACGAGGTGGAGGTATATGATGCCGCACATGACATCCATTTCATGATTATTATGTTTAAATGCAACATGGTGTATTACACGCCGGTGCGTTACACAGACAACAATGCGTCTCCCTCTTTTCGTGACGGAAAGACGCCAGACTCGCTGAAACTCATATACGTCAAAGCAACGCAGCGCAGCGCGCGCCTGCGAGTATATTGCAGGACCGGCACCTGGCGTGGCTACGCCGCCGTGACGCGACGAAACGAACGCCGGTGAGCACGCGCTCCGCGTCGCGTCGGGATGTATTGGTACTTGACTGTGGCATGTAGTCATCTTCTTACATGACACGCATATTATGATTATAGTGTTCGCACCAGTCACATACCTTCGTCATCCATTGGCGTCACGTGAAATCAAAGCGATCTACAAAAACTATCCATTTGGGCGATAAAAAGTGATCTGAAATCATAAAATTTCGTCATAGCCAAACGTCGGTCACGCAAAGTAATTCAAAATTTGTGCCAGTGAAACCGAAACAGGAAGCGCACGCCACTTGATTTTACCAACCACCAGGTGTGCTAGGGTCGATTGGGCCGCTGGGGTCTACGGGAGTGTCCACTCTTAACATTTTTTTTTATTTCTCTATGCCTAAAGTCAACAGCAACGCACATTACGAGAGAATACATAAACCGAAAACACATGCATGCTAACATTCAAGCACACCATCGGTGTGCTTGAATGTTAGCATGCTTGTGTCTTACCACCAGTGACGTATGTAGTAAGACGTGACCAGTAGTACCTTAATTAATTGTGTTCTCGTGAGCATTCTGAAAACACTGAGGTACCGTGCCATCGAATCATCTCGCAGGGCCTGAAAAAGTTCTGGTCGCAAAGCGGAAAGTATCACAAGAAGGTACTTGGCTCGAAGTGGTGAGAACTTATTCTTTTGAAGAAGACAGTTTCGCAGCAACAACGACGCAATTGCACGCTGGAATGCTTTCGGAACAGTGGTGGTCCTGCCCTCGATGTGTTTTATTACGGCCCTATGTTCTGGGTCGGTTCACTGTCATTCAACGAAGTCGTTCGCAGTTATCGTTCTCAAGAAGTAAAGTTGTCGTCGTCCAGGTCGTCGGGTGGTGATGGGTCTACAGGCGCACGAGAGAGACAGTCGGCGTCGAACTGTTTTCTGCCGGACTTGTACGCAACGGTAATGTCACATTGTCGCAGTGCAACGCGAACGAAGGATGACAGCAACTAAAGGCAGCGAAAAGAGCATGTTCATGATCAGCTGTGCACCGTCGCGGTGGTCTAGTGGCACTCGGCTCGTGACCTGTACGCAGCGGGATCAAATTCCGGTGGCGGTGGCTGCATTTCTGATGGAGGCGAAAATGCTGTAGGTCCAAGTGCTTAGATTTGGGTGCACGTTAAAGAACTCCAGGTGGTGAAAATTTCCGAAGCCCTCCACTACGGCGTCTGTTATAATCTTCTGGTGGTTTGAAGACGTTAAACCCCACATATTAATGAATCAATCAGGATCAATTGTAAAGTGAGACGCTCGTTTCGTTGTCTCGAAAAACCTCCTGTCCCATGAGCTGGAATTTACAAAACATTCCTCTTGTCGTTCTTTTGATATACACACGTGTCACTTGCTGCTCATTATAGGAGCATTGCCCCGATGCTGATTCAGAACCACTGTATTTTTTAAACGTGCAGTGAGTCGCTCATATAGGGCTTCATACCCACTACACGCACAAGTTCCGGCCGCTGCTTTCGACGCCTTTGGCAGTGAGGACTGTCGGGGACGACCTCGTAGGTGACGTCACTTATTCGGTGCGATACTCGGTGTTGTCCGAATTGCGCGTTAGCAGTTTCTCGGACAGTCCACGTTTTCATACGGATGTCGAAACCCACAATCTGTAACCGGTTTTGTAAGTTACTGTTCTATGGTGGGCATTTTACTAGCCTGCGTCGTATACTCTTGTCGCTGGCGGATCCGTAAGTGGGCGAGCTGGCCAGCTTCTTCCACGCGTTCAGTGAACTCGTGGATGCCTTTGTTGGTGACGTACTATTCATATCGCTACGTTGCATTCAGCATACTTCGTACCGTCCCCTCCGTGAACCAAGCTGAATGGAGTCATGCGAATCGTTTCTTGTTTAGCTGCATTGCATGCGAACGTGATACAGTGTGAAATTTCCTCCCAATTATGTTGGATATCTACGTACATCAACAGCACGTCTTCAATGGCCTTGTTGAGGTGCTCTGCTAGTCCATTTGTTTGCGGACGGTAGGCAGTGGTCTCACGGTGAGTCATCCCACTTAGCGTCCCGACATGGTCTAAAAGAGCTGCGTGAATACTGTTCCACGGTCTGTTATTTAAATAGCCGGGGCACCGTGGTGCCGCTCAATAATTTCAATGAAAAATCTCGCCACTTCTAGTGCGGTGCTCCTTTCAGTAGCCTTCGTTTCGGCATACCTAGTTAGGTAGTCTGTTGGAACAATAACTCAGTGTTTCTCTGTAGCAGAAGTAAGCAGGAGTCCCCAATTATCCATTCCTATCTGGTCAAACAGTGTACGTGCGACATGAACAGGTTGCAGGTGACCGGCGGCTTTTGTCGGATATGAATTGCGTCGCTGGCAATTGAGGCAAGTGCAATTGTGGTGCTTGAACGGCTGTTGTGAGTCGTATACAGTAGTATCCCTGCCGCGCTCTTTGCAATGTGCAAGTGTAGCCTAAACGGCAAGACGTCGGCTTGTTGTGACACGCTTGAAGCACATTAGTGTAAAGGGGTTGCAGGAATAACGTGCAAATAGGGAGCTCCAATAAATGAAAAGTTTTTTTTTGTGTAGAGGACACCGTTGCGTAAGCAAAATGGCGATAATGCCCTTACAAAAATTTTGCGTCCGCTCGAAGAAGGTCCATACACGTGATTGTTCAAATCAAGCAACTCAGGGTCGCCTCGTTGTTGTTGAGATTGGTGGACGCGTTGATACGAACAAAGAAGGCCATATCATTGTCCTCAGAAAGAGAGGCTGACTGTACTGGTGATCTTGACAGGCAGTCGGCGTTCGTATCTCGCTTCCCAAATTTGTGTATGACCGTCATATCAAACACTTGTAACCTCACTCTCCAATCGGCCGGTTGGATCTCTCAAATTAGTCAACCAACTGAGAGAAGAAATTCATAACCCTCCATACCACGGAGAAACACTCTTTCTCAGTTGTTGAATAATTAGCCTCAGCGCGTGTTTAGCGTCCTGCTTGACAATGACAATGACAATGACCTTATTTTCGCATCAATACAATGAATGATACGACGGGGCGGGCGGAAAAAGCTGTCGCGTGGACAGCTTGACGAGGCCACTGGCCTCCTCATTGGCGCTAAACAGCAGTGATGCAACAAAATGAAACCAACATGAATCTGAATTATATAATACAAGACATATATAGAAAAAAAATAATAATGTCTAAGTATACAAAATTGCAATCTTTTGCAGAGACAAAGAAAAAGAAGAAGAAAAATACTGCATTACAATAACGTTGTTTCTACGTGACCTTAATAATTTATTCGTGTGCGCAAGGTTTAGAAATGAGAGGCATCAGAAGAATGCATTTTAAGAATTATTTGTCTTGAGTTCAAAATAACAGTGTATGGCTTTAAAAGACATGTTCTCTAATTGTAGCCCTTCGCAAATTAATATGTTTATTAATCTTGATAAGTTGTTTCCGAGTGTTTCTTTTCCGTATATTTTTCGCACTGTCGGTATTTTCCTGTAATCCCTTTTGCGTTTCGCATATACAGGCGTGTTTTCTTCTAACCTGGAAAGGCGCATAAGAAAACCCGATCTGGTTTTTAACTCATGTTTATACGCCTTACACAAGTGGTAATAATATAGTGTTGTGGCTAGAAGTATCCTATATTTTAAGAAATACTCACCTGTGTGAAAATGTCTTGGTACATTTTCAATTGTGCGTAGGAACGTTTTTTGTAGGACGTGTATTCTGTGTGGATTTCCTTGCGTATTGGTGCCCCAAACTAAATAACAATAGTTTAGTCTGGATTGAAACAAACTGTTGAAAATTTGCATAATAATGTTCTGTGGCAGTGTATGACGATTTCGATAAACAATACTGGTCACTTGAGAGAGCTTTGTTACTAGGCAATCGACATGTGCATCGCAGCATAATGTTTCCTGAAAGACGACGCCTAATGCTTTAAAACTCGATACGAGGGCAATAGGTAAGAAGTTTACTGTTAAAATTTTATTAACTACAATTCATACGCTTTCGTAGGTGATCACTCGCTCCGTGTGTTTTTGCCAATGCACAAGCCCAGCTCCGAGACCTACGTTGCTTGCGCAGAGTGAAGCATTGTTGGCGCTTGCTCGTCGATATGGGCAAGCATTAGAGGTGTTTGAAGACGTTGGCGGAGGTCATTAATTGTTACCTGCTGTTCGTCGTTCGACTCAAGGGTAGCGTCGTCTCTAGTGAGACGAGTTTATGGCAACGCAATCCGCGCAAAATCGGTGATAAACCGGCGATAGTAGACGCATAGGCCCAGAAAGCGCTTGAGAGCTTTCTTATTGGACGGTAGCGAGAACTGTACCACGAACGCAAGTTTTTCGGGATCAAGCTGAACACCGGTGTAGCTGATAACACGATCAAGAAACAGCAGTTTTTCAAAAAAAGTGAAATTTCTCAACTTTCAATGTGTGGCCCGCGGAGCGTGTGGCTCGTAATACAACTTCTAGCATTTTGAGATGCTCATCGCCTCGCCGAGGTGGTCTAGTAGCTGAGGTACTCGGCTGCTGACCCGCAGGTCGCGGGATCGAATTCCGGCTGTGGCGGCTGTATTTCCGTTGGAGGCGGAAATGTTGTAGGCCCGTGGCTCAGATTTGGGTGCACGATAAAGAACCTCATGTGGTCAAAATTTCCGGAGCCCTACACTACGGCGTCTCTCATAATGATATGGTGGTTTTGGGACGTTATACCCCACATATCAATCAATCAATCAAGCAATCAATCATTCTAATGCTCATCAAAAGTTAGCGAAAACACTATCACGTCGTCTAGATAAACTAAGCTGGTCTTCCACTTCAACCTTGAAGTACTGTGTCCTAGAGCCTTTGAAAAGCAGTGAGTGCTGAGCACAGACTGAAGGGCAAAACTTTAAATTTGTCTAAACCATCCGGCATCCCTAAAGAGGTATTTCCTGATCTCTTGGATCTACCTTGATTTGCTAATATCCGCTTCCGAGGTTCATTGAACAAAATTATCTAACGTTTCGAAGTCTTTCGAGGGAGGCCTCCATACGCCGAAGTGGATACTCATCTTTATTAGTTATTTGATTCAGCTTCCTGTAGTCCACGCAAATAACGCTACTAATTTTAGTGACTTGTTGCTGTATCACTCCCCGCTCTTTTAGAGCTACGGTTGCAGGTGGCGGGTAGTATGAAGGCGGGACGGGTACGCAGCTTCGAAGTGTGGCGGCGTACGTCGTGGTACAGTGCTCGGGGGCAGAATTAACCGTCGAGAATGCATGGAGGATTTTTTCGCGGGCGACGTCAGCTACTGATGCCATGGGTGTGTCCACTAGCGGAGTCTGCAACCTCTGCACTTCTTCACGAACAATCTCTGTGACCATGTCACGCAAGAAACATTGCTTGTCAAACTTATAGCAACAGCATAAATTGGAAGGCTTCTGCTCAAGCGGTCTTACTGACGGCAGCGTTGGTGAAGTGCCCGTTCAATAACCGACGCTTCTTTGATGAGGTCCATAACGGTGCTTGGTGTGTTGCGCAGAAGTCCAGTGAACAGCTGCTCTTTCACGCTGTGCATGAAAGAGCAGCTCTTTCACGCTGTGCATATGGGAGGACCCATATTCCTTTATGGGTCCTCCAACACTCTTGATGTTTCTTCCAAGTCTACTAGGCTTGATGGAATTTTACGTAAATGGGTTAAACAGTATTTACGCTTGCCGGGGGGGTTTCCCAATCTGCACATTTGGTTACCGGCTAAATCTGGGGGGTTGGGTGTTCTTCACCTACAGAGGGTATCACAGGCGCTTCACCTTAAGGGTTTAGCTAGACTACTTCGTTTGGGCAGTTCATTTGTAGATAAACTCTTTGAAAATGTCTTTAATAAGAACTTTATTCGCATATCTGCTTTGTTTGAAATTCCGGCTGGTATTACGGCCTCTGCCGATGTCAACGCCGCATCACAAAGGGAAACACATAAGTGGTGGGCGCGTTTAAAGGGGCAATACACTAACAGGGACCTTTTAACACACCAAGATCAGACTCTCGCCAATAAGTGGCTATGCCACGATTCCAAATTATTAAAAGATGGGGATAAAATTAGGGGACTATACATGCGGACTAATCTCTATCCAACCCGAGCCCTTACGAATAAACAAAGTACTGACCCCGCTTCGAGACTATGCCGCCGTTGCGGTGAGAAACCTGAAACTGCATTCCACATTTGTCAGGAATGCGAGTCGGTGCACCTTTCTCGCACGGAGCGCCACAATTACGTCTCTAGACAGGTCGCCAGGTTGATCAGGAAACGGAACCCGGCTCTCACGGTTCGTGAGGAGCCGCGATTTACAACGAAGGATGGCGTCAGACTCAAACCTGACTTGGTTATCGAGTCTGATGACCAGGTGATGGTGATCGACCTGGCGATTGTCTGGGACGCTAATGAGGGTGTCCTAAGGCACAAGGCGCGCGAGAAGGGTGTTAAATATAGTGTTCTGAAGGATCTTTTTGATCGGCAGAAAGGTTTCTCATCCTGCGGCATGGTATTTGGAGCTAGGAGTATGGTTTGCAGGGAAACGGTGGAGCTTGGGTTGGCTTTGGGATTTAGTCGGCATGATTTGGCTTTTTTAAGTGCATCGGTTTTACGCGGGAGTCTGATCTGTCTTAATAGGTTTCGCAACAGAGTTTAGCCTTAGCAGTTTTTTTTTCTTTTTCGCGTTCCTTGTGTTTTTTGTTGTTGATTATTGAGTCCAATAATTAACTTGTGCCTAGTTTGTCTGTTCCTTTTTTTCTCTTTTTTTCTTTCTTTCGCGTATCGTGTTGCTCTACTTCTTTTGGTGGCCACGGCAATTAAGACAAGGACTCAAATACAAATACACTATAGCTTTACATGGATAGTTCACTCACATGACGTCCTTGGTAAGGCCAGTGGGGACAGCAAGGGCTAACGTAGGCTGGGAGTAATCCCATTCCCTAACTGGTCCTTGCCAACCGTCCCTACACTAAGTCTTGCCGTGGCCACCCCGCACCACATAAGTCTGTGGAAATTTATGTTTTTAGCGCACTATCTTATCTTAAGTCTTCTGCGGGTCACCCCTCTTTAACAGATGTGTAATGTCTTCTGGAGACATGGCGACCATTTTATTGTGTTTTTGGACCCTTATCTCTGTAGCGTCACTCTACATTTAGCCAGGTCGCCGCGCCAAAAAAGAAGCGAGCCGCGTGGCTCTTGTGGTGCAAGCCACGAGGAATTAGACAATGGCCTAGCTTCGGAATCTGGCTGGACACTGCAGTGGTGACTCCGCCTACGTTTGTGCCCCAAATAAAGCTATGAATTCGCCACGGGCTCGTCGCCGCCGTTTCGCCGCCTCTCCTTCCTCTACGTAAGGTTACCGCGGACCAAGGGACAAGCGACCTGCGCTGCAACGCTGCCTCTGAGCTTCACGGTTATTTTCCGGCCAGCTCACGCCTCGCAGCCACCGTTTGGCCCGCCTCTGCCACTGTTCTGAACCTGAAGGACCGGGTGCTCTGAAGGACGAGCCATCGGTTGCCATGTTCCGCCGACTTTACCCGCCAGTGCCGCCGTTTCGATTCACCGACCCTAAGGTGTAGTTGATGCAGCTTGACGCCATTCTTGCAGTGAAAAGCTTCACAGAGCAGTCACTGATGCACGCCACTCTTCTCGGCGCCCTTCCGGTAGAACTGCGTCATCTCGCCGCCATTTCAAACTCAAGCCTGCAGCCGTACGATGACCTCTGCTTTACGGTAATGGCCTCCTATGGCCTTACCTACCGCCCAATTCCGTTCACCCGTGACTTTCCGGTTTCCCGCTAATCACAGCAAGCGGTGCCAACCGGCCATGATCACTGTCTTGACCAAGCCTGCTATTGTCCGGCTACGTCTCCTTCTAGCTCTAGTCGGGCCACTAGCGACTCAATTCTTGCACCAGACTGCCCAGCCGGAGAGTTTCAGGACGTTTGTGCGGCATCGAATAAGTCAGCCACGAGGAGCGTCTCTCTTCCGGCTACTAGCGCAGCTATGCTCGCACGCGGTCACAGAACCGACAGGGTTCTTTCAGACGTTTTTGCTGCTAACGACCAGTCCATCATGAGGTACGTTTTTCCTAAGCCCTTGGCCGACGATCCTTCAGGTACGCTCACCAACTGAACACCCTGCCTTAATTTCATGGCTCACAACCCCTGGGACATGTCAGTATCCACGACCACTGCATCTCCGCATGCCCTGGAGATTGCCACGACTACGGACATCATCACGCCCGCTATGCGACCTCCGATCGCGAAGACTACCCCGTCAACGATGTCCGAAGGTGACTCCTTCGATGTCTAAGGCGAATCCAAGTCGGTGCTCCGTACATCCGGCCAGCAGCCACTACCCTATTACAAAAAATCAGCGTCACTGGGTACCAGCGTCTAGCGCCATGCTTGATTATGGGCCCAGTATGGACGCTTGTACCAGTGCCTCCCAGCGCTGGTACTGGCACGATGGAGAGGCTATGCCGCAGTACCCTGCGCAAAACGGCTTCACAGGGTGAGAACGGGGGTGCTCATTCGGCATAAATAAAAAAAATTATGTAAGTACAGTAGCTCGCAATCACAATAAAAAAATAAAAAAGCAAACAGTGAAAAAAAATAAATTTCCTTCTTCTGGTATTTGAACTCGCCACCATCCAATTTTGAACCGAGCACACTAACCAATGAGCTACGCCAAAACGCGCTTGTTGGGTCGTAAATTGACTATTTATTCAAAAAAGCGCCGTTCGCCTTCATGTTTACAAGTTGCACAGTCAATATTGACGCGATATTCCTTTCTAACGGCCCCGCTGCGGTGGTCTAGTGGCTAAGGTACTCGGCTGCTGACCCGCAGGTCACGGGTTCAAATCCCGGCTGCGGCGGCTGCATTTCCGATGGAGGCGGAAATGTTGTAGGCTCGTGTACTCAGATTTGGGTGCACGTTAAAGAACCCCAGGTGGTCGAAATTTCCGCAGCCCTCCACTACGGCGTCTCTTATAATCATATGGTGGTTTTGGGACGTTAAACCCCACATATCAATCAATTCTTTTCCAACGAACAATTGTGTCTTGATTCGACAGTGAGGAACGGCTTCCGGGCACCGAGTGATGTGCCGATATAAGCAAGACCGCAAAGCTTTTTGAAGCATCCACAATTTAATTCTGAAAAATTTTAAATTGACTGAAGGAGCAGCCACAGACTGTCGGCTGTTGCTGCCGATAATTTTTTCCTTTGATAGTCGGTTCTCGCACTTGGTACTGCTCAACATGTACAGATGAATAAAAATGACTTGTTCGGGAGATATACACGCACACGAGTGATGATAGAGTATTTTTCTTCGCGCAAGCGACGATAAAGCAGTGTTACTCCGGCGGGCAAGATAAAATATTTTCATGCAGTTATATCGATACCAGCAACTGAAAAACCACCGAGGAAATTACTAATGGAATCCACCAAAAAAGCATACCAGTGTGTTAGTTCACTAACGCGTACCAAACTACCAACTAAAATTGCATGTTCTTACATACCAGTCAGAGAAGTACCGGCTACTGCGCTCAGAAGGAAGCTTTCGGGTGACAGCCTGCGTTGCTGAAAGCACGACACAACGACCATCGTCGCTTTTTGTGCGGGCACCGCACACGCTGAAAAATGGCTGATTTAGGCTCAGGGATGTATAAACTGTACTTTACAGTCAATCTTACTTTCTAGAATTGAGCCTACTTAAAGTAAAAAGTACCGGAAGCATGTGCACCAACACAGCCGGCACGATAGGCCATGCTAGGGCGGGGCACTGAGTAAGGCCGCTTTCGAAGCAGCAGAGTTGCGATGCTTGAAGTTTCTGCATTTGAGTTTTGCAACAATTCTAACTGTTACCTAAACAGTACCTCAAGTAAGTAGAAGGTCAATTATTGCCAGACATGCATTTACAGCGTGACGATACTGAGTGACGGTCGTTTTTCTAGCCTACGCTGGCAGGATACAGTGCGCATGCCAGTGTACAGATATATGCAGGTATATCAATTACAACAATTTAAAAAAAAATGCCCAAAGAAATAATAACACATTTCACTGACAACGCATAGCAGGGCGTGAGTTCACGAAGGCATACCAAATTACGAATTGGAAATTGCATGTTTTTACGTATCAGTCGGAGAAGTACCGGGTAAGTGTGGCCGGCAGCTTGCGGTGACAGCCTGCGTAGCTTAAAGCGCGACGCATCGATCGTCAGAACTCCTTGTACGAACACCTACACAAGGCTAAAAAGCTGATTTAGGTTCATAGATGTCTAAAGTACACTTTACAGTTTTTTTCACCCCTAAAATTGTGTGTACACGAAGCAAGAAGCGCTGGTAACATATACACCGACGCGGCCGGCACAATAATGCTCGTTGGGCCGGGCACTGCTGGTAAGACCGCTCTTGACACGGTGAGTTGCGATGGTCGAAGTTTCTGCATTTGACCTTTGGAGCATTTATAATGGTTACTTGAAGCAAGCAGAAGTATAGGCATAACGAAACATTTATTTACGCGGTGTGGCGGAATCGAAGGACAGCTTTTTTTTCTCGTCTCCACTTGGAAACCTCGCGAAGCAATCGAGAAAGGTTATCTACGTTTCATCAACTTGGCGGAAAAAACAATTCTCTCTGTTAGGAGTGGCGTCCAGCTCCTGGCTTATAAAGACTGCAACTTGTAACTGTTACAGCAATACACGGTTGATGTGAATAAGGCTGGCATACGCAGGGGCATATGCGAAAAAATTGGTAGATCCCTCGTACAGTGGAAATCGATTGTTTGCGAAGCACGAATATGGAAGGTTGATCTGTCACTTAAAATTAGCACGATGTTACGAGGTGGAGGTAAATGACGCCGTACTTGACTTCCGTGTCATGATTATCATGTTTGGATGTGTCGTTTACCTTCTTCATCTATTCACGTCTCGTGATACCAAGTTTAGTACATGTGGAGCTAGCGAAACGAGCGTGAGCATGCTATGAGCATGGTATCTTGTCATGTCCTTACATGACACACGTGTCACGATTATCATGTTTGTACCAGCCACATGCTTTCTCATTCATTGACGTCGCGTAAAACCAAATTTGGTATATGTGGAGCTAGCCAAATAGCCGTGAGTGCATTTTAAAGGGCCCAATATACTCCAATGTAGCATCGACGAGCTCACATGCTGGGAAAGCAACGCTACGTTAGCAAAGCGCGAGCACCCTATAGTCAGACGCCAGGCATGACCGGCGCGACCGGCACGACCAGCGTTTGTCGGCGCGGCCCAACGGCAACCGGCGCGAAATGCGGCATGCTGCATTTCACGTCGATGCATTACCCAGACAGCACTGCGGCTTTCTCTTTTTACGATAGAGGGACGCCGGACGCGCTGAAACGTGCATGCGTCAAATCAAAACAGCGCAATGTGCGCCGGCGAGTATATGACAGGACATGTGCGTGGCGTGGCAAAGCTGGCGCCACCCGACAAAATGAACGCCGGTGAGCACGCGCACCATGTCACCTCAAAATGTAACGCCACCTTAACTTTGGCATGTAGTCATCTTCTCACATGACACGCATCTCATGATTGTCATGTTTGAACCAGTCACATACATTCGTCATCTATTGACGTCATGTAATACCAGATTTAGCATATGTAAAGCTAGCTAAACAGCTGTGAGCACACCATGAGTGCGGCATGTAGTCATTTACATAACACCCATGTCGTGATTATCATCTTTGTATGTGTCATTTGCCTATGTCGTCCATTCGCGTCGAGAAATAGTTAGTTTGGTACATGTGGTGCTATCGAAACGATCGCGAGCGTATCGTGAACGTTGCATGTAGTCATGTTGTTAAATGACACACATCTATTGTTTGTCATGTTTGCACCAGTATCATACATTCGTCATTCATTCACGTCTCGTAATACCAGATTTCGTAAAAGTGAAGCTAGCAAAACGGCAGCCAGCGCATCATGAGCGTGGCATGTAGTCATATTGCTACATGACACGCATCACATTATTATCATATTTGCACCAGTCACATACCTTTGTCATCCATTCACGTACCGTAATGCAAAACTGGATATATTTGACACTTTCGAAACGCCCGCGAGCGCATCATGAGCCTGGCATGTAGTCAAGCTGTTATATGACACGCATGCCATAATTTCCATATTAGGTTTTGCAACATGCCTCGTGAACAAAACAAGCGCAAGAGCTGCAGGACCATGAAATGTAAATCATCACATTCATGACATCCACGTCATGATTTTCATGTTATGACTAGTCAAATATGTTTTTCATACAGTCACGCTGTGCCTCACTAAGTTGGATATTGATACCATTATCGAAACTCCCAGGAGGGATAAAAGTCATAGGCGGCTTGATAGATAAATAGATAGATAGATAGATATATAGATAGATAGATAGATAGATAGATAGATAGATAGATAGATAGATAGATAGATAGATAGATAGATAGATAGATAGATAGATAGATAGATAGATAGATAGATAGATAGATAGATAGATAGATAGATAGATAGATAGATAGATAGATAGATAGATAGATAGATAGATAGATAGATAGATAGATAGATAGATAGATAGATAGATAGATAGATAGATAGATAGATAGATAGATAGATAGATACGCGCAATGTCGCCAAAATTCGCTAGGAAATGGTTCGCATCTAGAACGTGCAATATAATTGCTGTGATACGTCCGTGCACCGCAAAAATTACGTATGCTAGGCAAATGTTAAGGTAGCATCTCTGCATGCCGTCAAATGAAGCGTTTATAATCAACGACACCGAAACATATCATGGCACACGTATACAGTAAAGTGCACGCTGCGCTGGTTGAAGCAGTGCGTGCTCCGGTATTCACCAACGTTTTCCTGTGGAAGTTGCAGCGCTCCCAGTGCTTTGCAGTGTGCTCCAGCCTCACAACGGTTAAGCCAGCGCCCCTACCAATGCGACACAGCTATTTACCAGTGCGGCCAGCGAAGTGACAGTAAATGCCAGCATGTACCAGGGTCCCCATCGTGCACCAGTGCCAAGAAACGTACTGGCATCACGCTGGGGACGCTGTGTTTTGCAATAGGGTAGGATTTCCATCAATGTACCCTGAAGCGGAAGCTCGTGCCCCCCGCCAGACACGACTAAACGTGCTGGCTGTGGCCACCATGACTGACGCACTAAAGTACGACGTGCCCACTGCTCCTGTAACAGAGCACATCACTCACTTCGCGCCTGCCACAGAGGCAGCCATCTGCCACGTCTACCAATGCACGAGCCCTCGTACACCGACTACCGAAAGGGCTTCGACGAATCCTGAGACACCGACAGATGCTCGTCCAGAATGCGCGTTTGCGCTGTCACATGACATGCCTCCTGCCATGATCTAGACGAGAGACGCGAACCAGCAAGCGTGTAACTGAAATACAGATATTCCCTTTGACACGTCTCAAGCCACGTCCACCTCGGCCGGCGTGCTGATCGGTCACGTGCCCTCCTTCACATGCTCCTTTGAGCACGGCGTTTTCCCGTCAGTCAACACGCGCACCACCGACCAGCTGCCATCGTTAGCGGCCAAACTATCACTTCTGCGGGCACCTTTCACAGCAACGCCCGCTCGTGCTGACTGGACAACTCATGAACGCATCCACCAAGCCATCGTGGGACTTGCTTGTTATCAACACGCCCCTGTGCCTTCTTCCTCGGCCACTACGTTTTAGGGGCGAAGCTGCTTATAGGCACCCGACAGTGGACAAGAGGGTGCGACGAAGCTCTTTGGGCCAACTCATCATTGTTGGTACGAACCACCATAGATACTAATAAAACGGAACGCTCACTGAGTACAGTGACACGCTGAAGTGTCAGTGCTCTTTTCAGGACGTTTCCAAAGAACGCTTCCTGGGCGCTAACATATTCAGCCGTGAGTACTTGCTTAAAACTAAAAAAAATTATATGCACGTGCAAGTTTATCTTTGCTGCGTCTACTCGCTAGGCTACGCATTAGAAGACTCGGTTTTGCTGCACCTACCGGCTAGGTTGTGTGTTCTGGCGCTACCATCAGATCTCGTAAACTGCATTGCTGGGTGCTCGTTCGTCCATCGTAGTCGTAGTGTTTAACAATTGGTACAATTTGACTTCCAAGGTGGTGCCAGTAGATTTCTTCTCTGAGTTTTTGAACAATAAAAAATAGAGCTCAATGTAAATGCCAATGGCTGCTACTGGGGAATGAGACAGGAGCATTCGGCTTTTAGTTGACGCGTACGCTGCATTCCCTATTAGCAGCCATTCACATGTACATTGAGCAGTATCTGTCAAAAAAGGCTCGCTACGTTAAACCCGCTGGGTGTAACCTCCTTAGTTTTAGAAAGCTTTAGTGAGCGTTGAGCCGCAGTGCCATGAATACAATGAACTAGTATATACCTTAAACTCGAGGTGGTTAAAGGTGGGAAGTAGACACGAAGCGCAAGCTGTAAGAAAGTAAAATCCGAATTGTCCTGTCTCTCATTTCCCATTAGCAGCCATTGGCATGTACCTTGAGCACTGTCTGACAGGAAAAGGTTGCTACCTTATACTCGCAAGGCATAACCTCCTTGGTTTTAGAAAGGTTTAGCAAGCATTCGGCCCCATTGCCATGAATGCAGTGAACTAGTATATACCATGACCTCGAGGTGGTTAAAAGTGGGAAGTAGACCCGAAACGCAAGCCGTAAGAAAGTGTACGTGTGCCACCTCTCGTTTAGTCCTTGGAATGTCCACTGGATGGCGGTGCTTCTATATGGGGAATATATGATGAAAAGATGCGAGATGGTGGTACTTGGAGTGTTGAATAGATGGACGAATGAACACACAGACAGATGGACGCAAGAACGAATGCAGGGGTGGGTGCATGGACCAACGCCGGGACGGACGCATGCACGGACGCGCCGATGGATGCATGGACAGTCACACAGACGGACGCATAGATGGACGGAAGCAAGAACGAATAGACGGACAAATGCTTCGCCCCACTCTCCATCATTCACTCCGTGGATATGCTGCCAATTTTTTTCCCAGTGCCGACCACCACAAAAATTGTCACGACTATATGTCCTTTTATTTGACAACCTGCACTTCCCAAGCGAAGATCTTACGGATTCTCTCTTATGTACATAGTATCTGTCCCTTTCTTGCTTTTGTACATATGTTTTTGATCACGGAAAGTGCTACGGGGGGGAGCCTATGTAGCGCCACGCTAGGTTTGGCCAGGTGGCCGCGCCGAAAAAGAAGCGAGCCGCATGGCTCGTGGGGCGCAAGTCACGTGGTATTAGAGAACGGTCTAGCTTTTGAACCTTGCTTGACGCTGCATCGGCGACTCTGCCTACGCCTGCGTCCCGTATAAAGCCGTCACCTCGGCATGGGCTTCTCACCGCTGTCGCGCCGCCTCTCTTTCCTCTACAGCTCTAGTAGTTGGTGGGCGCTATCACGCCGGTCGACATGAGCAAAGGTCTCAGCCACCTGCTGGTGAAAGTCGGTCCATCTATACAGGCTGCCTTCTCGGTTCTCGTACCAAGTATGAGCGCTGTGATCAAGATAGCAGTAGGCGCGGGAGAGCTTTTCCTGAGAAAACCACTGGTTGATCTCCGCAACGCGGTCAAAGGAATGTGAACAGTTTTCTACCTCTTCGTGTGCCTCTCCACCAAAGCGTTCAGGCTCCAGCTGTTGAAAAAACGTTACCTGAGATGGAGCGGGAGGACCGGTGCCAAGAAGTACTGTCTGGGGGCTGGTGTTAGCACTTTCTAGATGTTTGTAGATGGCTCCAGCGAGGAATTGAACTCTGGAGGAAGGCCTCGTAGCCGACGGCTGAATCGATGGACGGGGTTTGCAAAAGGCACGTCCGGGCTGGATTAACAGCTCCCACTAGAAGTGTGGAGCGTTGGGCCGTGCTGTGGCCAGCACCTCCGCCACTGACGCAGTGCAACGCGAACAAAGGATGACAGCAAAAAACTGCAGCGAAATGAGCGTGTTAAGGATCACCTGTACAGTAAGACGCCTGCTTTGTTGTCGTCTCGAAAACCCCCTGTCCCACTAGCTGGTTATTTTCAAAACATTCCTATCATCGCTCTTTTCACATACACACATGTCAACACTCTCGAAGTCTCGGGCTTCCTCGTGCGAGGCGACCTCAAGGGTCGTTCAAGGAAGCTAGCGAACACAAGACGTGGTGGTCTCAAATTTGACGGGCCTGGCATAGAAGTAGGGGCGAAATTTCGATGTAGCCCAGATAATGGCGAGGTACTCCTTTTCTGATGTGAAACGATTGGCTTCTCTTTTTTATACTGATCGGCTGGCGTAACTAATAACCCTTTCCATTCCGTCAACCCTCTGGAAAAGAGCGGAACCGAGACCTACGCTGCTCGCGTCAGCGTGTATCTCTTTCGCTCCAAATTCATCGAAATGGGCAAGTATCGAAGGTGTCTGGAGGCTTTGTTTCAGTTCCTGTAAAGCTCTTGCTGCGGTATTTCCCATTTGAACTTTACTTCAGCCCTGTTGAGGTTACAGAGCGGATAGGCAATGTGGGCGAAGTTAACGAACCGCCTGTGATAGGTGCACGAGCCTTGGAATCAGCGCACTGCCTTCTTGCCAGTGAGTTGCGGGAAGTCAGCGATAATCGCCGTTTTCCGCGGATGAGGACGGACTCCAGATTTGCTAATCACGTGTCCCAGGAACAAAAGCTCTTCGTATGCGATGCTGCATTTTTTTGCTTCAGGATGAGTCCGGACGCCTTGATGGCTTGAAGTACAGCTTCAAGGCGCTGAAGAAGTTTGTTCAAACTCGAGGAAAACACGACGACGTCATCCAAGTACACAAGGCGAGTGTGACACTTCAATCCTGCCAGTACTGTATGCATAACGCGTAGAAAACTGGCAGGCGCCAAGCAAAGACTGAAAAACATCACTTCAAACTCGAGGAGGCCACCCGTTGTTATAAACGCCGCCTTCTCTCGGTCTCTTTCGTTGACTTCAATTTGCCGAATTCCAAGTCTATTGACGAAGTGTTCTTCACGACATCGAGCCGATTCAGTGTGTTGTCGACTTGTGGGAGAGGATACACGTACTTTTTTGTGTTTTTGTTGAGGCGGCGATTATCGGAGCAGGAGCGTTGGGTTCAATCCTTTTTTTTTACTAACACCACGGGGGACGCAAATGGACGCTTGGAAAGCTGAATCTTGTGATTCCGTAGCGTTTTGTGAGCATGCCTTTTTACGTCGTTTGCGTTCTCGCGTCGAAACCTTGTACGGACTCTAACGGAGTGGTCTCGCATTCTCCTCGGTTATGATGCGGTGTTTCGCGACGGGGTTTGCCGAATTTTCGCTGAAGACAAAAAGCAATATTGGTATTGCAGAAGCAGGGTCTTGAGTTGTTCTTGTTTATGGCTCGGAATGCTGGAATTGACGTCAAAATCTGAGAGAGGCACCTGGTTCCACTGAGCAGATTCCGAAGAATCGACGAGGGCGAAAGCATCGGTGGCTTCCAGAATTTCTTTCATGTATGTGACTGTCGTTGCTTCGTTCACGTGCTTGTACTCATCGCTGAAATTTGTGAGCATAATTGTTGCTTTGCCCTCCGCTGCTCGGTGATTCCTCTTGGGAAGCAAAAATTGCCGGTGACCAACAGATGTTGACTGCCTTCCCTGAAGCCTTCCAAAGCAGGCGATTTTGGTGTGCCGACTGATATCATGACGCTGGAGCGAAGCGGAATGATGATTTGTGCTTCCTGCCAATTAAAAGCGCGGTTAACTGGTTGCATGCGTGGCGGTAGAGATTCTTCTATAGATAATGTCTTCAAATTTTTCCCATGCAGGTTGATGAATGCACTGCGGAGGAATTCCAAGGGTGGCATTTCTCGAGCAACGCTGTAGTACTACAAAATCTGCGGGATACATACAGCCATTATTCGTGACTGTCACTGTGCAGATTTCTGCGAACGTTGCAAGATGACCTCCGGCCGTGCGGATTTTAGGGTTTTTCCACGCTGTCCTAACGTTTTTTCAACATCGCGGTGAACGATTCATTGATGACCGAATAGTCGACACCAGTATCGACGGCAGCGGTCACACTGCGGCTGAGAATAAGAATTACGAAGTCGCTAGTTCGGCGTCTCGCTTTGCAGTTAGGCCGTGGCATCGGGTCACGGTGGCGTAGGCTTGTTCTGCTGCTTCCACGTTGCGTCGTGAGGTCATCTTCAGTAAGTGAGTATTCATCGTCAGGGCTTTGCCTGGTTCGCCTCGTAATCAGACATTTTCGTCGCGGCGTCGTCACCCTCGATGGATATTCGGTCGTTCATCGCACAGCAACCGCAGTTCGATCGTTTTCTGTTCTTAGTTTCCCAGATATGGGTTAGTAGACCGGCCCCAGATTGGGCCACAGTATTTCCGGCGGTGAGGTGACATGCGGTGGCTCGGTGACGGTGAACTGAAAGGACTTCGTGGTGTTCATTGCACTCCTGCCAGGTTGCCGGTGATGTCACGTGGCCGTTCTTCTGGCTTCGGGCGTGGTGCATTGACGGCGAATCCACACAGTCCTATTTGTCGGTACTGTCAGTGGCGGTCGGTGTTGCCAGCTTCCCCGCAGTGGTAGCACAGTGGGCTGTGTTCGGGGATGCGCCACAAGTCTGTCTTCTTCGGTGCGTCTCGCCGTCCTGCAAATGGGTAGTATGGCCTTGATGGTGGTGGCGGGAATGTCTGGCGGTGGAATTGCAGTGGTACGGCTTCTTGGCGTGTGTCTGGTGAGGGAGCGCTACGACGCACTGCTGGATCGTAGTTCATAGCCTCCGTATGAAACTGGAGTGTAGGTTTGGAAACTCCTAACAAACTTCTTCACGAATAATGTCAGTGATCGCGTCCACTCGAAGCTACGATTCTGGAAACATCTTATGCAACTCTTCACCCATGACCACGCGTATGGTTTCGCGAAAAACATTGAAATTGTGGGCTTGAACGTGAGCCTAAATCCTTTTCGTTGAGTGGTGGTCGTACTGCCTTGTCCACATCTCAAGCGCTTTTTCTATAAGTGTACTTCCAGGGAGAAACTCGGCAACTATCGTAGGCGCGTTGTGAATAAATCTTGCGAAAAGTTCTTGTATAACACCCCGCATAAGCAGGCAAGCTTTTTGGTCATTACCGTTGGAGAAAAACTCCAATGACAATGAGAGAACCTATCTTCTAGTTGTGCCAACTGACATGCGTGACGAGATTCTTCTCGCCCGCCACGATGAGCCCCCGTCTGGTCACTTAGGTACTTCTAGAACTCTCGCTCGAGTTCGACAAGCGTACTACTGGCCTTAGCTTTCCGTACCGTTAAGCGATACGTGAAAAGCTGCCGGGAATGTCAACGCCGCGAATTCCCGCCACTTAAACTCGCAGGGCTTCTTCAACCAATAGAACCACCTAGAGCGCCATTCTATCAAATAGCAATGGATTTACTGGGGCCCTTTCCGCTATCATCTGCCAGAAACACGTGGATCGTAGTAGCCACCAACTCTTTGACGAAGTACGCCGAAACAAAAGCACTACAACGCGCTACAGCTTCCGACATCGCCGAATTCTTTAGGACCAGATCATTCTTCGACAAGGCGCCCCGTCGTGCGTAATCACAGACATAGAAACAGCATTCACGGCCCAGCTCATTCATGACGTATTAAAGCTCATCTACGCGAGATATCGCAAGACCACGGCATATAATCCGCAGAGCAACGGCTTGACAGAGCGACTCAACAAGATCATCGCTGACATGTTATCCATGTACATAGATGTCCAGCCTAAGACCTTGGACAAGTGCTACCGTACGTCACATTCGCGTACGGCTGCCCTCCAGGAAACTACGCGATTCACGCCTTTTCCTCTCGTCTATGGACATGAGGTGCAGACCATGCTGGATGCGATGCTTCCACACAATTGCGGCGCTTTCATCACTCCTGACGCTGTGCCGCTTACCCATTACGCCGAAGCAGCACGTCACTTTGCACGCCTACACATTACGCCCCTGCAGAGTACAGACGCATGCCGCCATAGCGCTCGCCCGCAATAAGTTGAATACCATCCAGACGATAAAGTTTGCGTGTGGACTCCAGTGTGACACCATGAATTGTCAGAAAAACTGCACAGTCGCTACCTCGGACCGCACAAAGTGTCGCGACGCGTGAGTGATGTGAATAACGAGGTTGTACCTGACGGCGTCTTTCCGCCACGGCGGCGAAGGCACTCCTCAGAGATCTTGCGCGTAGTGCGACTGAACCTGTATTTCACGCAGCGGTGCGACTGCGTATGAACCCATTTGCTGTTTTTTGTATGCGTGAATTTCCTGTTGGTTAGACCCGACTTTGTCTCTGTACTTTCCGAGCATCAGAGTGATGGCCATTTTTTAGGAGGGAATAATTCTACTTGACCGCTAGGTACGGCGAGTGGAAGCCATGGCTGCACGCTAGAACGGAAGACAATGTTCTTAAGCAGAGCGCCCTCTGGTTAGTTTTTGGTTATTGAAGCAGCATCTTGCCAGTTTTTGGTGCGTCTCCCCACCAGCTCAGTTCTTCCGAGTTAAAGATCAATTGTAGCACGTGACAATATTGTTGCCTACAGGTGTGTGTAATTTACAATCACAATATGGCAGCTCTATTTTCGCGTCTCGCAGGGCAATTAACCTCTCTTTGTGCCTGCGTTTATCAAACATTAACAAAGAGGACTTGTGCTTACCAAGAATATCTCTTGAAAATAAGTTTTTGTCCTCCAATGAGTCTCATGCTTTAATTAAATTGTGTGCATAGACATTCATTGACAACGTGTGCTTGCCACTCTACCGGTGCAGCTTACAGGAAGCTCTTCAATGCATGCAAAGGTCGCGGTAAAAAAAATTGAAGTACGGTCTCAGAGATGAGCATGCACGTGGAAGTGGTCTTGAAGGCTGTATGATAATCCTAATCCCTACAAAAGGACCTTCGAGTCAGTATTTTCTGCGGTCTTCCTTCTGTGAGGCTGCGAAGTTTCACCACATTTGATTCGTGTGCTGCGAACTCAAATCAGCCGCAGGGGCCTCTGGAAGTGTCCTCTCATGGCTTTTTACATCGCTCCATGGATCAACTGACAAGCGGGAAAGCGCGTCGGTTTATACACTTGCCATGGAATGTTCTAGCGTTATCGCTAGCGGCAACGTAGGTTATAAAATACTCTGTAATATTCACAGAGTGGGCGTGATCATCGCGAAATAATCTACAGCGGACTTGAAGCTTCTCGAGCAATGCAGGTGTGGTTTGCGCTGAAAGTTTCGCAGTGTAACGGGGCGATAACAAAACTTCAGAAAAAAAACGTGGCACTATTCTGATGAATTGCATAAACTGTTCTGAAGCCTGGAACGCATCCGAATTGCTGTTGCAGGCTCCTTTCCGATGCTGCACCAATAGATGATATTACTGCAAAACCAGAGCCCATTTTTCAAATTCACCCCATGCGGAGTTGAAGTTGTAAGGTACGACGACGGATTGTGGTCAGAAACAACATTTACTATAGCCCCCAAAAGCAAGTAGTCTAACTTCTTTATTATTGCTACGCTCCCTTCTTAATCGTCGCCCAACACATCTGGGTGGGTGAGAAGCGATGGCATTCAAATGCGATAGGCTTCTCTTCGCCCTTCGCTGACATTTGTGTCAAACATGCGCCTGCTGCCGTAGCTGACGCGTATGTGAAAAGCCAGTAGAGCTCAGATGGATCCAGAGTCCTTAGTGCCACCACCTCGTACATACATTCCTTGAGAATGTCAAATGCCCTTCGGCCTTCCATTAGCCAGGGTATCTTATTAGGTACCGATTTATTTGTTAGCAGGTTGAGCGGGTTCGTCACCTCTGCATATCCTCGGACCTACTCGCGATAATAGTCGCAAAGTCCTAACAGGATGCGTGGTTCCTTTTTAGTGCACGGTGGCACAAGATTCCTAACTGCTACTATCTTTTCTGGGTCTAGAGCATGCGTCCCCGAACCATCTCTGAACCGACAGGAAACCGTTCCTGAACCCCAGGTAGTGAATGTGAGACGGCGCGATCTGACACTTCTCCGGATTAGCTCTCAGCCCCGCCTTCTCTAAGACACAGAGGACAGTGTAGAGATGCTTTACGTGTTCCTCCCAAGTGCTATAAAAATCGCAATATCATCAAGGTATTCCGTGGTAGCCATCTGATGTGACAAGAGTTTATTCACTCTTCTTAAAAAGGTTGCCACAGAATTTCTGAGCCAGAAGGGCATACCTTTCCATGCATGACCCTCGTGCATTACAAACGCGGTGAATTTCCGACTCTGTTCTTCCGTCAGTACCTGCTAGTACCAGCACCTAAGATCAACCACAGTAATGAAATGCCCACTTTCTAGTCTAAATATTAGTTCTTGGGGATACGTCCTATGAAACGCATCCACTTTGGTGACAAAATTCAGTACTCCGTAGTCCACACACGTGTGGATAGTCCAATCAGTTTTTCCTACGCATACTATTGGGTGTGCAAACTCACTTTTTGTAGGACAGATCAAGTTCGACTCCAAAAGTTCATTGAATTTCTGACTCACTTCTTTCTTTTACGGTTCCGGTACTAAATGAGAAAACGCCTTCTTTGGCTGGTGACGCGCTTCTGTTTCTATCCTATGCGCATCTGCATTTGAAATACCCAGTGTGCCATAAAGGTGTGTGCAATATTTTTGAAACACCGCCTTTATTTCCGCCCATGCGTTTACTATAAGATGAGCCACCTTCTCGCTAGTCACAACTAACTCTTCCCAATTTATAGTGGCCGGTTGCGCAGCATGTGCTATGTCCCCGAAGTCAAGGTCTCTGTTGAAAATGACCCCAATATGGCGGAATATACAGCCGAATGTTCTTGGCGTGGACACTTCGCACTTTACCCTAAGATGTTTCAACCCAGTAACAATGTTCGCGCACATATCGAACAACTATGATCCCATTTTAGAATTTCAATCATTGTCAAAAACCAGAACTTGGTCACCAGCCTTAAAAACTTTGAGCCTGGTGGTGCGACTATATGCACTGGCATAACTGTCCTGATGGGTCGCACTAGTAAATGCCGGAATATTAGCGGCATCCTCAAGCAGCTAAGTTGCTGTAAATACTTAGCTGAGTTTTTTCTCAAAGTTGCAGGCACCGGCATCTGACCCGTCTACATCATTTGCAGTAATAATTGTGTGCGTGTAGGATTCCTTCCATACAGCAGACGAAACAGAGCTACCACGGTTACCTCATGGGGAACTTCCCGATTGGCCCATAAAACCATTGGGATCAGTTTGTCCCAATTCTTAAAGTATCTTTGAATGACATGATACAGCCTTTTTTCAATACTCGGTTCCACCTCTTTACAACCTCATTATCCTTTGGGTGTTCTGGAGTTGAAAATCTTGGAGTGCAACCTAATTTCGCCAGCATGAATTGCGGAAGCTGTAATTTGAAATTAGCACCTTGATCGGAGCAGACAATCTCCAGAACGCCCCTGCGACTGAGGATCTCGATCACTAGTCTTAGCTCTCAGAGAGCACAGTGAGAGTACCTTTGGCCACCTCGCGCAAAGGCCCACTAAGCACAGCGCATACTCATGGCTTCTCGCTGATAGCGTGTTCAGGGGCCCAACAACGTGTACATTAATTGCTTGGAAAGGGCGCTCTGGCCTGGTGAGCGGAGTGATAGGCACCGTACCCGTGCGACGTCTGTCTGAACAAATTTATGTTCGTGGCACGAATAACAACGATCTAGTATCGCCTTCGCCATACCCCGCCAAAAAGTTGCACCTAATCTGAGATTTTGTTTTTTGTGGCCCAAAGTGACTCATAAGCTAAACGCAACCACTCAGTGCGCCTATATTTGGGAACAACTAGCTGACTCACTCGGGTGCCCGCTATGGAATCGCAGTGGTAACGCAGTGAAATCACGGTGGTCTGTCTGAAATAAACTTGCCTGGTTTTCCACTGCGAACGTCTTGCCAAAATATCTTTAGCGTGCAGTCACCCACCCGCACATTGCGGAACTCTTCTCTCTGGCCTGATGACGCATTTCCTTCTGCCTCGATTTGCGAATCTTATCTGGAAACGTCTTTGTCTTCCAAGGTAGGAGTGCAGGCCACTTTCTTTTGTTTCTCAGCTGATGGTTCTGCCACATGAGCAGGCTCAGCCGGTACTCAACAGGGTGCCAGAGAACTGTTGGCCTTTAGTAAACACTTCCAATCTTCCTCAGTCAACAGTCTGTGCCCTCGGCGAGATCATTAGAGCACAGTAGGTCTACACAGTGATGCTCTGGGAGCCGTTTCAGATGGTTTAATTGGACCGGCAAAGTAGTTAGCCGCGCTTTAATAGTTTTGCCGAACGACGTAACTAATCTTACCATGCCTGATGGTTCTATTAGGCTTTGTGGAAGTAGGCTATCTTGTATTACAGTTATCCCGCTTCCTGTATCCAGAATCACATCTATGGGTATATCCGCACATAACTTATTTATTTCATTTGTTTATTTATTCATTTATTTTTTAGAGTAGCCACAGCGCCCAACGGCATTACAGGGTGGTACTACAGGAAGGAACTGCAGTTTATTCGTGCCGTCAGCCTCGTGTTTCAGTGATTTTATGGTTGCACTAAACACTCCATCAGGCATTTGACTCCCCATATCTTGGGCTATCATTACCTTCATTACCTTTTGTACTGTTTGTTTTTGGCTCGCTAGCCTTCTCTTCGTTCTTTTTACCACTAGACTTAATCCCCGCGTTCGCGAAATGACCTGAGCCGTGTCACACGTCACGCACCTTAAGACAGACTCCTTTATTCATTCCTGTCGAAGGTTTGTGGCCCATTTCTGCAGCTCTTTGCTTTGAAGCACGCCCTTCACCTTTCGCTTGTTTGAACGTTTGAAGTACTTTAGTGATCTAAGTTGGCCTACGCCATCCCTCGCCTTCTCGTAATCTCACAAACTCAAGACTCTTCGTACTAAGTCCTGATTTTATTCGATCCGTCTCCATGAGTTCTGCCACCGCATCTACAATGTCGGCCTCTCTCACTTGGATGTAATTGAAGAAGTACGTTTTGACGCGGGACCCGAACTATGAGCTTGTCTCCTCCTTCCACTTTACCGCCTTCTCAAACCTTTAAAGATACGCTGCCGGAGAAAGCTTCCCTTCCGTCAGCCCTGCCACCTTAACCGACTCGTAATCTGCACGCTCTTCGGGGTTAAGGTTGCTCAGTAGGTAACGAACGCCTTCAGTTAGAGCTAGCGTAACCAAATGCACGTGACTTTCATTTGGGACCCGGTAAGTCGCAAAATGTTTTTCGACCTTCTCGAACCATAACGATACATCAGCGTCACTGCGCAGCCAAAACCCTTTGAGCACTTTTGAACGTTGCTGGATAGAATCAAAACGCAGTCGCCTTGAATCACCCGTATCTGACCCAGAATTGAACAACGTGCCGATGAGGCGTTCAGGATATGTTCTGTTTTGCAATAACTTTTAGTACTCATTTTGGAGAATAAATCTTTGAATTTCACGTTCAAGAGTTCTTGCATCACCTAGTTTAGCAATATCTGACATGCCTGCTCTATGAATTATTGCCTCCCAATAGGCGCTTTCGCCTTACTTGAAGCATTAGAATTAAGGATTTCATCTAATAATGGTTCTCGACTCCGAACTTTTTCCACCACAATCGCATATTTCTTTTTATTTGACTATTTTTTCTGCACTTCTGCGTGTCATCACCATTTTGTCTAAACACAAACAGCCATGCCAACTTAAGAAGAACGTGAGAAACTCTGTTCACCTGTTCCCGAATGTACTGCCGTTCCTTGATCTCCGCCCCGATGCGGAGTTCGTTTCTGTGAATCATCTCAAGTTTCAGCTGGTGACCGTTGGATGTCTCAGACTTCTTCTCAGCACTGGTCCAGTGAATGATGTTGCAGAGCTCGCCGATCCTGTCGACTGCCCGAGTTGTGTTTTTTCGTGTTGTGTTCTTCTTGAGAAATATCGAATTCTCGTCAAGGAGATAACTGTCGGCGTTTATGAAGTAGGAGGTAGGTTGGAGATAGTGAAAACCTAAGGGTATATTGTTGCTAAATATTACAGTCAGGTATTTACTCCTTGCAGAAGCAAACTGACAACATAGATGTAAACATCGTCTTACTCTTCTTTTTACTCTCTTAAGTCAGAGCCCAGGGCACTGTTGCGACATACAAAGAGTCCCGCCTCACTGATCGACCACCAAGCGGTTACGGCCCAGACGAAAGTAACATTGTACGGAGCTTTACTGATATATCAGTGAAGTAATTGCAGCCTAGATTGGAACGAAGCGAATTTCATCCGGTGTTTATTCTCTTGCAGTAAACAAAGAAAAGGGGAGTGACCACTGCTGGTTGGTCTCAATATGCTGTTAGCCAATATGTTTACTGCCAACTTATGCAACTTCTTTAGGGCTGACCTAATCTTCATACCAGTGTTTGAGCAGTTTCAGCATGCCTTGCCCCTTTTTCTCACCATTGCTCTCTCCCTCTTTTTCAGAAGTTGTCAGCGATCCCTCGCTGCGCAGATTTATTGCAAAGTTGTTTGCAAAATCTGCGCCACGTGCCCGTGGGCACACGGTGCCGAAGACTAGAAGCGATAGCGGATTTGCATACTACGCCCGAGATCTATCGGTGTTGTATCCCTGGCGGTTATGTGCCATCTTCCCACACTCAGAAAGACAAGAACGCAGCGCTGATTATCAAAAGTATTTGAGAATCGGCCACCACTGCCCTCTCGAATGGTCACGGGAAACAAGATATGTTTGCTTGTCAGCGCGTCTCTCGCATTCGGACCATGCGTCGCTGCACTGTGACCTTCAGCCCAATATCGCCTCTAAGAAGCAGTGGCGAGGCCATGTACCGCAGCCACAGAGAGCTGCCAGCTTGCTGTACCCGCAACGAGCGCCATCCGAGGGAAGTCCTTCACCATACAGAGAGAAACGAACAGTGAAAATACCGTGCGGAGAGAGAGCTAAAAAGTAGTTGTATAACGTACAGTGCTTCTGTCTATTCTGCACAATTGACATACCAGCGGCAGAACGTAACAGGTGGGTTCACTGAATGTTCAAGAAGGGTAGGAGCACACTGATTACGAATACACAAAGAAAGGACACACACACACACACGCGCACGCGCACGCACACGCACGCACACACACACACACACACACAAACACACACATAGCGCTACTTTCAACAGTTTATCCTTGTGATCACAACGCTACTTATAGGGCACAACGATGAGCACAATTCCTGCGCAGAAGTAACTGCAACTTTACTACGCATCATAACGGACATCAATAAAATCCAATTCCTCCGTCAGCGCGATAGAAGGCATACTAACACACCTGTCTCCCAACTTTTTAATCTCTCCTGCCTCTATTATCTCACGTGTAAGCTGATTCCTATTTCTTGACAAAACCACGCACGTGTCGAACCGGAGCATACAACCACACTTTCTACAATGTATTGCTAAGACCCACCTGCCCTATTTTTTTCCATTGTAATGATTCTCACGCAGCCGGTCATTCAAGCAACGACCGGTTTGTCCTACGTAGCAGCGACCACAAGATAGCAGCAGGAATTACACGAAACACTCCGCGCACTCAACAAACTTAATTTTGTGATTAGTTTTGCAACCCCGATTTTCGTTTGCATTTCTCGTCGTAATCTTGTGCAACCTTTCCAACTTGTTTGGCGCTGAAAAGAGCACGCGCACTTTGGCCCACCGGGCAACCTTTTTGAGATTATGTGAAATCGCGTGTACCTAAAGTAACACCATCGTGCGGTTCCCTTGCTCAAATAATCTCGCCGCATTTTGGTTTTTGTTTTTGCTGTCCCTCAAGATACATTCAACTACGGAGGCAAGCAAAGCCTGGGGAAAGTCGGCATCCAGCAACCTCTTCTTTTGCTGATAGAAACTGAATTGGACCGTATGGTGACACAACTTCGATAATTGATTGATTGATTTGTGGGGTTTAACGTCCCAAAACCACCATATGATTATGAGAGACGCCGTAGTGGAGGGCTCCGGAAATTTCGACAACCTGGGGTTCTTTAACGTGCGCCCAAATCTGAGCACACGGGCCTACAACAATTCCGCCTTCATCGGAAATGCAGCCGCCGCAGCCGGGAATCGAACCCGCGACCTGCGGGTCAGCAGCCGAGTACCTTGGCCACTAGACCACCGCGGCGGGGTGACACAACTTCGTAGGGCATTCTTGAAGCAAAGTTTCGTAATCGCCCTCTTAACTAATTTGAAATGTGCCAAGCGGTAGGAAAGAAGGGGTTTACTTGAGCTCACTACTCTGATCTACGGATTCTTGCCATCGACGGGACATGCTTCGAGGATTTACAAGATACTCAAGTCTGAATGGCAAAGGCAAGTGTGGTTGTACCACCTGTATCTGGAGCTGCAAATTTGATGCGAACGGAAGGCTGCAACCTTCAGAAAAGTTCTTCAGGAATACCTTAAGCTGATTAAACAGACTACTGAATTCTTATGGCAGCCGGAGCTTGCGTATCTCCGGACGCGTCTTCCTGCGAAGAATTCTGCACCCACAAATCTTGTTCATATGTCTGAGGGCGTGTAACGACCAGAACCACTCAAGAAGGCCCTCTTTTTAGGGCCGAAGTTTGCGGTCGAAACTAAACAGTCACGCTATGAATTGTTGTCTTTGGCTAGACAGATCTCAAAGGATGTACCACAAAAGGAAGCAGGTCGCATCGTCTCAGCAGGTGCTGACGTCGTCTTTCGATGTAAGATGCCCGATTCAAAACTCTATATTAAGCGTGTTGGCTCCTATTTGGTCGATAATTTGTTGTGTGTGTTGCCTGCGGACAAAGAGGCGAATTCGCCGTACTCTTCTTTGTTCAGTAGCACGAAAAGGCTGGCGAAGCCTTCTCTGCGGTCTTTGACAGTCGCAATAATGTACGTCTTCCAAAAATGAGAAGTGAGGCTAAGAAGCTGTGTAAGCGGTTGAAGCTAGATAAATTGATCAGAATTATTGAGAAGGAAACACGCGATTGTTTAGCAGTGTTTTTCACGGCAAAGACACATAAAGTAGACGTGCCATTCAGATATATATTCTCTGAACGCGACACTTGGCGAAAACAAGTAGCGTTGTTTCTGCAAGAAAGCTTGTAATTTTACCTATCTGTGACCCTTTACTTTTCAGGAATTCGGAATAGGTTATTATATCAAAAACATCAACCATGACGTATACCTTCAAGCCTTTCTATTGACGTAAAAGATTTGTTTTACTCTATTCTTTATTAAGATTTGTTACGGTCTGTTGAAGAAGACATTGATGAATATGGTGTAATAAGATTTCAAAACGAGGTTTGTCTTTCTTGTGGGCATTTCTTACAACTTCTGGCCTGCTACCTTAAGTTTACCTTTATTTTATGGGAGGATTGTGCACAGCTGCAGAAAAGAGGCATCTCTATTGGTTCATTTCTTGCTCCTCGACTTAGTACTGTTCACCATTTCTCACAGTTTTTTGTGAATCTGTGAGAAACGGTGAACGGTACTAAGGTAGTTAGAAGTTATTGATATGTAGATGATTTCTTGTTGTTTGTGAATTGTCCTACCGAGCGGCTAGTTGCTGAGCTCTATGCCCTTCTATCAGGAATCAAGGATTGTCTTGAACCCTTAGAAGTGACGCATGAGCTTCCGCCGAATGGCACCATGAGGTTTCTGGACCTTCACCTGTCGTTCGACTGCGATCATACCTGTTGGCATTATGAACCTCGCGCAAGTACACCCCTTCTTTCCTACCACTCGGCGCATTCCAAATTAGTTAAGAGGGCGATTACGAAGCTTTGCCTCAAGAATGCCCTAACGAAGTCGTGTCACCATACGGTCCAATTCAGTTTCGATCAGCAAAGGAAGAGGTTGCTGGATGCCGAGTTCCCCAGGCCTTGCTTGTCTCCGTTGTTGAATGCATCTCGAGGGACAGCAAAAACAAAAACCGAAATGCGGCGAGATTATTTGAGCAAGGGAATCGCACGAGGATGTTACCTTAGGTACACGCGGTTTTACATATTCTCAGAAAGATTGCCCAGCGGGCCAAAGTGCACGTGCTTTTTTCACTCCAAACAAGTTGGAAAGGTTGCACAATATTAAGACGAGAAATGCAAACGAAAATCGGGGTGCTAAACTAATCACAAAATTAAGTTTGTTGAGTGCGCTGAGTGTGTCGTGTAATACCTGCTGCTATCTTGTGATCGCTGCTACGTCGTACAAACTGGTCTTTGCTTGATTGACCGGCTGCGTGAGCATCATTACAATGGAACAAACGGGGCAATTGGGTATATTAAGAATACATTGTAAAAAGTGTGCTTGTATGCCCCTGTTCGGCACGTGCGGGGTTTTGCCAAGAAATAGGAATCAGCTTAAACGCGAGATAATAAAGGCTGGAGAAATTGAAAAGTTGGGGAAAGGTGTGTTAGTATGCCTTTTATCACTCTGACGAAGAACGAATTTGATTTTTTGGTGTCCATTACGAAGCGCAATATTGTTGCGGTTACTTCTGCGCAGGAGTTGTGCTCATCAATGTGCCCTCTAAGTAGTGTTGTGATCACAAAAATAATCTGTTGAATGTAGCGCTACACTTTAAAAAAATATCGAGTAAGAAGAGTGTCTTTTTGTGCCACAATAACAATCGTCATCACGCTTGCGTGCGCTTCCTTTCTTGAAAACTTGGCGCTGGGCACTTTCCTATCGTGAACGCAATGCAACCATAATAATGGGCATGTCGAGTGTGACCGGAATGTAGCGAGCGCGGGGCGATAGCTCAAGGACGGAAAGCAATATAGATGACGTTTATTGCTGTGGGACAAAAAGACACCCTTTTTACTCACTCTTTGTTTAAAGTGTATGTGTGTGCGTGTGTGTGTCCTGTCTTTGTGTAGTCACATTCAGTTCGCTCTTACCCTTGTTAAACATGAAATACCAAAATGCCAACTTTCCACCTTGGTTCACTGAAGCACATACAGTTGGATGAAAGGGCCATCCAAAACGTCTCTGGCTCCACATTCATGCTGAAGAAACAGCGGAAATTTCTTCGCATCAACTCCAGGGCGATTGGAAAGTTGCTGGTCCTGGTGTGCATGTATATTCCATTCCCACCAAAATTGGCACTGCCATTATCACTCTAGATGTAAAATCCCAACTCGCTGGCGCAGATGATGATGACGATGATGATCCTTGGTTATCTGGCGCACACCCACAATGGGGGATCGGCCAACAACCGGGCGGCAGGATCTTAAGTAAAAGGCTTATGGTTTTTCAATCACGGAGTAATTTTGGACTGAAAAAAGTATTATATAGAAAGAAAAACCAAAATTCAAAAAGGAGTATATCTGAGCAGGGATCGATGCAGGCTATCAGATGCGATTTGAGGCAGAGGTAATGGTGGGTCTAAAACGAATATATATATATATATATATATATATATATATATATATATATATATATATATATATATATATATATAAAGAAATTACAGTTCATTGCACCTGCAGCGGTCCGACTGCTTTTTTCAAGCACGACACATGCACGCAAAATTGTTCCTTTTGCGTTTATCGAGAGGGAAGCTCGCATTTGAGGTGTTCACACGCCAGATATTTTTTACTACACGTTGAGTAATTATGAATGGCCCATCGAACTTAGGGAGTAGTTTCTTGCCAGGCCCGCTGGTGCACCTCTGCACCCAGACCTCGTCACCGATGTTGTAAGCAGGAGCGGGTCTACGGCGTCTGTCATAGTGGCACTTTTCATTTTTTGTGTGTGGGTGGCTTTTTTGATCACCTCAGTTCGCATCTTCTGACAGGCCGCTTTGCGATCGTTGGCACGTGGAATTATAATGGGAGCATCCAGACTGAGGACCGCTTTGAGCTGTGGTAGTTTCTAAAAACAATTTCTTAGGGCGTTTCTCCGGTAGACGTCTGCAGTTCTGTGTTAATCGCAAAAGCGGCTGACTGAAGGTGGACGTCCTAGTCGGCCTCTCCTCTTTTCCCTGCCTTCGTATATGGAGCAAGTCATGCCTGGATGCTCTGGTTGGTTCTCTCAGTAAGACCGTTTGCTTGAGGATGAAACGCGGATGCGAAATGGTGCTTCACGCCTGCCGTGCAGAGGTACTTTTTAGGTTCCCCGCTACAAAACGTTGTAGCCCGATCAGATATTAACTTTTTTGGTAAGCCATGTCTCCATTCAAATCTGTGCTCGAGGAAGTCGATTAGGTAAGTGGGTGCAAGAGATGGCACGGCCTCCACTTCCACGTATTTTGACAGGTATTCTACTGCTACAATGACGCAACGATTTCCTGCAGTCGTGGTGGGTAGAGGTCTCATTTAATCAATGCCAATTGTGTGGACAATTGTTTCGGGTATCTGAATTGGTGTTAGTAATCCAGGTTGACACCCAGGCAGTCGCTTAAACTGCTGGCAAATTTTGCAACTGGCGACATGAGAACGCACGCTACTTTGCATCTTCGGCCACCAAAAACGTTTTTGTAGTTTCCGGAGTGTGGCTCGTTGGCCGGTGTGTCCGCCTTCTGGGGAGTCGTGAATAGCTCGTAATGTTTCTGACCTGTGGGATTTCGGGTTCACCAGGAGGTAACGTTCTTCGGATCGGTCCGCTCGCCAGTGACACCGTTGCAATGCGGCATTGCTCATCACAAGAGTACTGTAATTTCCCTTGTCAGTGATAGATGCAATAATGAATGCCAAATCTTTATCCTCCTGTTGGGCTCGGTTTATATTCATCTGGGCAAAAAAATGTGGGTTTGCCTGGCTTGTTGCGCGCAGTCAAAGGGGTTCCGTGAGAGTGCATCGGCGACGTTGTTTAGCCCCCCGGCGCGGTGGCGCACGTCAAAATCGTATTCTTGCAGCGTGATTATCCACCGGGCAAATTTGTGCTTAAGTTGCTGCTTGGAGAACATACATGCTATAGCAGCATTATCAGTCACAACAGTGAATTTACGCCCGAAAAGATAATGTCGAAACTTATCATCGACGCTCTATACCACTGCAAGACATTCAAGCTCGTTGGAGTTATAGTGGCGCTCGGTGTCTGAAAGTTTTCGGCAGGCATGAGCGACCACGTGTTCCACGCCATCTGGATCATGCTGCACTAACACAGCTCCTAGGCCGACTTGGCTGGCATCAGTGTGCACTTCAGTGGACCAGTCTTCATTGAAGAGAATTAGTATGGGGCAACAAGTGAGCTTTTGTTTTATAGCTCGAAAAGCATTTTCTTGTGAGACGCCCCATTCAAACCGCGAGTTTTTTTAAAGAAGACCGCTCAAGGGAGCTGCGATCGAAGCGAAGTGGGGAATCATCATAATCATCATCATCATCATCATCATCAGCCTGTCTACGCCCACTGCAGGACAAAGGCCTCTCCAATGTTCCGCCAGTTAACCCGGTCCTGTGCTTGCTGCTGCCAATTTATACCCGCAAACTTCTTAATCTCATCTGCCCACCTAACCTTCTGTCTCCCCCTAACCCGCTTCCCTTCTCTGGGAATCCAGTCAGTTACCCTTAATGACCAGCGGTTATCCTGTCTACGCGCTACATGCCCTGCCCATGTCCATTTCTTCTTGATTTCAGCTATGATATCCTTAACCCCCGTTTGTTCCCTAATCCACTCTGCTCTCGTCTTGTCTCTTATGGTTACACCTACCATTTTCTTTCCATTGCTCGCTGCGTCGTCCTCAATTTAAGCTGAACCCTCTTTGTAAGTCTCCAGGTTTCTGCTCCGTAGCTAAGTACCGGCAAGATACAGCTGTTATATACCTTCCTCTTAAGGGATAGTGGCAATCTACCTGTCATAATTTGAGAGTGCTTGCCAAATGTGCTCCACCCCATTCTTATTCTTCTACTTACTTCAATCTCGTGGTTCGGCTCTGCGGTTATTACCTGCCCTAAGTAGACATAGTCTTTTACAACTTCAAGTGCACTATTACCTATCTCGAAGCGCTGCTCCTTGCCGAAGTTGTTGAACATTACTTTCGTTTTCTGCAGATTAATTTTAAGAACCACCTTTCTGCTCTCCTTGTCTAACACCGTAATCATGAGTTGCAATTCGTCCCACGAGTTACTCAGCAATGCAATGTCATCGGCGAAGCGCAGGCTACTAAGGTATTCTCCATTGACTCTTATCCCTAACTGTTCCCATTCTAGGCTTCTGAAAACCTCCTGGAAGCACGCGGTAAATAGCATTGGGGAAATTGTGTCCCCCTGCCTTACACCCTTCTTGATTGGTATTCTGTTGCTTTCTTTATGAAGCAGTATGGTAGCAGTTGATCCCCTGTAGATTTCTTCCAGAATGTTTATATATACTTCATTTACGTATTTGCGAAGGGAATAAACCTTCGCAAATATGATGCCATACCCAGAAATGACTGAACCTGCTTCAAGCAGGTTGGTGTGGGATACTGCGACATAGCAGGTTTTCCCTCCGGGAATGGCTGAATGCCGACAGGAGATATATTATGTCCCAGGTACGAAATCTTGGACACCCCTAACTGGCATTTCTCTTTGTTCAACGAAACCCTGCCGCATAGGGTCTGTGTAGGTTTTTGTCCAAACTGCGAAGGTTTTCATCCTTCGTCCTGCCAACGACCAGGATGTCGTCTAAGTATACCACACAGGCTTGGTTTTTCAATGGTCCGAGCACTGAATTCATCGCACGCTGAAAAGTGCTAGGAGCCATTCTTAGTCCAAACGACATGCGGTTGAATTCATACAAACCGAAAGGTGTGCGAAAGGCCGTTTTACATCGATCTTCCTCCGCGACGTTAATCTGCCAGGACCCTGCGCGTAAATCAAGCGATGAAAAGAATTTGCAGTGACGTACTGTATCAACAGCGTCATCAATGCGGCGTAAAAGGTATGAGTCAGGCACTGTACACTTTTTGAGCTGCCTGTAGCTGCCGCAGAAGCGTAGTTATGCGTTTTTCTTGCGAACAAGGACGACTGGCGCTGCCCACGGACTCGATGACGGCCTAGTAATGCCCGCGGCAAGCATTTCATCGACTTGTTCTGCGATCACTGCCCGTTCTCGTTCAGCGTATCGTCGCAGCGGTACGCATTGGCGGATGATCTCCAATTGGTCGGCGATGGAGCAGCAAATTAGTGCCTGGCAGTTCTGCTGTATTGCTAGCGAATATGGCTGATGGCGAGCCAATATAGAAGACAACATAGGTGTAGTGGACGGCTCACCTGTTGTCGGTGGTGGCAGGGTTGTGGCGGTAGTCCCAGCTGTCGAAGGCCGCGATGTATGGTGAGCTCAATGTCATCAAATAGCAAGAAGTCAGCATCAAGGATCATGTCGGCAGGGAGGTCTTCAAAGACGGGAATGGCTGGAAGAACTTTAGTGCCCGTTGCCGTCCGGACTGAAATGTCAAGCATTCCGACTGGCATAGCACTTCCTCCAAGTTCGCAGTGGGGAGGTTGCGTCCACAGTCGGATAGTGTGCGGAGCAAGACGTCGGTGTAGCGCCGTTCGTTCCGCACCGGTATCACCAGAGCACATAGGTAACGTATTCCCTCAACATGAATGGATATCCGAGGAGTTTGACAGGCTTGATAGTGGATTCGAGTCTGGAAAAGTTGACGACACTCCTTGGCGTTGTGGCCAATGCGACCGCACTTGAAGCATCCTTGTCGTGCGGAGGCGTAAGTCTAACGGACAGTCGGTAATGTGTCCAAGCTAAGCCGACGACGAGACTTTTGCTGAAGTTCGGCTGCCCTTTGAGCGAAAACCTTGGGTGACGCTTCAGTTGCTATGCAAGATAAGATGGCAGCATGGGTAGGGTCAGCCAAGCCATCAACTACATACTGGCGGGCAGCCGGTGAGATCCATGTAATGCCACATTTGTCGAGAAGCCCGAGTTTATCGTAGACGTATTTACGGGCATCTTCTGATGAAGCCTGCCGACGCAATCGCATGCGCATGAAATGGTCGTCGTATGCGGATGGAAGTGGTGGGAAGGCTGTAACGAAGGCTGTAGTGCAGTTACTCCTGCATTTGTAATTGCAGCTATCGTATTGATGCCACGCTTTGGCGGACTGGCACAGTTGGCTTACGGCTAGCGATAGCGTCACGTCGTCAGTCCATGCATGTCGACGGGCCAACGAATGGATTTCATCCAGCCAGACGGTTGGGTCTTGATCAACGCCAGTAAAATAAGGAATTTCTGCCATAGACGGAGGAGGCAACGTGGTGCATGCACAAGCTGCTAAGAAGATGACGACGGCATCTGCAAGACGCTGGCTCGAAGTATCGATGGCATGCGGAACCGTGCAGAGTTCGCTGGCGGCTACAGGCGAGAAATTACACCTGTCTTCTGGCGATGGTACTGACGTTGCTCCAGGGATGATACCTGAGGCGAAGTCCAAGGGAGCGTGTATGGCGTCCCTGGGCAAGGAGGCGGTTTGCGAAGCCAAGTCAGTGGAGTCACCTTGTGGTTTGACAAGGACACCCGTCAGCAGCACGCTGGCTTCGGTAGCCGCGGTGGCCAGGTCGGATTCCTGGAGAGTGCGTCCGCTCCGTAGGACGGTTTCTTCACGCAGGTCGTCGCAAACAGGTTCGTCGAACGGCTGCGCCATTGTAATAAGCGAGACAGACACAACACCCGTTCGTCGGGCAAGCTGTTTGTTTTTTTGTAGCCTCTAATCCATGGCTCATACACTCTCCGGCAGATTGGCCAAGAGAACATATAGTCTCTGTGGGCAACTGTGGGCGCAGGTTAGCCAGATGAGGACAGAGGACGTTCGATGACAACGAGAGACTTTATATACACGAAGACGGACAAGGGGATACACACAACATAAACTCACATATATATACACGAGTTCACGGTCCTACGCGGAAGGGAGTTAACGTTCTTCTTCGTCCACTCACATTCTACTCTTGGGGCGTGAACGTTGCGCTTGCCCTTGAGCTCTCTGGTAGTCAGGACGCGGTGTGCCTTGCGCTTGCGGAGTTCGTACCGAGGCGGGGCCCGGTCTAGAAGATAACCGCCAGGGGCATCCCAGTACGGTGGTCAACGCCTGGGCTTGCCTGTGCACGACCGAGAACAGCGTGTCGCCGACTGCCGCGAACAGACCTGGGACAGCGTCTCGCTCCGAGACCAGAACAGCAGCTGGCCCTGACGAACGCCGCTTCAGACCAACGTGGGAGTGAGGTGGGGCGATGCCCAGTCCAGAACGCACCCGAGGACTTCAACGCCGGGACGAGGCCCGGGCACGGAGGGTCAGAACGAGCAGCCGGGGCGTGGCCCGAACTTGTTCTTGCTCTCTGCTCTCTGGGGTTAGGTGGGGCGATGCCCAGTCCAGGAGGCACCCGAGGACTTCAACGCCGGGACGAGGCCCGGACACGGAGGGTCAGAACGAGCAGCCGGGGCGTGGCCCGAACTTGTGCTTGCGCTCTGCTCTCTGGGGCTAGCCGAGCTGTCCCCGTGGCTCGGGAGCTTTTTCACGTGGTACGCGCACGAGCACGCGCATAGGCGCGCTCATAGTTTTACCGCTATCACCATCATGATGATTCCCGCGCACCTTGAAATCCTAAATCGGCCCCGCGCACCGATTTTCTACGTCAAAGCATGACGCACACTCTCCAGGGCAGCATTTTTTTACCACATCTTCCCCCCAGTTCAACACAGCGAAACAGTGGGGATAAGAAGGGTAGGCATGTTCATAGAGAAGACAACGTATTACCCGCGTCATGAGTTCTTTGTGTGTCTATACGAGTAATCGGACAGCCTAGTCAGTAGTAAGAGATGTGCGGCTAAGATAGTCGGCGCCGATATTATCTGAGCCCTTAATGTATTCTACGTGGAAGTCGTAGTCCATCAAGAGTAGGCTCCAGCGTAGCACTCGTGTGTTGATTTGTCGGGCAGAGTTGATGTATTTCAGTGGCTGGTGGTCTGATTGCAAAACGAATGGCCTCCGTAGAGGTACACATGAAATTTCTGGACACCCCACACGATGGCGAGGCATTCTCTCTCAATTGTAGAATATGCCACTTCACGCGGTAGCAGCTTTCTACTGGCGTAGGACACTGGATGCAGGAGACCATTGTGTTCTTGTAGGAGGACAGCTCCCAAACTCCGTGATGATGCGTCAGTGCGCAATACGAAAGGCTTCTCGAGGTTAGGTGCTTTCAGTATGGGTCGCCTTGACATCATTGCCTTGAGCTTTTGAAATGCATCCTGATTCTCGTCACGCCATTCCAGCTTATTAGGACTTCCTTTCTTCGTGAGCTCGGTAAGTGGATGTGAAATCTCGGCATAGTTGGGCACAAACTCTCGGTAGTAGCCGGTAAGTCCGAGAAAGGCTCGAAGCTCTTTCCTACTTTCCGGCCGTTTCGCTGACACGATTTTGTCTGATGTGTCCTTCTGAGGTTGTAGCAGCCCTTGTCCCACAATGTGACCAAGGAAGCTAGTCGTCGGGGAACCTATCTCGCTTTTCTTCGGCTTGATAGTTAAACGCGCCTCGCGCACACGTTGAAATACATGGCGTAATGTGACCATGTGTTCATCCCATGTTGCGGTCGCAACAAGAACATCATCAAAGTAGTAATAGACATTGGGAATGTCACCGACGACTTCTCGCATCAATCGGTTGAACACGGCAGGTGCAGTCTTTATGCCAAAAGGCATAACCCGGAATTGGTATAGGCCCGAGTCACAGGAAAATGCTGTAGCTTTTTTTGACGTACTGGCCATGGGTACCTGCCAATATCCTTTTGTGAAGTCAAACTTCGAAAAGTATTGACGCCCAGTAAGTCGTGCAAACATTATGTTAGCGCGTGGAATTGGTTCCGCATCCGGAACGACCACATTGTTAAGTTGACGAAAATCAATGCAGAGGCGCATCGTGCCATCCTTCTTCTTGACAACCACAATCGGCGCTTGATAAGCAGATGCAGACTTCTCTATTATGCCCAGCCGTAACATTTCCTGGATCTCTTTCTCAATAGCTTCCTTAACAGCGAAAGGTATGGGGTATTGTCGGACGTGTATGGGATGAGCGGTGGTCAATTTCAGCTGGCATTCCACAACATCAGTCTTTCCCGGTAAATCAGAAAATATGTCGTGGTAGGTGGAAAGGAGCTCGTTGACTTGGTTTCTTTGTTCTCTACTAAGGCTAGGTGCTACAGCCACATCCTTCCAATTCTGCGTTTGTGCAAGTGAGCATGTAATAAATTTTCTGTGCCTTCGATTTCCACTTGATGGATTGACGTTACAGCAGCAGCTGTCGTCGTTGACGTGTCCGAGGCATTCCGCAGCTCGTACTTTTTGAGCATGTTGATGTGGAAGACAGTTGTTCTGTGACCGAGGTCCACAGCATAATCCAAAGGGCTTTTCTTGTCTGTCACAGTAAAGGGGCCCTTCCATGTTAGTATCAGTTTGTTGTGATCGGCGGATAGCAGCACGAGAACTTTGTCACCCACGCTTAAGTCCCGCTTTTTCGCCTTGCGATCATAGTAAGTCTTCTGACGAACATGTGCCTTCGCAAGTTCCTGAGATGCTATTTCACAGGTTCGTTGCAGACGTTCCCGCAGTTCTACGATGTATTCATAGGTTGACTTGGTCGCGTCATCCAGCTTTGGGTTAGTCCACAAGTCTCTCAAAATCGTCATTGGGCCGCGAACATACCGGCCATAAAGCAACTCGAATGGTGAGTATCCCGTATTCTTTTGTGGCATCTCCCGATACGCGAAAAGGAGGGGGCCGAGGTAGCGGTCCCAATTTTTCGGGCTTTCCCGACTCATTCGGCGGAGCATTTGCTTCAACGTGCCGTTGAATCGTTCGACCAACCCGTTTGCCATCGGATGGTAAGGGGTTGTCGGTAATTGCCTGATAGATAGTAGCCGGCTGAACTCCTTCATAACCGACGACATGAAGCTTGTCCCGCGGTCGCTTACAATTTCGCGTGGTAGACCAACCCGCGACAGCATTTCCATTAGTCCTTCTGCCACGACCTTGCTTTCACTCGAAGGAAGTGCGATGGCGTCTGGATATCTCGTTGCAAAATCCACCATGGTTAGAATGTACCTGTTGCCCTTGGAAGATGTCGGCGACAAAGGACCGATGATGTCGATGCCCACACGTGAAAACAGGGTCTCAATGATTGGCATGGTACCTAGCGGAGCCCGACCAACCAAATGGCGCGGGACAGTCCGCTGACAGATATCGCAGGACTTCACAAACCTCTTGGTTTCTGATTGAACACCTGGCCAGAAGAATTCGGCAAGAATACGGTCAGTTGTTCGGGATATCCCTTGGTGTCCGGCGAGGATACCTTCATGGGCTAGTTTGAGCACAGTCTCTCGCAGTTGTCTCGGTACGACCAGTTGTTCGAGTTCCTTCTCCGAGAGTAGCTTGTGCTTCCGATACAAGATACCATCTACAAGAAAGAAGCAGGTTTCGCGATTCTTTACTATTAACTTTTTACCAAGACTCTCATAACAATGCCGTAACGATGGGTCATTTCTTTGATATTCCTCAAGCGTCACTTTATCTATGATTGGGGTAGTGGCTTTCAGAACAGGTAGCCTGGCTGTGGCGCGTGTTTCTTTCACTGCTGCAGCACTATCACCGAGTGGTACTTGATCTGCGGGTCTATGAGGTGTGCAAGTTGTCTCTACTGTCATTGGTAAGTAGCCTGAATCGTTTCCGACATCACTTTGCGTGTCGTCCGCGATGATGGGCACGGGCGAGTTAGCGAGTTTTCTGACTACATTCCCTCCACTGTAATCACGATGCTGTTGAGGCTTGTGCGAATATTCTAGCTCTGTAGATCGGGCACCTTCGATGTTGCCTAGCACGACATCGTATAGAGGGTTCTTCATGCATTTAACTCGCACGACACCGGTGAAGAACGGTGTGTCAAATAGAAACGATTGCCTCCGGCAAGTGGTGCACTGTTCTGTCGAGCAGAAAAACCGGACTTGTAGTCCCCGTAAACTTCTCTTTCGGGACAAGCCTTTCTCGTACCACTACCGTGTTGCATCCCGTATCTCGAAGTACAGATACAGTTTTGCCCTCAAGCAATCCTCTCACTACAGGCAGAGTTCCGACATCAGCCACAGTTGGGGTATGCGTCGACGTCATATTCACGATCGGGATAGTCTCCCCAGTCTGGAGTACGACGTACCCTTCATCCGGTTTCTCCGGTGTGTCAGCGTTGTCTCCTTCTTTGGGTGACAGCGTGCACGACGCCAACTGCTTTTCCTGGGTTCGAGTTGTCTCCATAGACGAACCGTTTCTGCCACTCGACCAGCCTGTTGCTGACTGCTTATTTCTTGCCCGAGACCAACATTCAGACGCCCGGTGCCCTGTCTTATTGCACAAGAAACAGAGACTTTGGCCCTTGAACTGGCGCTTAGCAGTTTCTGCTTTACGAGCATCTGCTGAGCTCTCCTTAGATAGCTTATCCTTGCCCAAATTGAACAAATCTTGGGCTTCCAGAAAGCAGTCTGCGTTCTGCGCTAAAGAGTGCAATTTCTTACAGTTCCTCTCCTTCAGAAATACCCTCAGGGTGGGTGAGCATCCCTTCATGAACTGTTCTAAAATCATTACGTCGCGAAGAGCGTAATATGTTTTCTCGACATTTGCCAGCTCCATCCAACGGTCGAAATGACCTGCTATGCGAGAAGCATATTGGAGCCCCGTCTCCTTGTCCTCTGGTCTCGTCTTGCGAAATTTCTCGCGGTATTCTTCAGCCGTATACCGGAATCGTAACAGCAATGTTGCCTTCACCTGATCATAGTCGGTGGCCGAAGCAGAGTCGAGTCGACTAATCACGGATAACGCCTCTCCCGTCAGGCACAAGCTGAGCGAAAAGGCCCATTTGCTCCGAGGCCACTCCTGAGACACCGCGACGCGCTCAAAACGCTGCAGATATGCGTCGAGGTCATCTCGCATCTCGTTGAACGGTGGCAATAGCTTGTGCGGGCCACAGCTATCCATTACAGCTGGGGACGCTGCGTCATCGCTTGCCGGTCTCCCTATCTCTCCCGCGTTCGAACCAGTCTTCTGCTCTTGCAACTTTAGCTTCAACAGCAAAACGCGCTCCTCGGCTTGCAGCCGTCTTTCCTCCAGCGCTATCTTTTCTCGCTGCTCGTCGCGAACTTGCGCACGAAGGTCCCTTTCGATAACGCGCTCCGCGTCAACCCATTCCTGCAGTGCCGATCCTGTTAGACCCATGTCCGTTCCGATCGCGTGCAATTTCTCTAAATCCATCGGTTCGTCCCGCCCGTCTGGCTCTCGGCAAGAAGGTAAGGCCGATCTATCCTGGCAGGCTCGCCAAAATTTTGTGGGCAACTGTGGGCGCAGGTTAGCCAGATGAGGACAGAGGACGTTCGATGACAACGAGAGACTTTATATACACGAAGACGGACAAGGGGATACACACAACATAAACTCACATATATATACACGAGTTCACGGTCCTACGCGGAAGGGAGTTAACGTTCTTCTTCGTCAACTCACATTCTACTCTTGGGGCGTGAACGTTGCGCTTGCCCTTGAGCTCTCTGGTAGTCAGGACGCGGTGTGCCTTGCGCTTGCGGAGTTCGTACCGAGGCGGGGCCCGGTTTAGAAGATAACCGCCAGGGGCATCCCAGTACGGTGGTCAACGCCTGGGCTTGCCTGTGCACGACCGAGAACAGCGTGTCGCCGACTGCCGCGAACAGACCTGGGACAGCGTCTCGCTCCGAGACCAGAACAGCAGCTGGCCGTGACGAACGCCGCTTCAGACCAACGTGGGAGCGAGGTGGGACGATGCCTAGTCCAGAACGCACCCGAGGACTTTCAACGCCGGGACGAGGCCCGGGCACGGAGGGTCAGAACGAGCAGCCGGGGCGTGGCCCGAACTTGTCCTTGCTCTCTGCTCTCTGGGGTTAGGTGGGGCGATGCCCAGTCCAGGAGGCACCCGAGGACTTCAACGCCGGGACGAGGCCCGGACACGGAGGGTCAGAACGAGCAGCCGGGGCGTGGCCCGAACTTGTGCTTGCGCTCTGCTCTCTGGGGCTAGCCGAGCTGTCCCCGTGGCTCGGGAGCTTTTTCACGTGGTACGCGCACGAGCACGCGCATAGGCGCGCTCATAGTTTTAGCGCTATCACCATCATGATGATTCCCGCGCACCTTGAAATCCTAAATCGGCCCCGCACACCGATTTTCTACGTCAAAGCATGACGCACACTCTCCAGGGCAGCATTTTTTTTACCACAGTCTCATATGGACGATAACTGCATTATTGCTTACAACGAAAAAGAAGGGGGGAGTTGTATAGTGAAGACAGTATGTTAAAAAAAGAAAGAAACCAAAGATTTAGATAGTGAGAAAAAATAATCAACGAGAAAGTAGACACTAATAGCTATAACTTGATTTTGGGAGCCGACCAGACAGCTGGTTTTGCCAAACCCGTATAATTTGGTTTGTCACGGATTTATCCAGATTTGAAAATCACTGTTCGACCCGTTTTTTTGAGTACCTGTTAACATGAGATTTATGTTGAAAAACGTTTAGAGTCTTGAATAAAATGACACCGCATCGAATGCATCTTTGTGGCGATTTCCCAAAACAGAGGCACCAAAATTTAGAACATTTCCTGTCGTTAAATGGAATATTGAAAAGTAATTTCCTAATTATTGCATAGTTAGGACAAAACCAAAATAATGTTCAATAGTTTCTAATTCTTCGCAAAACGGACGAAGGGGGGAAAGTGTCAGACCAGCTATGTGTAAATAAAAATTTAATGGGGGGACACGGCACCGAAATCTGGCGATTATCATTTCAAGTTTTTTTGACGGACTCCAGTGGGCTTTCCATGGAAATTTGAGGTGCTGATTATCTGTCCATTGCGTGATATTTTCTAAACTATGTGTAAAAATAACGAAATTCCTATATCTAACCCCTGATAAGTGTTCTAACTCGGGTAGTACTGAAATTACTGGTCCATCGAGTGATGCCCGTGCCAAAGCATCTGCCAATTCATTTAATTATAATCCGCAGTGACCTGGGACCCACATTAATTTGAGGAGTTTTAAATGCGGTGGTGCTAATGTGTGGAACGCTGCTAGGGCACGAGATCGTTCGGTGGTTGTCAGAGCTGCACACACCGAAAGTGAGTAAGCTGTTGTATTCTGTCTCTTCTTCCTCGCTTTCCAGCCCATGGCCCACAGCTGCCGTGCCGTTCTTTGTTACAGTAAATAAATAATATATATATATATATATATATATATATATATATATATATATATATTCATATATATATATATATATATATATTGCGATGAGCGAGACAGAGAACAAGAGATAACACCCGATCTCGGGGCCAGCGGTTGTTATTCTGCTCTTCGTCCTTCTCTTCTTTTTTCTAGCTACCCGCGCGCCAAAGCGCCAGCGTCTTTCTTGGTCATGACACTCGGCCATGACTGCGCGCGTGCGGAGCTGGCGGCACAGTTTTTGGGGGGCGGGCTTGGCTGCATCGTGATGCTCAGCCCGGACCACAATGCAACATAGAGCGACGGTCTGGGGGAAGCGTCTCTGGTGGACGGCACTGGCTGCCTCGAGCTGGTCGCTCTATTGTACACCACGATGCCTCTTGAAAAAGTGCTGTAAACTCAGGCGGCCGGCACTGGCTGCCCCGCTGCGGTCGACACTCTCGGCCATGCTGCGATTTGGTCCGGGTATCTGCCAGAAGTAGATCTGGTGGTCAACAGTGGCTGCAGTCTCGGAGGTCGGCCTCGGCCACGCTGGAACTGGGTGCCGGAGTCTGCCACAAGTCTAACGGGAGGTCGAGACTGGCTGCATCGTTTTGGTAGGTCTCGGCCATGCAGAGGCTCTCTGTGGGAAGCAGCCAAACATGCGCCTGACAGCGCGCTTTGGACGGGCCGCAAAATTAGCGGCTAACGTAAAATGCCGGACGAGGATTGCCGAAAGCGTATCCCACAAGACACGCTAGGTGCCTTGACTGATGTCGAGAGTGGGTACGCAACTTCTGTGATGTGTGGCAGAAAACATAATTCACGGCCGATGTTGCAATCTATGGCAGGACATTCTGTGAAGCTGTCATCATATTGGCTGCGTCTGTGAGGTCCCTCTCGTGGACGCGATGACACGCCTTGCGGGGCTGTCGAACACTCTGGTCGGTGACCATGGCTATCTCGTGGCGCTCGCAGCACGCTTAGCAGGCAATTCTATTGGCACAGTTTCGGGCACTGGTCTTCATTGCCGTCGGCGTTCTGAACAGGCTGCGATTCCCGGGCATCATGATTTGACGCAGGAGCCTCTGCGCCGCCATCTCTGTCTCTTCTTGTCACAGGGGGTCCAGAGGGTCAAGCTACTTCGTGCTCCTCTGTATATCCCCCCACGAAAGAGGACATGGGTGGCCGATGGCTGACACAAATTTGGGTCCGGTACCAGCGACGAGTCTGGAAGCTCATGTGGGGAACTGGAGTGCTCAGCTGGAGCCTTGAGATCGAACCCTTCTTGAACTCCATCCTTGGTACCAGTAAGTTGGACTGACTGGTGGAAGGGAGATCGGAGAGTGTCCAGCCGAAGGCAGCTATGAGCTTGATGCTCCACTCCGCCCATGACTGCTGCTTCCAACCTTTATACCGGTGCCGTGCCGCTGCACCTTACCGAAGACGGTCTACAGCCACGGTTCATTTCTGAGATTCCGTCCAGGCCTCACGCATTGCTATCGCGTTGAAGGTTGCCACCCAGCTGTCAGCGTCGTTCCGGATCCCATGGAATTCCGGTAGTTTGCTGACGGCTGGTGATTGTGAGGTCGCAGGTGGTAATGCAGAAATCATCGACGCGAAGCAGTAGAGCTGGTGTGAGAGCTCGATCAGAGAAGACCGAAGCTCCCTGCGTTGATTGGGTTTGCTTGCCTCAAGGTCGTAAGGGGCAGCTACATCCAACACTGCGTTAATGTCACACAATGCTAGCAACAGTGTAGGAGCTCGCTCGGCGATCAACGCTGTCAGTTCGTTAGTCTCGACGCGTAGTAGCGCGATGGTACGCCGCAGGTCCGCGGTGCTGTCGGGCGTTAAGCCCGAAGAGTCAATGATTGTGGTCTTTGAGTAAGAAGCAATTGCTGCACTCACCCCGGTGAGGTCGACGAGCAGGGAAGCCTAGACGGCGTTCCGTGGCGGCTCGTTTGTTGAAAGAGTGCAGCAATGGAAATGTAGGCCATGAGAAGCGTGAGCGGCATTCCCAAAAAACAGGATCCGCTGCGGATCCCTGCCGTGAAATGGTGGTAGGGTGTCAATAAGGTCATGCCGTACAACCCCAGGGGAGGCCTGGACGCCGTCCACTGGTGGTCTGAAGGGTAATTTGATTGATTGATATGTGGGGTTTAACGTCCCAAAACCACCATATGATTATGAGAGACGCCGTAGGGGAGGGCTCCGGAAATTTAGACCACCTGGGGTTCTTTAACGTGCACCCAAATCTGAGCACGCGGGCCTACAACATTTCCGCCTCCATCGGAAATGCAGCCGCCGCAGCCGGGATACGAACCCGCGCCCTGCGGGTCAGCAGCCGAGTACCTTAGCCACTAGACCACCGCGGCGGGGCGGTCTGAAGGGTAGCTGAAGTGTTGGGTGGGACCACATTGCCGAGGAAGCGTGAACGGCGTTCCTCGATGGAGAAGCCCGCGATGCCGACGAACCACGAAGACACGTAACGGTGGCTTCCCGCAGAGGGTTCACTTGTCGGCTTGCGCTGACGGCAGAATCCATAGCCAAGGACGCGTGGACGGCGTCCCTTGTGTACTGCAGCCGCCGAGGAGGCCTTGACGCCGTCCCCGAACGGTGGTGCCAGTGGCGGCAGGTAAAAAGCTGCTGAGGAGACCTTGACGCCGTCCTCAAGCGGCGCTTATCACGGCTGTCCTGGATGACGAAGCCGGGACGTAAGACTTCTTCGTCGACTGCGCCATTGTGATCAGCGAGGCAGAGAACAAGAGACAACACCCGATCCTGGGCCTGCTGTTTTTATTCTGCTCTTCGTCCTCTTCTTTTCTCTAGCTACCCGCGTGCCGAAGCGCCATTGTCTTTCTTGGTCATGACACTATATATATATATATATATATATATATATATATATATATATATATATATATATATATTATATATATATATATATATATATATATATATATTATACCGAAGCATAGTGGCGCCAGCTCTGTGCCAGCGTGAAAGAAGACGTTGACGTCCGTGTGTGGCTCGTGCTTGCCGGGTTCCTGCCTGTACCAGCTTGTTGCGGCTAACGTTTCTGGAATAATAACATGTGTTTTTACGCAACCTTGCTCGTTGCATTTGGTGGAGGCGCTGGGTAACGTCCTGGAGCTCCGCAGCCGTAAGCTACCATCTCAGTCCACGATGACCGAGCGCGTCGATCCCCCACAAGGCTCTTCCACGCTGCCACCCGTCATGTGTTCTGGTGTACTTCGTCTGCGTGACCCACCAGTATACAACGGCACTGAAGATCAAGATGTCGAGGACTGGCTGGCAGAGTACGAGCATGCCAGCGCGATTAACAAGTGGGATGACCCTGCGAAGCTGATTCACGTCATCTTCTACTTGACGGGTTTGGCCAACCTATGGTTCACCAACCACCAAGCCGACATCCCCACCTGGTCGGTTTTCAAAGAGGCCGTCACCTCGTTTTTCGGTCGTCCAGCCATGCGTAAACTTCGCGCTGAACTGGGACTGCGGGGACGATTTCAGCGAAATGGTGAGAGCTTCACAAGCTACATTGAGGATGTGATCAGCCTCTGTAGGCGAGTTGATGCCAGAATGACGGAGGCTGACAGAATAAAGAACATAATGAAAGGCATTGATGACGACGCTTTTCATATGCTTGTGGCCAAAGACCCACAGACTGTCACGGCCTTGATTCAGTTATGTCAAAGTTTCGATGAGCTGCGCAAGCAACGAGTTTCTACACGTCGCGCTAATACGCAGACAGCTGATATTTCGGCCTTGGAGTACAAAAGCAGTGGCCCCGACTACAGCGCGTTAATGCCTCAAATTCAACAGTACATCCGGGAGGAAGTTGCTCGACAGCTCTCTCTTGTCGCCACCATCAACGAGACCCCCACAACACTGGACCACTCACTTCGCCGTGCTATTCAGACGCAAGTTGCCGAGGCTCTCCCTTCGCCCACATCCCCAATATCAGTGGCTGCACCGCTGACTTATGCAGAAGCCGTCCGCCGACCTTCTGCCCAACCGCCGCTCCCTTCATACAGTCCAGCCACCAACTACTACAGGTCACCAGTTTCAGTTTATCCGGTAAATCGGCCCATTCCACCACCTCGAGCACCTGTCAACTCTTGGCGTACTCCGGATAACCGGCCCGTATGCTACAACTGTGGTATTGCAGGACATGTCGCGCGCTACTGTCGTCGCCGTGGATTCTATTTTAATGATGTGCAGCATTCCGGCAACATACCTCGGCCATCAGAATCGCATGTGACACCTGATTCACATGACCCCCGCTCACGTCGACAAGACTTCAGCCGACGTCGATCTCCTTCACCCCGTCTTCGGTCTCCTTCCCCCATGCTTCGCCGTTCCAACCACGCCCAGGAGGAAAACTAACAGTCGCAGTTCCTGAGGCAAGAGCTGCGCCACCGACGAAATTTCCAAGGCCTCATCTATCGCCCCCTAACGAGATTGCCGTGTTTGTGGACGGTTTCGCCACAACTGCTCTTGTCGACACAGGTGCCGCTATTTGTATAATCAGTGAAGTGTTATGCCGCAAACTGAACAAAGTGACGACTCCACTGGTTGAAATTTCTTTACGCACGGCCAGTTTGCAACACGTCCAACCTTCTGCCACATGCACTGCTCGTGTTGTGATTCAAGAAGTGCTTTACATCGTAGAATTTGTCGTCCTTCCGCATGCGTCTCATGAAATCATCCTGGGATGGAACTTTCTTTCCGCTAATCATGCGGTTGTCGACTGCGCTCGTGCTCAACTCGTTTTGTTTCCATTCAGCACGACATTCATAGATCTCCCTCACTCACCCAAAAAGGTGATCGTCGCCGCTGACGTCGTCATTTCTGCTTTTTCGGTCACCGCGGTATCTCTTTTGTGCAACTCCGTTTCCGATTCAACTGCCCTATTTATGCCGTCACAAGAATGCGCTCGTCGCCGGAACCTTGTCGTCCCGTTTGCCGTCATAACACTTGCCGATGGCTCCAGTGCCGTGTACGTGTGCAATCCGTTCCCTTGTCCCGCTACCTTATTGCATGGCGAATGCATTGGGAGTCTTGACACTTATGATGACATCTTTCCTTTCGATGCCCGTTCTCATACGACACCGATGTCCGTGGATGCTGTCACAGCTGGCACCGCGCCCTCACTACCTGACGAAGACGTTCTGTTGCGCAGCGTAGACACCGGCCTTACGCAAGACCAGCGCAATCAGCTCATTCAACTACTTGGCCGTTTCCGCGCCTCCTTCGACCACGGACAACCTCCCTTGGGACGCACCTCAGTTGTCGCTCACCATATCGACACCGGTCATCATACTCCACTTCGTCAGCGCCCCTACCGCGTCTCGCAGGCCGAGCGTGACGTCATCACTCAACACGTCGACGAGATGCTGCAACGTGGTGTTATTCAGCACTCACACAGTCCTTGGGCTTCGCCAGTGGTCCTCGTGCGAAAAAAGCATGGCTCCATCAGGTTTTGCGTGGATTATCGTCGACTAAACAACATCACACGCAAGGATGTTTATCCCCTGCCACGCATTGATGACGCCTTGAATTGCCTTCAAGGTGCGGAGTTTTTCTCTTCACTGGATCTGCGCTCTGGATATTGGCAAGTACCAATGGCTGAACCAGACCGTCCAAAAACGGCGTTTGTGACCCCTGACGGCTTATATGAATTTAATGTAATGCCCTTCGGTCTTTGCAATGCGCCTGCGACTTTTGAAATAATGATGGACAGTGTCCTCAGGGGACTTAAATGGCACATCTGTCTTTGCTATTTAGACGACATAGTTGTATTCTCGGCGAATTTTGAAACTCATCTTTCCCGTCTGGAACAAGTTCTCCAGTGCCTTACGGCAGCCGGGTGGCAACTTGACTACAAGAAATGTCGTTTTGGCGCCCGCAAACTCACAATTCTCGGCCACGTCGTTTCAAAAGAAGGAATATCGCCAGATCCTACCAAACTGCGTGCCGTTGCAGAGTACCCCAAGCCTACTACCCTAAAGGAGCTTCGTAGTTTCATAGGCTTGTGTTCCTATTTTCGGCGTTTCATTCGCAATTTTGCCTCTATAATTGCCCCTCTGACTCAGCTTCTCTCCCGTAGCACGGACCTCTCTGGCTGGAATTCCCACTGCGATGAGGCATTCACGGCGCTACGCCGGCTACTCATCTCTCCGCCAGTTCTCCGCCACTTCGATCCCAATGCACCCACTGAAATTCACACGGATGCAAGCGGTGTCGGCCGCGGTGCCATTCTCGCTCAACGCAAGGATGGCTGCGACGAGTACGTTGTCGTTTATGCCAGCCATACACTAACGAAGGCAGAGTCCAACTATTTCGTCACGGAAAAGGAGTGCTTGGCTATCATTTGGGCTATAGGAAAATTTCGCACCTACCTTTACGGACGCCAGTTTGATGTTGTCACAGATCACCATGCCTTATGCTGGTTAGCGTCCATGAAAGATCCTACTGGCCGCCTCGCTCGTTGGGCTTTACGCCTTCAGGAATACGATATCCGTGTTGTTTATCGCTCAGGACGCAGACATTCAGACGCCGATGCACTATCCCGTTCTCCACTGCCTCCTGACCTTGCCTGCTTATCAACTGCCATTTGCAATTCGTCATCGTTGAGCATCACTGACATGCCATCCGAACAACGCAAGGATCCCTGAATCAATTCTTTGCTCGACGTCCTCTCTCACAGTTCGTCAGAAACGACTTCACGCTCCCTCTCTCGTCAAGCAAGACACTATGCTGTCCGTGAAGGCTTGTTGTATCGCCGCAATTACGTGACGGATGGCCGTAGGTGGCTCCTTGTCATCCCTCGTCATTTGCGTTCGGACATCTGCGCTGCCTTTCACGATGACCCCCAGTGTGGCCACGCTGGAGTATTTAAGACTTACTCTCGCCTTCGTCTAAGATACTACTGGCGCGGCATGTATCGGCACGTTCGCCAGTACGTTCGGTCATGCACCACGTGTCAACGACGCAAGACGCCTTCTCACAGCACTGCTGGCCCTTTGCAACCCTTACCCTGCCCAGCGAGACCATTCTACCGCGTCGGAATTGATATTTATGGTCCTCTACCCAACTCTCTTCGAGGCAACCGGTGGATTATCGTCGCCGTGGATCATTTAACACGCTACGCTGAAACATCTGCGCTGCCTGCTACCACTGCGAAAGATGTTGCGTCCTTTCTTCTTCACCATATCATTTTGCGACACGGTGCACCTCGTGAATTACTCAGTGACCGTGGACGCGTGTTTCTCTCGAACGCCGTCGACGAGCTACTCAAGGCATGTCGCACTGTCCATAGGAAATCCTCGGCATACCATCCCCAAACCAATGGCATGACAGAACGCTTTAACCGTACCCTTGGAGATATGCTTGCCATGTACGCCTCTGACGACCACACTAATTGGGACCAAGTGCTCCCTTTTGTCACGTACGCGTACAACTCTGCGCCACAAACAACCACTGGCTTTTCTCCTTTCTTCCTTCTGTACGGACGTGAGCCATCATGCTCCATGGACACCATTCTCCCTTACAGGCCTGATGTTTCCGAAGCGACGCCTGTTTCCGAAGCAGCTGCTTATGCCGAAGAGTGTCGTCAACTCGCTCGCTCATTTACCGCACAAGACCAATGGCGCCAGAAAACTGACCACGATTCCTCTGCGTCTACTGTACACTATAACCCAGGAATGCTGGTTTGGCTCTGGGTCCCGTCTATCCCTCCCGGTCTTTTCCCGAAGCTTTCGTCGAAATACCATGGCCCCTACCGTGTGGTGCGGCAAACATCTCCTGCCAACTATGAAGTTGAGCCCATTGATCCACCCTCGGACCGACGCTGCCGTGGGCGTGAAACAGTACACGTATCAAGCCTCAAACCGTGCTATGACCCCCTTGTCGTGTCCTTTCCCTAGGTCGCCAGGTTGGCTCCTTTCTGCGCGGGGAGTAATTGTACCGAAGCATAGTGGCGCCAGCTCTGTGCCAGCGTGAAAGAAGACGTTGACGTCCGTGTGTGGCTCGTGCTTGCCGGGTTCCTGCCTGTACCAGCTTGTTGCGGCTAACGTTTCTGGAATAATAACCTGTGTTTTTACGCAACCTTGCTCGTTGCAATATATATATATATATATATATATATATATATATATATATATATATATATATTGTCACGGGGTCGTGACGTGGCTGAAGACAGGAGACTTCGTGTTGGAATTGAACTGTTTATTTGGGCGAACCTGTGCCCGGTAAACTGAAAGTCCAATTACAGCAGCAGTCTCGCACAGATAGCAGTCTCGGACTGATAGCGGCGAACGGAGCGTCGGCCTTCGATCAACAACTGACAAGCGGCGAAGCGCGTCGGCATTTATACTCTTGCCGTCGAATGTTCTAGCGTTATCGCTGGCGTTAGCGTAGGTTTCAGAACAATCTGTACCGTTCGCACAGTGGGCGTGATCTTATCGAAATGATCTACTACAGTCCGGAACCTTCTAGAAAACTGCAGGCGCGGTTTGCGCTGAGAATCATGCGGTGTTTTTGGACGATAACAAAAACTTGGGAAATGGAACGTGGCATTGCCCCCCTCTGAAAAAAAAGGCATCGTCCCGATGCTTTAACTAAAGATGAAAGTACAATAATAATGCAAGAAAGTACAATGAATAAATTACGATACAACAATAATACAAAAAAACACTAGTTCAGTTTGTTAACGCGCATGAAACGGCTTGAGGCGCGCGACATGGACGACTTCAGGTCGCGATCGACGTCGTTGAGAGTTCGTGATGCCGTCGGGGACAACCTCGTAATCAAGTGGGCCGAGCCGTCGAACCACCCTGTACGGTCCGAAATACCGTCGCAGAAGCTTTTCACTTAGTCCACGTCGGCGTATCGGCGTCCACACCCAAACACGTTCACCGGGCTGGTATTCCACGAAGCGTCGTCGAAGGTTGTAACGGTGGCTGTCGGTCGTCTGTTGATTCTTGATACGGAGACGCGCAAGTTGTCGGGCTTCTTCGGCGCGTTGAAGGTACTCGCTCACATCGAGGTTTTCTTCGTCGGTGACGTTGGGTAACATGGCATCGAGCGTCGTTGCCGGGCTCCTTCCGTAGACCAATTTGTATGGAGATATCTGCGTCGTCTCCTGCACCGCCGTGTTGTATGCGAAGGTCACATACGGAAGAATGGCGTCCCACGTCTTGTGTTCGACATCGACGTACATTGACAGCATGTCGGCGATCGTCTTGTTAAGCCGCTCGGTGAGGCCGTTGGTCTGTGGGTGGTACGCTGTCGTCCGGCGGTGGTTTGTTTGGCTGTATGCCAAGATTGCTTGAGTTAAGTCGGCAGTGAATGCCGTTCCTCTGTCGGTGATAAGGACTTCTGGGGCGCCATGACGTAGGACGATATTTTCGACGAAGAATTTAGCTACCTCGGATGCACTGCCTTTTGGCAGGGCTTTTGTCTCAGCGTAGCGGGTGAGGTAGTCGGTAGCTACCACAATCCACTTGTTTCCGAAAGCCGACGTCGGTAACGGCCCCAGTAGGTCCATACCAATCTGCTGGAAAGGTCGGCAAGGTGGATCAATTGGCTGCAGAAGTCCCGCTGGCCTTGTCGGCGGTGTCTTGCGTCGCTGACAGTCCCGGCATGTTCGCACGTAACGAGTGACGTCGGTGGTAAGACGTGGCCAGTAGTACCTTTCTTGTATCCTCGCGAGCGTGCGAGAAACACCGAGGTGCCCTGCCGTCGGATCGTCGTGAAGGGCCTGCAGGAGTTCTGGTCGCAGAGCTGAAGGCACCACAAGAAGGTACTTAGCTCGAAGCGGTGAAAAGTTTTTCTTTTGTAGAAGACCGTTTCGTAGCAAGAACGACGCAAGTGCGCGCTTGAATACCTTCGGGACTTCGGCGGTCCTGCTTTCGAGGTATTCTATTAGGGCCTTAAGTTCCGGGTCGGCCCTCTGTCGTTCAGCGAAGTCGTCGGTAGTTATCGTTCCTAAGAAGTAGTCGTCATCCGGGTCGTCGGGTAGCGGTTGGTCGACAGGCGCACGAGAGAGACAGTCGGCGTCAGAGTGTTTTTTGCCGGACTTGTAAATGACAGTAATGTCATATTCTTGAAGTCTCAGGCTCCATCGTGCGAGGCGACCTGAGGGGTCCTTCAAGGTGGCTAGCCAACACAATGCGTGGTGGTCGCTCACAACTTTGAAGGGCCTGCCGTAGAGGTAGGGGCGAAATTTCGACGTAGCCCAGATGATGGCGAGGCACTCCTTTTCTGTTGTGAAATAATTTGCTTCTGCTTTGGATAGCGATCGGCTGGCGTAACTAATAACCCTTTCAAATCCGTCAGCCCGCTGCACAAGAACGGCGCCAAGACCTACGCTGCTTGCGTCAGTATGTATTTCTGTCTCGGCGAATTCGTCGAAATGGGCAAGTAACGGAGGCGTCTGGAGGCAATGTTTAAGCTCCTGGAAAGCGTGTTCCTGCGGCGTTTCCCACTTAAACTCCACGTCGGCCTTGGTAAGGTTAGTGAGAGGATCGGCGATGCGGGCGAAGTTTTTCACGAACCACCTATAATAGGCACACAGGCCCAGAAATCGGCGCACGGCTTTCTTGTCAGTGGGCGGCGGGAAGTGGGCGATGGCGGCTGTTTTCCGTGGATCGGGACGAACTCCAGACTTGCTGATAACGTGCCCCAGAAACAAGAGCTCCTCATACGCAAATCTGCACTTTTCTGGCTTCAGTGTGAGTCCGGAAGTCTTGATGGCTTGAAGTACACCTTCAAGGCGCCGAAGATGCTCGTCGAAACTCGAGGAAAACACGACGACGTCGTCCAAGTACACAAGGCAAGTCTGCCACTTCAATCCTGCCAGTACTGTATCCATAACGCGCTGAAACGTTGCAGGCGCTGAGCAAAGGCCGAAGGGCATCACCTTAAACTCAAAGAGGCCGTCCGGTGTTATAAACGCCGTCTTCTCTCGGTCTCTTTCGTCGACTTCGATTTGCCAATAACCAGTCTTGAGGTCCATTGACGAAAAGTACTTGGCGTTATGGAGCCGATCAAGTGCGTCGTCTATTCGTGGGAGGGGATACACGTCCTTTCTTGTGATTTTGTTCAGGCGGCCGATAATCGACGCAGAAACGTAGGGTCCCATCCTTTTTCTTCACTAACACCACGGGGGATGCCCATGGACTCTTGGACGGCTGGATAATGTCATCCCGCAGCATTTCATCAACTTGTCTCTTCATGGCCTCACGTTCTCTCGTCGAAACCCTGTACGGACTCTGACGGAGTGGTCTGGCATTTTCTTCGGTTATGATGCGATGTTTCGTGATTGGGGTCTGCCGAATTTTCGATGACGACGAAAAGCAATCTTCGTATTGCAGGAGCAGGGCCTTGAGCTGTTCTTGCTTATCGTTGGGAAGTCTGGGATTGACGTCGAAAGCTATGGGAGGGGCTTGGTTCAACTGAGCAGGTTCCGCAGAATCGGCGAGGGCGAAAGCACTGGTGGCTTCGACAATTTCTTCGATAAATGCGACCGTTGTTCCTTTGTTCACATGTTTGTACTCATTGCTGAAATTCGTGAGCAAAACCGTTGCTTTGCCTCCCCGCAGCTCTGCAATTCCTCTTGCGACGCAAATATTTCGGGTGACCAACAGATGCTGACTGCCTTCAACGACGCCTTCCAAGTCAGGTGATTTAGGAGCGCCGACTGAAATAATGACGCTTGAGCGAGGCGGGATGGTGACTTGTTCTTCCAGCACATTCAAGGCATGGTGTCCTGACGGCGTGCGCGGCGGTAGTGCTTCTTCTGTGGATAACGTTATCGACTTTGTTTTTAGGTTGATGACAGCACCATGGAGGCATAAGAAGTCCATGCCAAGGATGACATCTCTCGAGCAACGCTGTAGGACTACGAAGTCTGTAAGATAAATACGGCCGTTAATGGTGACTCTCGCTGTGCAGATTCCTGCAGGCGTTACGAGATGACCTCCGGCTGTGCGGATTTCAGGGCCTTTCCAAGCTGTCCTAACTTTCTTTAACTTCGCGGCGAACGACCCACTGATGACAGAATAGTCGGCTCCAGTATCGACGAGAGCGGTCACACTGTGGCCGTCGATAAGAACGTCGAGGTCGCTAGTTCGCCGTCTCGCATTACAGTTAGGGCGTGGCGTCGGGTCACGGCTGCATCGGCTGGTTCTGCTGCTTCCATGTTGCGTCGTCAGGCCACCTTCGGTAAGTGAGCTTTCGCCGTCAGGGCTTTGCCTGGTTGGCGTTGTGTTCGGAAAGCTCCGTCGCGGCGTCGTCGTCGTCGGAGGATCTTCGGTAGTTCGTCGCACAGCAACCGCACCTCCACCGGTTGCTGCCCTTAGTTTCCCGGATACGGGCTAGGAGACCGGCCCCGCGTTGGGCCAGAGTACTGCCGGTGGTGCGGTGACGTGCGGCGGCTGGGCGACGGGGAACGCGAAGGGCTTCGTGGTGTCCACCGAGTTCCTGTCAGGTAGTCGGCGATGTCACGTGGTCGTTCTCCTGGCTGTGGACGCGGTGCATTGACGGCGAAGCCACGCAGTCCCATTTGTCGGTACTGGCAACGGCGGTATGTGTGTCCGGCCTCGCCGCAGTGGTAGCAGAGCGGGCGATGGTCAGGGGTGCGCCAGACGTCAGTCTTCCTCGGTGCACTGCGCTGGGCTGCTGGCGAACGGTATGACGTCGGTGGGGGAGGTGGCGGCGGTGACGTCTGTCGACGGAAGTGCGACGGGGCGGCGTTTTGGCGTGGACGGGGAGGAGCGTTGTGGCGCAGTGCAGCGGCGTAGCTCATAGCTTCCGGCTCGGGCAGCGGTGCGTGGGCAAGTTGAAGCGATTGCCGAACTTCTTCTCGCACAATGTCGGCGATTGAATCCACTTGAGGCTGCGCTGAAGGCAACAGCTTGCGCAGCTCTTCCCTCACGATCGCTCGGATCGTTTCACGCAGGTCTCCGGAGTTACTGGCTTGAGCAGCAGCGCAGTCTGCAGTCAGGCGACGATTATACTGTCTAGTACGCATGTCCAGTGTCTTTTCGATCGTGGTCGCTTCGGCTACAAATTCTTGGACGGTTTTCGGCGGGTTTCTCATCAGTCCCGCGAAGAGCTCTTGTTTGATCCCTCGCATAAGGAAACGAACTTTTTTCTCCTCAGGCATGTCTGGGTCAGCGTGACGGAATAGTCGGGTCATTTCTTCTGTGAAAATGGTGACATTTTCATTTGGTAGTTGAACCCGAGTCTCTAATAAGGCAGCGGCCCTCTCTTTGCGAGCGACGCTCGCGAACGTTTGCAGGAATGCGCCGCAGAAAACATCCCACGTTCGGAGCGTGGACTCCCGATTTTCAAGCCAAGTCCTTGCGGTGTCTTCCAAATAGAAGAACACACGACGCAGTTTTTCGTCATGGTCCCAGTGGTTGAGGGCGGCCACACGGTCGTATGTCTCCAGCCAGGACTCCGGGTCTTCGAACGATGACCCATGGAAAATTGGTGGTTCTCTGGGTTGATGCATGACCATCGTGGGCTGGGACGCTGCGGTTGTCATTGTCGCTGCAGTCGCGGTCATGGCCTTCGTCTTCCGCGCCTTGTCTGGTAGAAGCCCGTACTCCGGTGGTAGCCCTTGCTGTCGGCGGCTTGTTCGCTGCTCCTGGTTGGCGTCGGTGTCTTCTCCGCGACGTGGGCAGGGTTCACGGCTTGACGGAGGCGTCCGGTACATGAACGAAGCAGCACCTCCACCAGATGTCACGGGGTCGTGACGTGGCTGAAGACAGGAGACTTCGTGTTGGAATTGAACTGTTTATTTGGGCGAACCTGTGCCCGGTAAACTGAAAGTCCAATTACAGCAGCAGTCTCGCACAGATAGCAGTCTCGGACTAATAGCGGCGAACGGAGCGTCGGCCTTCGATCAACAACTGACAAGCGGCGAAGCGCGTCGGCATTTATACTCTTGCCGTCGAATGTTCTAGCGTTATCGCTGGCGTTAGCGTAGGTTCCAGAACAATCTGTACCGTTCGCACAGTGGGCGTGATCTTATCGAAATGATCTACTACAGTCCGGAACCTTCTAGAAAACTGCAGGCGCGGTTTGCGCTGAGAATCATGCGGTGTTTTTGGACGATAACAAAAACTTGGGAAATGGAACGTGGCAATATATATATATATATATATATATATATATATATATATATATATATATATATATTGTAACAGACTAGAAAAAGGTAGAGAACAGAATCAGAGGAAGAGGTGGGGAGGTCTGTATCTATTGCTGCTATCGAGTTGCATGAGGCTTCATCAAAGAGAGCTATCTTTATCCCGCGAGGAAGCACAACCGGCCTGGCAGAACAGTTCAGCGCCCACAATGTTGCTACTCCTTTAGTCATGCACACAACAGAACAAGGCACAAGTATGTCCTTCTTAAAACAGTTCTTGCGCAGAGGCCCCACTACGAGGTCAACACAATCATCATCAACCGCTGTGGAAGAGACTCGAATGGGTGTCAGCCACCAAGATGGTGCTATCACTTCATCAATCACACTAAGCGTGTTCCTGTCTTCGCCACGGTAGTCTTCTTCGGAAAGCGACGGTAGAAACAAACTGTTTAGTGATATTTCCTCACTACCACAGTCAACGGAAGTACCGCATTGCCTCAGGAAATCGATACCAAGAATGACATCGTGCGAACAACGAGATAGAACCAGAAATTCCGATACAAATACTTTTCCAGCCAATGAAACACTGAGAGCACATACACCAAGAGGATTAAGCCACTCGCCACCTACACCACAAAAGGTGATTGTATCGTCCCATGAAAACATAACTTTGCGACCTAAGCGATTTCTGAAGGCGAGGCTCATCACAGACACAGTCGCCCCAGTGTCAACTAACGCCATCGTCGGTATTCCATCAATCAACACATTCACTTTGTTTTTGATCATAACAATAGGCAGAGGTATATCTTAAAAGACCGTCCGGCGATCTCACCTCCATTGGCCGCGGATGCTAGTTATCCGGCGGCGGAGAAGAACGACGCAGAGGAGACGGCGAGCGACGAGAACGGTTGGATGGTGGTGTCAAACTCCGCTCGCATGCTGGCGAATCACTGCGTCTAGTCTCGTGCAAAAAACGGTCTCTTGGAAACAAGCTGGTTGTCCGCAGGTCATATGAAGCACCGTGTCTTGGTGGCGAAAACATGGCTGGTGTCCTTCGTGATTGGCGGCGTTGTTGGCGGCAATACCGAGCAATATGCCCAGTGAAACCACAGTTGTAGCACACGGCAGGGTCACGGTTTATACTATATTGAATGGAACGAATCCTAGACCGCTGCTGTCGGCGAGGACGTTCGTTATCATGCGAAGAACGGGTTTCTGCCATTCTTTGGAATTCATTGTATTCGTCGTAAGTTACATCTTGGTAGTAGGGTTGGTACTGTCTTTGCCGCAGTGGGACGTAGTCCGGCTGAGAACCCTGAGTATAAGAATGTGGCTGTGCTCGTCGTGATTGTGCGTCATAGGCAGGGCTTCTATCGTATAGACGTGGCTGATACTGAGGTGTGGCATCAGAATCCTCAAAGCCCTCCGCCACTCGGTGCGAGGAGAATGAAGCAACGTTTCGCTCGAACTCTGGTGGCTGATAGGGAGCATGAGTGCTTGGGCGCTTTGCCACTTGCGCGTACAGGCCGAGTTCTTCACGTACGATCTGCGGGATTGTTGTTGCAAGATCAAGCGCCTGGTCACTGTCTATGCTCGCGATGGTTGTCACATTGGGTCGCCGGCCGAACTTTGGCGTGATGCGCCTCGTCCTTAGTTGCTCGAAATTGCGGCAATGACGAATGGCATCGGTGACAGATGTCAAGGTGTCTTTCGCGATGAGGAAACTGTAAACATCCTCGGCGATTCCTTTTAGAATGGGCCCGACTTTGTCTTCCTCAGACATTCTGGAGTCAATGGTCCTACATAGCTTTATGACTTCCTCAATGTAGGTCGTGCAAGTTTCACCTGGCTCTTGAGCGCGTTGATGATGATGATGATGATGACGATGATGATGACCTCTTATGAATGGTGCTCACCCACAGAGGGGGATGGGCCAAGAACCGGGCGGCAGGATACCTAAATGAAACTAAAATGAAAATGAAGCCAATCAGAAAAAGTAGTTCAAAAATAATACTACCAAAAAAACTATTTGCTGAGCAAGCGTTCAAACCATCTCTTGTTTTTAATAGACATAAGTTGCATTAGCGTCTGTTCTGCTCTTTTCTTTATCGTTGTTGGGTCGCCGAAACGCTCTTTGATTTCAGAAACAAATATGTCTCACGTCGTTAGCGTTTCCTCCCGATTCTCATACCACATTAATGCAGTATCCGTCAGAAAGAACGCGACGTACAAAAGCTGAGAAGCGGCATCCCATTCGTTAGCGGCGCTCACCCGTTCGTAATGGATGAGCCAAGCCTCGACGTCTTCATCTGGTCTGCCGGCAAAGGGACGAGCATCTCTCAGTTGTGGAGCCGAACTGGTCGGCGCAGAAGTCGAGAGGGGTCGGTGTTCATTTGCGTTGTGGGACATGTCCTGACCAGATGGATTCAGTGGAAGTCCAGCGATGCGACTGCTCCGTCGAAGAATTTGCGGTTCACCCTCCGTCTTCGGGTGTTGATTACCCAGCACGACCACCACAACTGTAACAGCGAGCTGTGATAAGATGGTTTTATTTACAGGAGGTGAACGATGGTCGTTTGTGGCAGCACACTGCGATCTTGCCAAGACTCTTCGTCTTCCTCTGCTTCTATTCTCTACCTTTTTCTAGTCTGGTATAATATTGTAATGCGGACTGAAAGAGCGAGGAAGAAGAAGAGATTGGACGCTCTCGAGGGATGGTGATTCGGCAGTGACGGTAGAGCGCTGACACTTATTTCAGTGTAAATAAACCCATCACATCCATAACAGCTTTGGTGGAGCGGTGCTGGATAACTTGCCATCCTGGACCCCGCTGCAAAAGTTTTTCGAAGAAGCAGACGCTTAGCTGGCCTACCCCCGGACAACATCAGCATGAACGACGACACAGCATTCCCATTGTCATACTACGCTCTGCATCCACCAGTGCCACCAACATGGCACAAGGTGGCCGTCGACCTCGACAACCAGACTACTGGGCACCTAAGCCACGAACTTTCCGAGGTAAAACTGACGAAACGTGGACGCTTGGCTGAAACACTTCGACAGAGTGAGCCGCTACTACGAATGGGCGCACCGGCGAAGCTCGTTAACGTAGTATTCTTCCTTGCCGGGACAGCCTTGCTTTGGTTTGAGAACCATGAACATGTCCTCCCCACTTGAGATATATTTGTTAAGGAACTGAAGGCTTGCTTTGGGGACACGAGTTTCATGAAAAGGAAAGCTGAGCAAACGCTGTCACGTAGGGTTCAGTTGCCCGGCGAGACGTGCACAACCTACATTGAAGAAGTATTGAGGCTTTGCGGGATGGTCAACGCAAATATGTCTGAAGAAGACAAAGTTGGTCATTTGTTAAAAGTCATCGCCGAGGACGTCTACAATTTTTGATAACAAAAGAAAACTTGAACACTCCTTGGATTTTCAGGCAGCAGTGTCGCGCATTCGAGGCGTTGAAGGCCCGGAGAATTCTACCCAAGTTCGGGCACTTGGACAATGTTCCCACTGTCGCAAGCATGGACGTCGCCACTTGCGATGACATTCCCTTCCTCGTACGTCGGGTAGTTCGAGAAGAGCTTGTACGACTTCAAGCAGGTGACCTTCACCACCAATGCTCGCTCGCCGCGTGCCCGGAACCGCCTCCCTATTGGATGCGAGAGCGCCACGTCGAAAACCGACCATGCACAGAAACTGCAGATTTCACCCCACGGCTTCCGTTTTCCCATACGGGTCGTGGCCATTACCAGTTGTCATCATCTCGACGTGCGGACCTCTGACCGTCGTCAACCAGGCCTCTACCAGAAGAGTACTATGCGTCATCACAGAATGTTCCTGCAGAGCACGACCCGTCTCCGCGTACTTCTGCCTCCTCTGCTCCAGCTAATGTAAGCCGACAAGTCCCCGTTCGCTACACATGTGGTCTCCCAGGGCATATTTCGCGCTTCTGTCCAATACGGCCGCCTGCACCGTCACGCTTTTCGACGTATCCGGCTCGTATGTACGAAAAGCCTGTGCCGCCACGTTTTTCAACGCACCCGCCTCGTATGCACGAAACCTGGACCTCTCGCCCGGCCGACCACCGTCCCCAACAGCAATGGCCTAACGAATTTCGCAGTGAGTCCCCCGCCTCCGAGAGAAGCCTGACGCCGCCTCCGACACGGTCCGGCTGGTCGCCGTCTCCGCGTCGTCGGTCACCTTCGCCGCATCAGCTGGGAAACTAACTGGTGCGACCGATGGAGGTGCGGTCGCGGGACGGTCAGTTTCGCCAATTTCTCCTTTTGCTGTGATGTTGATGAACAAAGTGCGTGTGTGTATAGACGGCGTAGATACTCTTGCTTTTGTAGACACTGGTGCTGCTGTTTCGGTTATGAGCCTTTGTTTCAAACATCGTTTCTTGGGTCATAAAGTTATGTTCGCGTGGAATCGTAAATAAACTTTTTGTGGAGTTGGAGGCGAAGTGTTATGCCCTGTTGGTATTTGTTCAGTTGTACTGACGATTGGTGGACGAAATTTCCGAGTTGAATTCACTGTACTGGCTCGCGCAACTCATGACATCATTTTAGGAATAGACCTCCTTCATGAATGCGGCGCTATGCTTGACTGTGGAACTGGGGAGATTTTTCTACAAGTTACGTTGCCCGCTGAAATAATTGACGATTTTCCGACTCTGCCCATCGATGCTCTTTCGTTGTCTGAAGATGTGACAATGCCTGGTCGGACAGCAGTGTTTGTACCCGTATGCTCTTCTCATGTCCGCTCAGGACCCTGCACTGCACTTGTGGAGCCTCATTATGTAAACGCCATCAAGAAGAATGTGCTGGTCCCACGGTCTGTCCTTACAGCCATCGACGGACATGCTTACCTGTGGGCGCTAAACGCAGCCTCAGAGCCTGTTTTTCTACCAGCCGGATTTAAACTGGGAACGTTTGAGGAGCAGGCCACAATATACGTCAGAATGGTCTCAGAGTGTCCAGTCATCATTCAGACTGCGTCCAACTACTCAGCCGAGGTTAAACGTATGATCAATAAGTCGTCGCCTTCTTCCTAGCAGTTTGGGTGCACGTTAAAGAACCCCAGGTGGTCAAAATTTCTGGAGCCCTCCACTACGGCGTCTCTCATAATCAAATGGTGGTTTTGGGACGTTAAACCCCACAAACCAATCATCAATCATTCTTCCGAGCAGAATGTCCTTGAGGAGGTACTTACACGCTACGCGGGAGTCTTTGATTTCGCTCAAAACAAGCGTTGTTCCATGTTGCCCGAATCCCGTATGCACCACCGCATCAACACGGGAGATGCTACACCGATACGCCAGAAACCCTATCGCGTATCCCAGTCAGAGAGGCAAGTGATCGCCGATCAGGTCAACGACATGCTGCAGAAAGGCGTTATTGAAATGTCAAGCAGTCCCTGGGCAGCTCCTGTTATATTGGTAAAAAAGAAAGACAACTCTTGGCGATTTTGTGTAGACTACCGCCCTCTCAACGCCGTCACAAAGAAAGACGTGTATCCGCTACCACGCATCGACGATGCTGTTGATTGTCTGCACTCAGCCGCATACTTTTCGTCCGTCGACCTAAGGTCTGGATACTGGCAAATACCAATGCATCCGTCTGACAAAGAGAAGACTGCTTTTGTCATGCATGATGGGTTACTTGAATTCAACGTTATGCCGTTCGGCTTATGCAATGCCCCAGCTACCTTCGAGCGATTCATGGACTCCATCCTTCGCGGTCTCAAATGGCAGATATGTATGTGTTATCTCGATTATGTAATTTATTTTTGCAAGACATTCTACGAGCACAACCATCGGCTTAGCGTTGTTCTAGATTGCGTCAAACAAGCTGGTCTCGTTTTAAACGCAAAGAAGTGTCATTTTGGTGAGCATCAAGCCCTTGTGCTTGAATATCTAGTCGACAGGGACCGTATACGACTACACCCGCACAAAATCAGTGCTGTCTGAGACTTCAAGCAACCGACGTCTGTGAAAGATCTCCGTAGCTTAGTGGGCCTGTGTGCTTATTTTCGTCGGTTTATCAAAGACTTCGCCCAGCTTGCTCATCCTCTGACAGAGTTGCTCCACAAAATGCCCCATTCCGATGGACCGTTGAGTGTGAGGCTGCTTTCGAGCAGCGGAAGTATTTGCTTACTTCCGGGCCCCTCTTGCACCATTTCGACCCGGAGGCACTCACGGAACTGCATGCAGATGCTAGTGGTATCGGTGTTGGTGTCGTGCTAGTTCAATATCACGAAAGCCGCCAGCATGCCGTGGCATTTGCAAGTCGTACTTTGACTAAGTCGGAGAGGAATTATACGGTCACCGAACTGGAATATCTTGCAGTTGTTTTCGCTGTTCAAAAGTTCAGATCTTATTTGTACGGCCGGCAGCTCAAGATCGTCACAGATCATCATTCGCTTTGTTGGCTTGTCGGACTACGTGACCCAGCTGGTCGGTTGGCTCGCTGGGCCTTATGACTTCAAGAATATTATTCTGTGACTTACAAGAACGGTCGATGTCACGCAGATGCCGACTGCTTATCTCGTCTTCCATCTCCAACTGTGGATGCTGATGATAATTTTGACAACTACCTGGCCACAATCTTATCCAACTTCCCAAACTTGGACGTCTTCCGTCACGAGCAACAGCGTGACCCTTCGCTGAAACCAATGATTGATGTGGCTCGTAGCTGTAAACGCGCGACGCCATTCGGGATTCATGACGCCCTACTATATCGCAAGATTTACCCCAGCCATGGTTCCGCCCTACTCCTCGTCGTGCCAGAATGCCTGCGTCTTGCGGTATTTCAAGCCAACACGATGACATCACGTCTGGGCACCTTGGATTCACCCGAACGCTGCACCGTATCCGACAACGTTTTTACTAGCCTCGACTCTTGAAGACCACCAAGTACAAGTTGTGATGTCTGCCAACGCCACAAACAACCTACCACACCATTGGCCAGCCCACCGCAGCCGGTTAAGCCACCAACATCACCATTCGAAGAAGTCGGCACAGATTTACTGGGTCCTCTCCCCAAGTCTACCACCGGCCGCCGCTGGATTATTGTGTGCGTACATTACCTGACGCGGTATACTGAAACGACGGCGGTTGCTTCAGCCACTCCATCTGATGTGTCATGGTTTCTTCTACACTCGATTACACTTCGTAACGGGGCCCCTCGTGTGGTGATAAGTGATCACGACCGACAGTTTACCGCTGACGTTGTCGAAGAGTTGCTACGGCTTTGTGGGTGTCAGCATCGCCATTCCACGCCATACCACCCTCAGAACAACGGCCTCACTGAGCGCACCAATAGTACCATCATCAACATGCTTTCAATGTACGTCGCAGCGCATCACAAGGACTGGGATGCCGTATTACCTTTTGTTACATACGCCTTTAATACCGCGAAACACGAAGTCACGGGTTATACGCCTTTTTTTTTCTTCTCTATGCTCGTCATCCACAAAGTTTCCTCGACACCATACTTTCTTTTTCGAAGAGAGAAAACGCCAGTGTCACGCAGACTTTGTGTCACGCCGAAGAAGCTCGTCGACTTGCTCGGCTCCGAACTCTTTCCGCCCACGCTCGCGCGAAAGACCGTTACGACGCATAACACCCACCCGTGACTTTCGCTATAGGTGATTTGGTCTGGCTCTGGACGCCTGTTCGAAAAAAAGGACTTTGCCAGAAGTTTATTTCTAAGTACTCAGGACCATTCGTCATTACTCAGTGCCTAAGTGACATCACTTATGCTGTTGCGAAAGTGACAGCTCGGAACCGGCGTTCGCGCAAGACGCAAATTTTGCACATTGCCCGTTTGAAGCGCTACAACAACCAATCGCTTCTACTCGCTCGGTGAGCTTCGTCTGGCCCGGAGGAAAATGTAACGCGGACTGAAAGAGCGAGGAAGAAGAAGAGATCGGACGCTCTCGAAGTATGGTGATTCGGCAGTGAAGGTAAAGTGCTGACATTTTTTTCAGTGTAAATAAACCCATCACATCCGTAACAATATATATATATATATATATATATATATATATATATATATATATATATATATATATATATATATATATATATATATATGGGCAGTTTAACATGGCAATCGCTTTGTTTCAATTAGGTAGGAAAATACCGCAGAGCAGACGTCCCTGTGGCTATAACGACATTTATGCTGCCAAACAATAAAATTACTCCCACATTCAAATATAATCCTAATTTTTCATGTGGAGCTAGCAGGTATCTTTTCCGCTGATAAGAATATCGTCGACAGAACAAAAAGAAATGATCTAGTGTTTTCATTTCCTCGCAAATCTGATATAAAGGTGATGCCTTTAGACCAACTCTATGCAAATAATAATTTAGGTTCGGAATTCTGCAACGCAACCTTTTATAAGTAACATCCAATTGCCGTGTTGCACACAACTTTCTATTCCAGCAGCATCTTAGATGCTGCTGGAATAGAAAGTGGTGCGCAACAGAAAGTGGTGCAAAAATTATCTACTATTGTACTGGCACTACGGAAACTTCCTTTGGGCAAATCGGAAGCAGTCGTATTTACAGATTTTTTTTTTTCAGTATGTGCTGCTCTGTCTTCAGGAGCCAACTTAACACTTATGCACGTGTTTCGACAAATCATACCGACGAACTTGCGAAAATTGCAGCTCTTATGAATACCAGGCCATCGTGGCATATATCTCAATGAAATGGCGAATGCACTGGCCACAGTATCTTTTAGCGGTCCCCTTATCCCGATTTTGCCTGATACGGCTTACGCGACAGCAATAAGGTTTAGGAACCTCTGTTCGCATCAATGTAACTGCTACTCATTGAATAAATTTTGAGATTTCGCACATCTAAGATGCTGCTAGAATAGAAAGTGGTGCGCAACACGGCAGTTGGATGTTACTTATAAAAGGTTGCGTTGCAGAATTCCGAAACTAAATTAATATTTAAGCAAATTGTCCTCACAGGTGAATGCAAAATATCACGCTACACTGTGAATGACCTCACCTTGTTTGTTCACATAGCCTTACTGTTCATTTAAGTTTATGCATCTCGATGTCATGAATGTCCTGTATTTGTTGTACAATTTTGGCATTGTACGTCACTGCATACGCTATAAGTTCTTTCGCTGTAGAAACAGCTTGCATTGCACATACGCAATGTTCACCATTGTCCATTTTTATGTGTGCACATAAGCTGTGTAAGATATATCCGGAAATAAAATTCCCTTAAACGCGATTAGTCCAAGACTGCTACTATAATCGGACTTTCCGTTTACCGGGCACAGGTTCACCCAAATAAACAGTTAAATTGCAACACAAAGACTCCTGTCTTCGGCCACGTTACGACCCCATGATAATATCTACACTGTTGCGACGACGAAGCTGTGCGATGTTTTAATGGCGCGAGCGTCATTGCAACTCATCCAAACAGTTTTTAAACTATACACTTTGCCCCAGAGAGAATTGTTTCATGCCTTTATTAAACAGGCAAGCTTATTTTTTGAAACTTGGTGGTCGCGATTTCACTGCCCACAGATCATGTTTGTTGAATCACTGCTAGAACCACCGAACGTCAAAATCAAACATATTTTCGCAACAATTATTGTTAATTTAGACATTCAGATTGAATTTGAGAATATTTATCTCTCTAACGCAAAGCAAATGCCATTCCAATATTTAAATGATCGGCTTCAGTATTACTTGGCACACGTGAACATGAACAACCAAATTGCGACTGATGCATCGGTATCAAATGAAAAGGCTGGGGCAGGTATCTCCTCACGTACCCTTGACTGGTCCTTTTTGGTTGGACTCCCAGATTACACAGCAATATTCATAGAATTATCTACTATTGTGCTGGCACTACGGAAACTTCCTTTGGGCGTAGTAGGGGAAACATGGCTTTCTGGGGCGTCCCCTCAGGCAGGCCAGTCCCCTTCGTTTCCATAAGACGAAGGCTCCGATAGCCATTAGGACTACGACAAAGTTATCCCTGTGGCTAGTTTTCCACTGCATACTTGTTTGCAACATCCTGGTAACCATGCGCCAAAAGGTGCGTCCTACGATACATTCATGGAAGACATGGTTCAGTGTTTCAACGCGACCGCATTGCGGGCATGTGGCGGAGGGCACCACGCCCCACGCCGCAAGGCGGTCGGCCGTTGGTAAAGCCCCCCATTCCCTGAGCCAGTTTAGGTCGCGGACCTCGGAGGGGAGAGATGTGTTTGTAAGAGTCCAGCGTCTTTTCGCCCGGCATTCCCGGCGTTGTTCTTCAGACAGGCTTTTATATGCTATTGATTCGCTCATATCGGTGGGGGACATTTCCATAAGTTCTTGAACACAAAATCGTTTCGCCATTGTTACAAAGATTTTATAACATCTGTGTAATACGCTGGTGGCTGCTCAGCAGCTGGTCCCGTGTCGTTAGCTGAACCAAAAAGTCTTCTAGAGGTTCCTAGCAGATACGCTAAAAGTTGCCTGCCTCGATACGATTTCTCTAAGAGTGCCCAGGTGTTTTTGAGAACCAACATGCGGCACATTACATCGAGGTTGGGTACACTGAGCCCTTCCCGTTTAACTGGTAGGCGGACCAAGGCTCTAGCAACAGCTTCCGCGTGGCCATCCCAAAAAATGGAGCAGCACGCAGTAGCCATTCTCAGCAAAACCCGCCGAGGGGGTCATGATAGTCTGGCTATATAAAGCAGTGGCGCTGTTATGCTGGATTAAATTAGATAAGCTCTTTCAGTAAAAGGTAGTTGAAACGTTCTGGCGACTTCAATGTGTCTGTCCACTTTGTGTGGGATGTCCTTCCATGTGGTGCGGGCTACCTCACCAGTCGAAAGGAAAGTTACACCTAAGACTTTAACGCCTTGGACGATTTGGACGCCATCAGGGAACTCATCAATGTACATCGCAAAGCACAATGCCTTGCTTTTTCCGGGATTAAGACGTGCTCCCGACAGGTAACTATACGTGTAGAATATTTGCAGAAAGGTTCTGTAGCTGTCTATGTTCCGAATAAACAACGAGATGTCATCGGCGTATGCCGCTACTTTCACTTCGCCCAAGCCTGGAAGAGGGAAACCACGTATCGAAGTACATTTCTGGATTTGTTTCAATAATGGATCTATGCATAATACAAAGAGAATTGGGGAGAGGGGACAGCCTTGTCGAAGGCCCCTACTTACTGCAATAGGTTCAGATGTATAGCCATTCACTGCTAAAGGCGTTTCTAAGTCTGTGTAGAGTAAACGTAGGGTGTCGGTCAAATGTCCTGGGAAGCCATAACACTCAAGCACAGCGAAGAGATAGTTCAATTCTACGCGATCAAAAGCTTTTTCCTGGTCCAAGGAAACGAAAACGCCAGATATTTGTGTTCTTGTAGCGTACGTGAATAAATCGCGAGTCAGCGCAGGCGAGGTATCGATCGTACGACCTGGGACACAGCATGTTTGTATGTCGCTTACTATTTCCGGTAGAATGATTGTTATGCGGTTTGCAAGGATGACTGTCAATATCTTATAATCCGAGCTAAGTAGGTAAATGGGCCTCCACGCCTTTGGGTCGGACGGCTCTCCCTCGCTTTTAAGCAAGAGTATAACTCTGCTCTCACGAAACGTATTTGGTCTGATTCCGTCAGCAAGAAGCCCATTTAGCGTTGTCAAAAGGTGGTCTTGTATTGTTTCAAGGAAGGTTTTGTAGAAACTCAAAAGTATCCCGTCAGGGCCGACGGCGGCGGTTGCGTTCATGTGCTGAAGCACAAAGCGTAATTCATCCAGCGTCACTGAGCTGCACAGACCATCGCGGAGCTCCTCTGAAACGCAAGAAATTCCCGCGCAAAACTCGTTAACTATGGTGGTGTTGTTCACGTCGCTCGCGTTCTCCGCCCTGAAAAGATTCAAAAAATGTGTTTCAATGACCCTCATTATGTCTTCTGCTCGTGTAGACGGTTCGCCGTTCGGCAACTGAACGAAAGGAACATGCAAGTGTTCACCCACGGAGCCGTTGCGAACACTTCGAAGAACTGCTGGATCTGAAACCGGTTGTGCGTTGATAAAAGACTGCGCAGCCGTGCGCGAACTAAGACGTAGCACATGTTCGTACCACGCCTTTAACTGATCGAGATAGTTGTGCATTGCGAACGTCAGCGTTGATTGATTTGTGGGGTTTAACGTCCCAAAACCACCATATGATTATGAGAGACGCCGTAGTGAAGGGCTCCGGAAATTTCGACCACCTGGGGTTCTTTAACGTGAACCCAAATCTGAGCACACGGGCCTACATTTCCGCCTCCATCGGAAATGCAGCCGCCGCAGCCGGGAATCGAACCCCCGACCTGCGGGTCAGCAGCCGAGTACCTTAGGCACTACACCACGCGCCGGGGCAGAACGTCAGCGTCTTGCCTCTGCGTACAATGCGCGCTTTTCGTAGCGTGTCGTTTATCTCTGTCGTCAGGCGTGCTTTCCTGCCGCGCCCCGCTTTGATAAGCTCGGCGCGCCAACGGTGTTTCAATGCGTCCCAGCTGCGGGGTTCAGGCGGCCTATCGCATGCTTGCTCTAGATCATTGCGCAGTAATGATACGCTTTCCGGGTCGTGCACGAGTGTGGTGTCAATTTTCCAATGGTTTCTAAATGAAGTGAATTGTTCAGAGAAAAGTTTTACAGACACTGGAAAGTGGTCTGTAATGCATGGAACGTCAAGTGGGAATTATAAGACCTCGCAACTAAGGACATGAGTGGCTAGCACTTCTGGAAATTAGTAGCGGTCTAGCCGGGTCAAGTTGGGACCCCGTTGCCAGGTTGCAACGAAGCCATTCCCGTGAGTGTCGACCCACGCATCCCTAAGCTTGAAATTGCGGATGAGTTGTCGCAATTCGCTAATTGCGCTATATTGTCTGCTTTGTCTGCGTCCGCACGCATCTCTGTCGGTGTCCTCAACACAGTTAAAATCTCCCACTAAGAAAGTGAAGTAACTGTCAAACATAAATGAGTCGAGTGAATGGAAAAAGTCGGCAGTGCCCCCCCCCCGTTGAGCTGGGGCATATATTATGAGCGCCCTTACTCGTCTGCCGTGAAGGTCACAGTCTACTGATAGTGTGCGGCCGTCAAAACCATAAACACACTGTGCTCTACGACGTAACGCTGGTGTCAAAAAAACATGTCTGACTCCGCACATCTTTGAATCAGTCAGCGAAAAAAAAGGCCTCGGCTCCAAAATGTGAACAAACGGATTGCACATCAAAAGGGGTTTAAAAAGTACATTCCTATGAGAAGATGATATCAACATGACGTGACTTTGCGAAGTGCATGACTTCTCTCTGCTTATCTCGGCGCCTGAAACCCCTGACGTTTAGGGAGAGAAAATACCATAGCCATTTTGAATATAGGGGGAGTGCGCGCAAACTTCAAAGAAACCCCTTGCAGGGGGTTGGGCGAGTGCTCAACGAGTGAACAAAACTAAAGAGAGAAGTGCTCTGGCATCGTCAGAGCATTAGCAAGTTTTTTGGGCTTACTACTTTTCGTAGAACCCTCAGACTCCGTGGTCGGTGTGTGGGCTCGTTTGGTGGCTGAACGGTCTATTTCCATGGCGCAGGCACCGACGCTCGCACCGGCGGCCACACCTGTAATCTGGGAAATTGGGTTTGACAGGCTCAGTTTGCGGGTCTGCGCCGAGTACTTGCTGGCGCGGGCGCTCGTCCTTGTCGGCGACATAATCCCTGTTGTGGTCTTGTCTGGGCCGATGATCGGAGCGTCCGCACGTCCAGTCGTTCGGGTGCCGCGTCCAATCGAAGCTCTCAGCGCCTCGGAGCTACTTGTGGTGCCAACTGTGTCAGAGCTGTAGCTCTCGTGGTCTCTGGTAAGTACGGGCACTCTGGCTTCGGCTTTGGATGAGCAGTGTTCTTCATAGGCGTCCGGCGAGAAGTCGCTGGTCTCGGACGGGGTGTGAAGGGTTGACGAGGCTTTCTCAGACAGGGGAGGCAGGTCTCCTGCGTCTTGTGGTTCAGCATGGGCGTCAGTGTCGCTTGTGTCAGTGTTGTTCACAGGCTCGAGCGCCGGATAATCATCTTGCATTGTGGGCGTGAGGTCGGTGCACGCTTGTTCTTCGGTCGCCGCTGCTGCAGCCGCTACGAAGGACTTCGGACGTACGCAGTTAGCTGGTGCATGGCTGCCCGAGCACTTGCGGCACGGTTCTGCGCATCCCTTTGTGGCATGTCCAAACACGTTGCAGCGCGCGCAACGGGGCGTGGCACAATCTTTTGCGATGTGGCCAGCATTCCTGTACTTAGAGCACGCTTCCTTGACACCCCGGTAGTCACACAAGACATTATAGCCTTAGACTGTCAGAAAGTTTGGTATTAGGGTTTTCCTTTCCACTCGCGCCACACGAACGCCTGTGCCAACCCCAGGGCGGCCCTTGAACACTGCCTCGTGGATATGTTGCACATTGCCGTAGGCGGAGAGAGCAGTCGCTAGGGCTGCGTCGCTTACCCACAGCGGTACCCGGAAGACTTTGACGTGGACCCTTTCAGGACCTACGCTGACTAGTGGAACTGATTCGCCGTTCAAGAGAATGGCGCCCCGGCTCTTCAGCATGGTGGCTGCATGGACGTTTCCGGCTGCGGTGCCGAACTTTGTACCTCCCATGTGCTGGAGGGACTTGATACCGGCTGGGCCGGTTACTGCTTCGAGGGCATGTAAGATGTCGCCGATGGTGCTCCCCTCTGGAGCGCTGAAGTTAAAGCAATGAGCTTTCGGTGGTGGCGCTGTGAAAACCATCACACTTTCGTCCTGGCCCTGGCTCCCACGGCTTGCGCTGTGGTGCCCGGGCGTTGGCTCACGATGAAGGTCTCGACAGAGCCTGGGGGTTGTCCAGGGGCTCGCTTGATGCTCGATAAGATGGAGCCGACGACTGGCAGCGTGCCTGGTCGCTATATTCTCGGCGCCAGGTAAGCGGTGAATGGAGCGTCGACCGTCGATCAACTACTGACAAGCGGCGAAGCGCGCCGGCATTTATACTTTTGCCGTCGAATGTTCTAGCGTTATCGCTGGCGGTGGCGTAGGTTCCAGAATAATCTGTACAATTCGCAGAGTAGGCGTGATCTTATCGAAATGATCTACTACAGTCGGAAAGCTTCTCGAAAACTGCAGGCGCGGTTGGCGCTGAGAATTGTGTAGTGTTTTGGGACAATAACAAAACTTGGTAAATGGAACGTGGCATTGCCCCCTCTGAAGAAGGCATCGTCCCGATCCTATAATTAAAGATGAAGGTACAACAATAATGCAAGAAAGTACAATATATAACTTACGAAACAGTAATTATACAAAAAACAATGTTTCAGTTTGTTAACGCGCATGAAACGGCTTGAGGCGTTCGACATAGACGACTTCACGTCGCGATCGGCCTCGTTCAGAGTTCGTGATGCCGTCGGGGACAACCTCGTAATCAAGTGGGCCGAGACGTCGAACCACCCTGTACGGTCAGAAGTATGGTCGCAGAAGCTTTTCACTTAGTCCACGTCGGCGTATCAGCGGCCACACCCAAACACGTTCACCAGGCTGGTATTCCACGAAGCGTCGTCGAAGATTGTCGGTCGTCTGTTGATTCTAGATACGGAGACGCGCGAGTTGTCGGGCCTTTTCGGCGCGTTGAAGGTACTCACTCACATCGAGGTTTTCTTCGTCGGTGACGTTGGGTAACATGGCATCGAGCATAGTTGCCGGGCTCCTTCTGGAGGCCAATTTGTAAGGATATATCTGCGTCGTCTCCTGCACCGCCATGTTGTATGTGAAAGTCACGTACGGAAGAATGGCGTCCCACGTCTTGTGTTCGACATCGACGTACATTGCCAGCATGTCGGCGATCGTCTTGTTAAGCGGCTCGGTGAGGCCGTTGGTCTGTGGGTGGTACGTGGTAGTTTGTCTGGCTGTATGCCAAGATCGCTTGAGTTAGGTCGGCAGTAAATGCCGTTTCTCTGTCGGTGATAAGGACCTCCGGGGCGCCGTGACGTAGGACGATATTTTCGACGAAGAACTTAGCTACCTCGGATGCACTGCTTTTGGGAAAGCCTTTTGTCTCGGCGTAGCGGGTGAGGTAGTCGGTAGCTACGACGATCCACTTGTTTCAGAAAGACGACGTCGGGAATGGCCCCAGTAGGTCCATACCGATCAGTTGAAAAAGTCAGCAAGGTGGTTCAATTGGCTGCAGATGCCCCGCTGGCTTTGTCGGTGGTCTCCTGCGTCGCTGACAGTCCCGGCATGTCCTCACATAACGAATGACGTCAGTGGTAAGACATGGCCAGTAGTACCTTTCTTGTATCCTCGCGAGCATGCGAGAAACACCAAGGTGCCCTGTCGTCGGATCGTCGTGCAGGATCTGCAGGACTTCTGGTCGCAGAGCTTATGTCACCACAAGGAGGTACTTAGCTCGAACCGGTGAAAAGTTTTTCTTTTGCAGAAGACCGTTTCGCAGGAAGAACGACGCAAGTGCGCGTTGAATACCTTCGGGACTTCGGCGGTCCTGCCTTCCAGGTATTCTTAGGACCTTAAGTTCCGGGTCGGCCCGCTGTCGTTCAGCGAAGACGTCGGTAGTTATCGTTCCCAAGAAGTAGTCGTCATTCGGGTCGTCGGGTGGTGGTTGGTCGACCGGCGCACGAGAGAGACAGTCGGCGTCAGAGTGTTTCTTGCCAGACTTGTAAACGACGGTAATGTCATATTCTTGAAGTCTCATGCTCCATTGTGCGAGGCGACTTGAAGGGTCCTTCAAGGTGGCTAGCCAACACAAGCCGTGGTGGTCGTTCACAACTTTGAAGGGCCTGCCATAGAGGTAGGGGCGAAATTTTGACGTAGCCCAGATTATGGCGAGGCAATCCTTTTCTGTTGTGGAATAATTGGCTTCTGCTTTGAATATCGATAGGCTGGCGTAACTAATAACCCTTTAAAGTCCGTCAGCCCTCTGCACAAGAATGGTGCCAAGACCTACGCTGCTTGCGTTAGTGTGTATTTCTGTCTCGGCGAATTCGTTGAAATGTGCAAGTAACGGAGGCGTCTGGAGGCAATGTTTAAGCTCCTGGAAAGCTTGTTCCTGCAGCGTTTCTCACTTAAACTCCAAGTCGAGCTTGTTAAGGTTAGTGAGAGAATCGGCGATGTCGGCGAAGTTTTCACGAACCGCCGGTAATAGGCGCACAGGCCAAGAAATAACGCACCGCCTTCTTGTCAGTGGGCGGCGGGAAGTCGGCGATGACGGCTGCTTTTCGTGGATCAAGACGAACTCCAGACTTGCAAATAACGTGCCCCAGAAACAAGAGCTCCTCGTACGCAAATCTGCACTGTTCTGTCTGCTGTATGAGGCCGGACGTCTTGATGGCTTGAAGTACACCTTCAAGGCGCCGAAGATGCTCGTCGAAACTCGAGGAAACACGACGACGTCATCCAAGTACACATGGAAAGTCTGCCACTTAATCCTGCCAGTACTGTATCCATAACGCGTTGAAAAGTTGCAGGCGCTGAGCAAAGACCGTAGGGCATCACCTTAAACTCGAAGAGGCCGTCTGGTGTTATAAACGCCGTCTTGTCTCGTCTCTTTCGGCGACTTCGATTTGCCAATAGCCAGTCTTGAGGTCCATTGACGAAAGCTACTTGGCGCTATGGAGCCGATCAAGTGCGTCATCTATTCGTGGGAGAGGATACACGCCCTTTCTTGTGATTTTGTTCAGGAGGCGATAATCGACGCAGAAACGTAGGGTCCCATCCTTTTTCTTCACTAACACCACGGGGGATGCCCATGCACTCTGGGACAGCTGGATAATGTCATCCCGCAGCATTTAATCAACTTGTCTCATCATGGCCTCACTTTCTCGCGTCGAATTTCTCTACGGACTCTGACGGAGTGGTCTGGCATTTTCTTCGGTTATGATGCGATGTTTCGTGATTGAGGTCTGCCGAATTTTCGATGACGACGAAAAGCAATCTTCGTATTGCAGGAGCAGGGCCTTGTGCTGTTCTTCCTTATGGTTCGCAAGTCTGGGATTGACTTCGAAAGCTATGGCAGGGCCTTGGTTCCTTCAAGGAGGTTCCGCAGAATTGGCGAGGGCGAAAGCACTGGCGGCTTCAACAATTTCTTCGGTGTATGCGACCGTTGTTCCTTTGTTCACATGTTTGTACTCATTGCTGAAATTAGTGAGCATAACCGTTGCTTTGCCTCCCCGCAGCTCTGCAATTCTTCTTGCGACGCAAATATTTCGGGTGATCAACAGATGCTGACTGCCTTCAACGACGCCTTCCAAGTCAGGTGATTTAGGAGCGCTGACTGAAATAATGACGCTTCAGCGAGGTGGAATGGTGACTTGTTCTTCCAGCACATTCAAGGCATGGTGTCCTGATGGCGTGCGCGGCGGCAGTGCTTCTTCTGTGGATAACGTTATCGACTTTGTTTTAGGTTGATGAGAGCACCATGCAGACTTAAGAAGAAGTCCATGCCAAGGATGACATCCTTCGAGCAACGCTGTAGGACTATGAAGTCTGCAGGATAAATACGGCTGTTAATGGTTACTCTCGCTGTGCAGATTCCTGCTGGCGTTACGACAAGAACTCCGGTTTTGCGTATTTTTGGGCCTTCCCAAGCCTTCCTAACTTTCTTCAATATCGCGGCGAACAACTGACTAAAGACGGAATAGTCGGCTCCAGTATCAACGAGAGCGGTCACACTTTGGCCATCGATAAGAACGTCGAGGTCAATAGTTTACCGTCTCGTGTTGCAGTTAGGCCATGGCGCCGGGTCACGACTTCGTTGACGTGTTCCGCTGCTTCTATGTTGCGCGGTCAGGTCACCTTCGGTAAGTGAGGTTTCGCCATCAGGGCTTTGCCTGGTTGGCGTTGTGTTCGGAAAGCTCCGTCACGGCGTCGTCGTCGTCGTCGGATCTTCGGTAGTTCGTCGCACAGCAACCGCACCCCTGTCGATTGCTGCCCTAAGTTTCCAGGATACGGGCTGAGAGACTGGCCCCGCGTTGGGTCAGAGTATTGCCGGTGGTGCGGTGACGTGCGGCGGCAGGGCGACGGTGAACGGGAAGGGGTTCGTGATGTCCACTGAGTTCCTGTCAGGTAGTCGGCGATGTCACGTGGTCGTTCTCCTGGCTGCGGAGGCGGTGCATTGACGGCGAAGCCACGCAGTCCCAACTGTCGGTACTGGCAACGGCGGTATGTGTGTCCGGCCTCGCCGCAGTGGTAGCAGAACGGGCGGTGATCAGGGGTGTGCCAGACGTCAGCCTTCCTCGGCACACTACGCTGGGCCGCTGGCGAACGGTAGGACGTCGCTGGGGGTGGTGGCGGCGGTGGCGTCAGGCGACGGAAGTACGATAGGACAGCGTTTTGGCGAGCGCATAGAAGAGAGGCGTTGCGGCGGGCTGCAGCAGCATAGCTCATGGCTTGTAGCTGAGGCTCTTGAGGCTGAGAAACGCCCAGCGATTGCTGGATCTCCTAGCGTACGACGACCGCGATGGATTCCGCGTGAGGCTGCGCTGAAGGAAGTAATTTTCGCAGTTCTTCTTTCACAATCGCTCGGATCGTCTCACGCAAGTCAGTGGTTCCAAGCGCTTGAATGCCGGCGTAGCTTGTAGAAGAGAAGCTATAGTTATATTGCCGCGTGAGCACCTCGAGTGTCTTCTCTATCGTAGATGCTTCTGAAATGAATTCGGTGACCATGTTTGGTGGGTTTTTGATTAGCTCGGCGAAGAGCATTGCTTTACTCCTCGCATGAGCAGATGGACCTTCTTCTCCTCGGACATGTAGGAATCGGCGTGGAAGAAAAGTTTCATCATAACTTCCGTGAATAGCGCCACGTTTTTGTTTGGCATCTGCATGCGGGTTTCGAAAAGACCTGCGGCCTTCTCTTTGCGCACCACACTTGCAAAAGTAGTGAGGAACATGGTGCGAAAGACGTCCCACGTTTTAAGGCTTCGCTCTTGATTCTCGAACCAGGTCCAAGCAGTATCTTCTAAGGCGAAATACAAATGCCGGAGCTTGTCATCATCTGTCCGGTCATTGAAGGCGGCGACGCGGTCGAACCTTTCGATCCAGCTTTCCGGGTCTTCCAGTGGCAAACTGCGGAAAGTTAGCGGCTCTTTGGGTTGCCGGAGCAGGAGTGGTGCAGGCTGCACGGAGGCAGTCATGGTTGCAGTAGTTGATGTCGGGATCCGGGTCTTCCTGGCTCCTTCAGGAAGGGGCACGTACTCTGGTTGTAGTCCCCTCTGCCAGCGGCTTGTTCACGGTCCAGGGTTAGCGTCCGTGTCTTCTTTGCCGCTTGGGCTTGGGTCACGGCTTGAAGGGGGCGTCCGGAACATCAAAGAAGCAGCACCTCCACCAGATCTCACGGGGTCGTGACGTGGCCGAAGACAGGAGACCTTGTGTTGGAATTTAACTGTTTATTTGGGCGAACCTGTGCCTGGTAAACGGAAAGTCTCGTTATAGAATCAGTCTTGGACTGATAGCGGCGAACGGAGCGTCGGCCATCGATCAACTACTGACAAGCGGCGAAGCGCGTCGGCATTTATACTCTTGCAGTCGAATGTTCTAGCGTTATCGCTGGCGGTGGCGTAAGATCCAGAATAATCTGTACAGTTCGCAGAGTAGGCGTGATCTTATCGAAATGATCTACTACAGTCAGGAAGCTTCTCGAAAACTGCAGGCGCGCTTTGCGCTGAGAATTGCGTAGTAATTTGGGACGATAACGAAACTTGGTGAATATACCGTGGCAATATCATCAGGAAATTTCTGAACTGACGTAATGAACTTTTTGTTGCAAAACTGCTGTTCATTGTGTGCCTGTGGTGTAGTATAGTGACGTGGTGGTGTCTGTGAAGTGTGGTGGCACCGTGGTGTTATGTACAACGTGCTCGGAGGCGACGGCAGCGGTGCTTCTCAATTGAGCAGCAGAAAGATGATGATGGCGTTGTCACGCAACGTCACGCATAAAACTGTAGCTCGCCAAAATGAAGAGGAAGTTTGCGCGAAAGGTTGCGCTGCAGCCAATGCACGAGAGGAAAGAAAAGAGAGACCAGTCGGAGGCAGAATGAGATCGAGCTGGCTGGAGTGCAGATCCTGGGTGTCGCACGACTGGAGTGTCTGGTTTCGGACCCGACCGCGTGAAGTCAAGCAAGGCCAGGATGCTCCAGCTGCCCACGGCGTACTTGGAGGTACGCGGCCTTCCAGAGTTCCGGCCGTGACTGTTCAAGGTCACGTCCCAAGTGTTCGTTCCGGCCGTGACTGTTCAACGTCACGTCCCAGGTGTCTGGGCTTTGACTCCAATCTCGAACCACCCGTGGAGGGTGGAACCTTTCGCGTGGTGATCATGTCCTCGAAACGAGCCAGCATCGGCAAGCGGCCGCAGTTCTTGCTAAGGCAAGGCTACCTCGTCTTCCGCCAAGCGTCGCCGTGCTTGTCAGCGCGTGACTCCACCTGCTGAGACCCCGCCATTGTCCGCTGCCTCAACCCAACAAGCCACCGCCGCCTTCAACGCTACCGGTGACTGTTGATTTTCATAAACATTCTAGCTGGACAACTTTTAGGACAAGTTTCAGTTTGTCAGCTTAGACTTGGTGTCTGTACATCGCAACTTCATTTTTTTGTTAATTAGGCTTGAAGTTTCTACTTTTCTTTTCACAACTTAAACGGTTTCTTCATTTCTTAACTTCGAGGTTTTCCCTCCGAGCAACAATTTATTAAACCGTAAACCTGCATCACAGTGCTTAAAGAATGTGCCAGTGTTGGTCACTGGAGTCTTCAACGTTATTGTACCTCGACGTTAGAGCCAGTGACTTCTCACGTTTCTCAATGCTAAACTTGGAATTTGCCTCCTGTTGGACGTCACACAGTGAACTATTCACAAGAACGGCTGCTTAGATACTGTTATTACTGCATTAATGTGACTTCAAGGGAAATCGACTACGTTCACTAGACCTCGTATGGTTCCTAAATCTCGTAGCCTTACTTCGTGTAACAGCTCGATGAGTTGAGTTGCTATTACAATCATTGCTTCCGCCTTGTCACGAAACTGCGACTTTGTTATTCTATAGTGATTATTTGTAAAGAAAAATTAGCAGCTGGACTTGCTCGAAGCAGAAAACTACCATCAATGCCAGCCACCTAGTCACTTTAGGTTAGCGCCTTCTTGGGCTAGTCTCTTACAATTTAAGTAGGTTAAAGACGTGAAACACGCAACCAAGTTCCCTGGTTTTTCATAGTGTCTGCCTGTTTTGTGCCTTTCACTAATAATGATAATAATGCTATGCATTAAGTCTGTCGCAATGCGACAACGCATGGTAGATGACGGCGCAAAGAAATCAAGTAAGGGTGCGAAGCACTAGTTTATCTCTAGAAGGTAAGAGCAGATTTGTTCAAAAATGTCACCTAGGGGACTTCCCCAGTGAATTAATGTGTAAAAAAAGTGCAAGTGAGGCACACGTATTACATGAAAATTTAAAGTGGAAGGTGCCTGAAGGAAAAATTTTTAAGCGCAGTATTGCACGAGTAGTTGGGATTCCCATCAGCCTCATTAGCGAACTAAGAAACAGCACTAAAGAAGCACTGCTGAAATCTGTAAGAAAGTGCTCACAAGTGAAGTAAATATCACACATATGATGGAAAAGTGAAAAGACCCTAATACATAAAAGAAAGGAAGAAAACGCTAGCATTCGCCCGTAAATACCGGTAAACAATACATCTGTGCTATAGAGGTTGGTGATGCAAGCAGTAAAATAAAAATAGAAACATAGGCAGAGCAAAATGATACTTTGCGAGAACTGAAGAGATTCCAAATTGACAGGTGGTTAGATGATAACCTGTTTTCTCTTACTCACTATGTCATCATCATCATCATCATCAACATAAGCCTGGCTACGTCCACTGCGGGACAAAAGCCTCTCTCATGTTCCACCAGTCAACTGGGTCCTGTGCTTGCTGCTGCCATTTTATACCCGCAAACTTCTTAATCTCATCTGCCGACCTAGCCTTTTGTCTCCCTCTAACTCGCTTGGCTTCTCTAGGAATCTTGTTAGTTACCCTTGATGACATGCCCGGCCTATGCCCCTTTCCTCTTCTTGATTTCAACTATGATATTCTTAACCCCGGTTAGTTTCCTAATCCACACTGCATTCTTCTTGTCTTTTGAGGTTACACCTACCATTTTCCTTTCGATTGCTCGCTGCGTCGTCCTCAACTTAAGCTGAACCTTCTTTGTAAGTCTCAAGGTTTCTGCTTTGTAGCTAAGTACCAGCAAGATGCAGCTGTTATACACCTTTCTCTTGAGGGATAGGGGCAATCTCCCTGTCATGGTTTGACAGTGCTTGCCAAACGTTCTCCACCCCATTCTTATTCATTCAGTTACTTCTGTCTCGTGGTTCGGCTCCGCCGGTAATACCTGTCCTAAGTAGATATAGTCTTTCACTGCCTCAAGTAAACTATAACCCATCTCGAAGCGCTGTTATCTTCCGAGATTGTTGTACATTACTTTCGTTTTCTGCAGATTATTTTAAGGCCTACTTTTCTGCTCTCCTTGTCTAACTCTGTAATCATGAGTTGGAATGCGTCCTCCGAATTACTCAGCATTGCAATGTCATTGGCGAAGCGCAGGTTACTAAGGTACTCTCCATTAACGCTTATGCCTAACTGCTCCCATTCTTGGCCTCTGAAAACCTCCGTTAAGCCCGCGGTAATTAGGATTGGGGAGATTGTATCCCCTGCTTTACACTCTTTTTGATTGGTATCCTGTTGCTTGCTTTGTGAAGCACTATGGTAGCAGTTGATCTCCTGTATATTTCTTTCAGGGTGTTTATATATGCTTCGTCGACGCCCTGACTCCGCTGTGTCTGCGTGAATGCTAATATTTCTACTGAATCAAACGTCTTTTGGTATTCTATGAAGGCTACGCATAGTGGTTAACAATATTCTGAGTATTTCTCTATTACTTGGTTATTGTATGAATGCTATCGATTGTTGAGTAGCCTGTTTGAAATTCTGCTTGTTCTTTTGATTGGTTGAATTCTAATGTTGTCTTAATTCTGTGAGCGATTATCTTTGCAAATAGCTTGCATGCTATAGAGAGCAAGCTTGTCGGCTGTAATTCTTTACGTCCTTGTCTTCTTCTTTTGTATGTATTGGGATAATTTTAGCATTATTCTAAGATTCTGGTGTTCTTCCCGTAAGGAGACACCTCGTACACAGGGTCGCTAGTTTTTTCTAACACAATCTGGCCTCCATCTTTCAGCAGATCTGATGTTACCTGATCCTCACCAGCAGCTTTGCCTTTTTGCATGCTCTCCAAAGCTTTTCTTACTTATATCATTACTGTTGGATTGTCATCTGGGTTACTGCTAGTTGTTATAAGAAGGTCATGGTTGTGCTGGCTGCTGTACAGATATTTGTAAACTCCTCCGCTAATTTTACTATCCTATCCATATGGGTAGTTATTTTGCCTTGCTTCTCCCTCAATGCATACATCTAGTTTTTGTCTATGCCAAGTTTTCTTTTGGCTGCTTTGATGCTTCCTCAGTTATTCAGAGTGCGTTCAGTTCTGTCCATGGTATACCTTCTCACACCGGATACGTTACGCTTATTATTCAACTTCGAAAGCTGTACCGACTCTATTTTGTCTGTTTTACTTGAGGCTTTCAAGCCTTGACGCTTTTTATTTAGATTCTTCGTTTCCTGGGACAGCTTGCCAGTGTCCTGTCTAACTACAGCACCTCCAACTTCCACTGCAAACTCCGTAATGATACTCGTCAGATTATCATTCATTGCGTCTACGCTAAGGCTGTTTTTTGGATAAAAGCGGAGTATCTGTTCTGAAGCGAAACTCTAAATTTTTGTACTATCCCTCTCAGTGCTAGCTCATTGATTGGCTTTTTGTGTATCACTTTCTTACATTCCTTTTTCAAGTCTAGGCTAATTCAGAACCATGCTATTCTATGGGTACATCGTACCTTGCCAAGCACTTGCACATCCTGCACAATGCCAGAATGTGCACTCAATTTAAAGTCAATTTTATTCCTTTTTTCTTCATTAGGGCTTCTTAATGCCCACCTACAGCTCTCTCGTTTACGGTAGAAGGTATTTACAATCCATGAATAATTGCGTTCTGCGACTTCTACTAGTAGCTCCCCTCTGACATTTCTAGTACCGATGCCATAACCTCCTACTGCCTGGTCTCCAGCCTGTTTCTTCCCTACCTGTGCATTGAAGTTTCTCATCAGTGTAGTATACTGTGTTTTCACCTTGCTCATTGCTAATTTCACGTCTTCGTAGAAGCTTTCAAGTGACGCGTCATCGTGGCTGGACATGGGCACATAAGCCTGTATCACCTTCATCTTGTATCTTCAAGTTATATCTGTATAGAAATATCTAAAATAGAAAACAGCCCCATAAACGTAGATTGTCTGGTTATCGCTTGGGCGTACGACAACGTTAATCAAGAAATTGGGTGGGACATACTGAACGAAGTGGGTATAGTTGACAACTGTATAGAGTTTTTGAGAGAAATTTACCGAGAAAACACACTTTGTAGAGAATTGGAAGGAATAAGTAGCAACGACAGTGTTGAAATTACCAAGACGCTTAGACAGGGATGTCCTTTGTTTCCACTTTTTTTCTTGTCGTACTTGGTGACTATAGAAATGGCACTAGAAGGTTGCAACATTACATTTATTATTTCACACCAACAGGCTGGCGTAATGGTTGAGCAGAAGCTCTCGGGTCTGTTTTATGCAGAGGATATTGTCCTATTTTCGAACAGTCAAGATTATATACAACGGCTGGTAGATATAAGCGAAAGAGAATTCTTCGAGGCTCTAGGACTAGAATTTAGTGCAACAAATTGAGAATTGATGGTATTCAATGATCCCGAAAGCCTGACGGTCTCGATACAGGACGACGAAACACTGAGGATAAGCGAGTACAAGTACCTCGGAGTAGGGATAAATAAGGAAGAAAGATATATAAAAATACATGAAAAAAACATCGGGAGTAAAAGGAAAGAAGAATGTTACAATATGGGATCAAAGAGCGTTATGGGAATACAACAAAAACAAAGTATTTTAGGGTCTGGGGAATGGCGTAATTGTTCCAGGGCTTAAATTTGGGAACTTAGCGGTGTGCATGAAGTCAGCGGTGTAATCTAAAGTGTGTGTAAATCAAAGGACTGTAGGACGACATTGCTGAGCGCTCACGAGAAAATGACGAATGAGGCTGTAAAGGTGAATATAAGATGGACAGGCTTTAAATTAAGAGAAGCTGAGTGTAAAATGATATTCGAAGAGAGGTTTAGAAAACTTCAGGAGAGTATCGGTGTTCAGGTATTTGTATAAGAAGAGCATAAACACAAAGGGGAGGAAGAGAGCTAGGAGCTTACTGACGAGCAGTGTGGGCGATTTCGCAATAAGGAGCATCAAGTGAGAAGTCAGAAAGACGCAGAGAATTTATTGAATGACAGCTATGTAAAAGAATACGGCTCTTAGTAATTACCGAAAGGGCAAGAACAAAATAAAGCGGGAGAGGCTTTATGATAATTAAAGGGGAAGCATTTTACTTTACTAAGCGAGGTCAGGTTGCCCTATATATTTGAAGTCATAAAGGCATAAAGCAAGGTATATTAAAAAGGTAGAACGATGCATATGCTGTTGGGAAGATAAAGAAACGATGAAACATGTTTGGAATAAATGCCGTGCGTTCCACTCAGGTATACATGTGGGTAAAAGCCAACATGAGTCTTTGGGTTTTAAGGACCAACATGGAAAGCTGAACATGTACGCGATAGAAGCAAGTAAAAGACGGTTAGAGTATTGGGTGCACAAAAAGTAAAGATATAGGACAGAAGTAGTGAGAAAATGAGGTCACTCTGCCTGAAGAAGAAGCAATGGAACATAGATATATTTGTTGTTATTGTTGTTACATTAGGATTGATTTAATCGAAACAGATAAGACATTAGGCCAACATAAAAAAAAGTTTTCATTTTTCGGGGAACCTAGTGGCACACAAGCCACCACCAGTTATAAAAGAGATGCCCATAGCATCCATTCATCTATCCAGCCAATGCCGCCACTACATACTTTCTTTTTTTCAATGCAATCAGCACGCCCGATCCTTCGTCGCCATGCACACCACCGACTCCCACCTCAAATAACAGCCCTTTCTCCTCTAGCAGCCGATTCCCATCTCCTCGACGGCGCTCTTTGACCCTCATGCGTCGCCGCTCTGCTACACAGGGGACAGGAGCGACTCATTGCTGCAGCTTCGAAGGCAAACGCTGCATGCAAGTCGGACTGCCCAAAGCCTCCATGTGTTTCGCCACAAAGTGATATTGACGCCTATGTCAGAAGTACCGCTGCCGTAGCAATTATTGACAAAGAAGCCACTGTTTCAGTCATCTGAGCCACCGTTTCAGTCGCTGTGCCGAAAGCTACAGAAGATCACGACGTCATTGGCAGGATCCATACTGCCTGCTCCCGATGGTTCGCACCATCAGCTTTGTGCACAGCACGAATTACCATTTAGGACGCACTCTATAGGATCAAGTTTCTTGTGCTACCGTCTGGCTCCATAAGATTATTTCCGGGTGAGATTTCCTCTCGAGCCTTAGCACCAACCTTAATTCCTCTTGTGAAGAAGTCCCTGTTGCACCGTTGCAGGCCTCTTTTCCAAATGATCTTCCTGAAGAACTAGTTGTCGCTGACAACACAGATATATCTCTACACGTGGACCCTTCTCACCCTAATGCGAATGACCTCGCGGGACGGTAGGCACTCTTCGCCCCGTCGGAATTCATCCGTCGACGCGGTTTACGACTGCCTTTTGCAGAACTCTCGCTTAAATGGGGTGCGACATTAGAAACTCGCTCCCGTCTGCCGTAACGTTGCTTCGAGGGGAATCTATTAGGCATTCACAAGCCGTTGACCTCTTGCGTTCCCTGGACAAATTTCAGGACGATCATTAGCTTCAGTTGAACTCTATCATATTACCTGTTTAAAAGTTTTCAGCTCTAGATATTTCTCGCCCTTTGGTTGTCGATGACTGACCGCCATCGCATCGCAGCGAACTTCTCGCTCTTCTACAAGTATTCCGCTGTTATTTCAATCGCACCAATCCAACCTTTATCTGCATAAAGAGCGTCACTCACCATATCGACACCGTTTGCCATGCTTCCTATTGCTAACGACCATATCAAGTTTCCGTGGCAGAATGCGAGATTAGTAACGAACAAGTCGACGACATGTTTCAACGCGAAATAATTCAGCCGTACCAAAAGCCCTTATTCTTTCCTGTCTGCCTTGTGAGCATTAAGGATAGGATAGATCTATAAGATGCTATGTAGACTGTCGCCATCTCTAAAACTGTGAAGGATGTATGCAAACTTCTGCGCGTTGACGACATTTTCGACTGATTACAAGGGGCAGAATATTTCTCATCCCTAGACTTATGCTCGGAGTATCGGCAATGGCTGACACCGATCGTGCGAAGACAACTTTGGTAACGCCTGATGAGACATATGAGTGAGGGCTCAAGCATTGATTGATATGTGGGGTTCAACGTCCCAAAACCACCATATGATTATGAGAGACGCCGTAGTGGAGGGCTCCGGAAATTTTGACCACCTGAGGTTCTTTAACGTGCACCCAAATCTGAGCACACGGGCATACAGCATTTCCACCTCCATCAGAAATGCAGCCGCCGCAGCCGGGATTTGAACCCGCGACTTGCGGGAGGGCTCAAGCAATATATTTCCTGAGTTGTATTAACACTAGGCTGGAAAAAATTATTTTGTCACAATGAAGGCACTCAAGATATGATCGAAAAGTACTTTTTCCCAGCAACAGCATTACGTTGCGAACAGGTTGATATAAACTGCTGTATTTATGCTTACGAAATTTATTATTTCCACGCTACATGAAAACAACACAGTAATACCAGTGCTTTTAGACACAAGGAGTGCTTTTGATTCTATTAGTCACTTAACTGTACTGCAAAAATTATTTGATTGATATGTGGGGTTTAACGTCCCAAAACCACTATATGATTATGAGAGACGCCGTAGTGGAGGGCTCCGGAAATTTAGACCACCTGGGGTTATTTAACGTGCACCCAAATCTGAGCACACGGGCCTACAACATTTCCGCCTCCATCGGAAATGCAGCCGCCGCAGCCGGGATTCGAACCCGCGCCCTGCGGGTCAGCAGCCGAGTACCTTAGCCACTAGACCACCACGGCGGGGCTGCAAAAATTATTTCCTGTGGCTTCGCAGGTTACTTCCTTGATTTTTTTTCAAGTGATTTGTCGGCACACTCACAAAAGGTAGTCATTGTTAACATCAATTCATCTCACAAATATATTAAATTAGGGGTATTGCAGGGTTCAGTATCAAGCCCGATATTGTTCTCTCTCTGTATCCATATCGTAACACAATCTCTACAGAGGTCTAGGGCATCGGTGTACGTGGTTGACACTGTTTGATAATTTACAGGACGCTCCTTAGCAGCACTAAAAATGATGCGATGACTGATTTGTTAAACGTTTCAGAATGGTTTCGCAAGAATCAGCTCACTCTCAACAGTACGAAATACGTAGTGTTTCACTCTCGCAAAAAACACAATAATACTGCATTTCTAACCTAACAATGAAAAATGTTCCTATACAAAAAGTTGTTTCTTTTGAATAGTTCGGCCTCATTACTCATAAAAACTCACACTGACAGGAGCAATTACAGATTGTGTGTAGAAATGTAGCCTATGGGTGCTATCCTCTAAGAAAAGCTTACCAATATTTTCCACAAGCCATACTTACTCCGTACCCTATACTTTTCACTGCCACTGTCATATGTGTTACTACTTGAAATCGTAGGGTGTTAAGTAAAAGAGGTATCTAATCTAAAAAAAAATCAGCAGACCCCACGCCCTGGGCATCGACTTTATGCGAAGCATGTGGAGGGAAGGTGACCTTGCTGCAATTTTTTTATTGAGTGACACGTCATGAAATCCCGCAAAATATATGTACAAAGGCGTCACGCACAAACATTTTTTGAAGAGTTGCATTTGCTTATATAACGACTTGTTTGAACTTGCGCAGCGATACCTATTAAAACATGCGTATTAGCAATTTCAAATGCTACTATGAAGCGCTGATGCTCGCAAGCATGTTTGCCTAGACACTGCCACATAAATAAATTTCAGCGCAAGACAATTAACTCACCACAATTGACGGTAACTTGACGTAACGGCTGTATCAAAGCATACATAAATAATGTTTACAAAATTGGGTAGGCCGCACTGCAACCACTATTCACTTTTTCTGAAGATTAGCGTCTATTTGAGAAGTAGTTCTGAGACCTGGCATGGCTCTCATTCTTCTTCTGGCAGCGCAAGCGGATGGTCGCAGAATCATGAGCTCCGACAGAGCGGCGATAGCGGCCCGTGGTGGCCGCGGAAACAGGATCGATGGTGAAGACGATAAGGACTACGAGATCGTGCTGCCTGCGTTGCCAACCGGCCGTGTTGTACTGAACACGTTGTTCTTGCACGGCGACGTGCGTGAAAGGCCCTACAGGGTCGAGGATTTCCGGAACGCCCTCGCATCAGTTGATGTGCTTCCTGACGTCGGGGCGTTAGGCACATACCGAATTAACCATGTGTGGGCGGTGATCTTGAACACCAGTGAAGCCACTAAGAAGCTGCTGCGGTTACGTAACGTAAGGTGAAAGGCCACCGGTGTATCATCTTGGACCCAGAGGACCAGCAAGTGAAGCTTCGCCTCCACTGAATGCTCTACGGCGTCCTAGACGAAGATATTTGCACGGCTTTTGCGGCCTTTGGCAGCGTCACCGAGGTGACTTCAGAGCGTTGGTGGGTCCAAGGTATGAAGGAAAAGGGCTCAACCACAAGAACCGTCCTGCTGAAATCGAAGCCCGGATACAAAGTGGACGACCTTTCCCACCAAGTCTGAGTTACAGGGTAGTTGGCCCTCGTTGTGGTGCCCGGACAAGCCATGTAGTGCCTACGATGTCATGGCACGGGACATGTCCGCGGAGACTGCAAGGTGTCTGGTGCTCCAAGTGCCGTCGTTATGTACATGTGGGCGCGGACTGCCGACACACCTACGCGTCGGCGACAGCACTAAAGTACCAACCAATGGCACACGTATGCTCGCGCCTACGCGTCAAAAGCGCCTAGTCGTGCCTGTGGGGGAAAAGGGCGCACAACCACTGGCACGCGTTAACCGCGTTGACGCCCGCGCGTCCAAGGCCGATGCACAATGTTGCTTGATTTTTTGGCTTAGAACTGCCCAAGTTCAGCACAGAAGGGCACGTTCATATCTATAGTGGGTTTGTATGTTTTAGAGGATATGAGAACACGTTAAAAAGTTGGTAGTGCTTCACCCGCCATAGTTTTGACTATTTTAGAAGTAATTGACATTCCAATGCCTAAAATAACTACAGCGGTATGCACCAGAAATCAAAATCAGTGTGTGCGCCACTCCCGCGAATGAACATTCGCGTCTAGGATACTGTACGTCTATCATAGGCTCTTTAAGTAGGGGGAGGATAGTGTACGTCTATCAAGGTTCTCCTTGAGGGGGGAAGCAAAAGTTCGTCGCAGCGCCCCCTTCCTATTATGTCCATGTAGGGGCTGACTTAGCGCCCCCTCTCTATTATATTAATATATGGAGTTGATATTGAGCCCCCTTCCTCCTCTCTTCGGTGAATATGGCGGCGGCTGCCCTCCTAATCAGGTTTATTGACCACCGGGTTTCTATGCCTGCACTAAACAAATTTATTAACAATATCGTGAATTTGCTGGTACCTTAAGTACATTTACACTTCATACTTTAGAGCACTCAACCTAATAATCACGCCTGAAACTTCATGATCTCACAGATTTAAGTCGTAAGACTACAAGTGGGGCCAGGGTAGCAGGCTTTCGGCTGATGTGTGTGTGTTAGAAATATCCTCCAATGCAAAAAAAGCACACCTGGTTCTTATTGATACAACAGATTTTGGTCATAAGACTACTAAGGAGGTCAGAGTAGCAGGCTTCCGGCTGATGTGCGTCTTAGAAATATCCTCTAATGCATCAAAGCACACCTGGTTCTTATTGATACAACAGATATTGGTCATAAGATAGGAACCAAATACTGCGTAAAATGTCTTTGGGCATTTTTCATAATCTAAATGTGCTCTAATGCAACTGCGCCTGAAACTTCATGGTGTGAAAGATATTGATCATAATATTGCAACTGAACCCCATATGGAAGACTTCTGGATGTTGTCTTCAGTCAAAGTATTCTCTAAAGCGACAAACCGCCCCCAACTGTTCATGAAGTCACAAATATGGGCCATAATACTGGAGCTGTACCCTGTATGGAATACTTATGGGCGTTTTCTTTATTCAAAGTATTCTCTAAAGCGACAAATCGCACCCAACTGCTCATGAAAACACACATATTGGTCACAATATTGGAATTTAATCCTGTACAGAAGACTTCTGGACGTCGTCTTTAGTCTAAGTATTCTCTAAAGCGACAAAAACGCACACAACTGCTCATGAAGTCACAGATATTGGACATAATATTGGAAATGAACCCTGTATGAAAGACTTCTGGACGTTGTCTTTAGTCAAAGTATTCTCTAAAGCGACAAACTGCACCCAACTGTTCATGTAGTCACGGATATCGGTCGTAATGGGTGGGCCTGGTGGCTGCTTTGTTTCGTCACCAACTAATCCACTGCTCTTCGCTATGCAGGTGTTATCAGCCGTCGTAGCGCATCTGCTTCTTGTTGCTGGTGTGTCCACCCCTGTGCACACATCGCCGATTTGTGGATTGCGATGCTTCGACATTGCTCTGACCATTGACCAAACAACCGGAAAATCGGATTTCATCTCGCCTCTACCTGCCAGCATGTCACCACTATCACAATGCCTGGTCCTGAATGGTGGATGGTCAGCCCCATCACCAGCAACGTCATCCATTTCACTGGCTATAAAATGTGTGCCCCCATCGGCAGCGCTTCGTGGGCTTGGTGGCTGCTTCGTTTCGTCACAAACTAATCCACTGCTCTTCGCTATGCAGGCTAGTGTTCTGCAACCACTCTTCACAAAGAAGAGCAGTAATTACTTCTTGCTGCAGCTGCCGAGCCCACGTTGCTGCTGTACGACTGTGGTTTAATGTGTCAGTGCCGTGAGATTGTTATTGCTACTTGTATCGGGAGACATCGAGTCTAATCCGGGTCCTAATACTACTATACTCGTTGAACTGCAAAAGCTTTCCTCAGGCCAGTCGACCCTCTTAGAGGAAGTGCAGAGACTGAAAACTCAACTACTATCAACAGAACACGCCCTCTCAGACCTAAAAAAACGAAACACTGATATGGAAAAAACATTATCGAGCGCTGCTGCCCCTAAAGACAGAACTCGAACTAATTAAAAGTAGCACCGTTCATGCAGCTCGCAAAACATATGACCTTGAGGCACGTTTGGATGACGAAGAGAACAGATCGCTGCGTAACAATTTAATTTTTTTGGCCTACCAGATGCTAATCCTTCAGAATCGTACGCTGAATCTGAGGAACTAATCATTCGTCATTCTCATCACTACTTAGGCATAGATATTAACCCTAAAAAATTGATCGCGTGCATCGCTTGGGCCGCCACTCAGTCAACAAAGGCAGGCCAATAATCACGAAATTCACTTTCCACAAGACAAAACACGATATCCTTTCAAGTGGACGTAAGCTGAAAGGGACGACATACAGCATAGGAGAGGATTTCTCACGTCGTGTTCAAAATGCTAGAAGGCATTTGGTCGAGTTCACAAAGCAGAAGTCCTGCCCATTTTCTTTGAGCTATGAAACACTACACAAAGGCCAGAAACGCCACTCGTTCAATGAAACCTCAAAAACAGTGCAAGAAATTAAATAGCAATCATGTCGAAGTCAAACTAAATTCACTCTTTGTCACCCTAAACCAAAAGCTAACTTTTCTTTCTAAGTAATTTTTACGAACCCTCGAAGTTTCATGCCTAAACGCGATCACTTGTCTCATCTTGTCAAGTCATCAGATAGCAGTATTTTCATACTAACGAAAACGTGGCTAACAAATGACGTCACCAATGCGGAAGTGCTCGCCGATCTACCGGATTTCACTTCTTATCGAAAAGACCGCACAGGCTTTCGCGAGTGTGCTGTTCTCATTGCAATCAGTAATCAGTTACTATGTTCCGTTGTTAACATCGACTCAAACTTAGAAATTTTGTGGGTGTTGGTTCAGGCAGTGCCACAATCTGCATTATTAGGTGTTTGCTATCGGCCTCTACATAACAATCCTAACTTTTTCGCGCACTTCAAAGCATTTTAAACCAGCTTACATCAAAGTATCCTAAAGCTGAAATTGTTCTTTTCGGTGATTTCAATTTTCCTGGTATCAACTGAGAACATGACACTTCTACCACTAACTCAGCAGAAACTAATGATTTTCTTTGTGTTCTTCTTGATTACAATCTAAAGCAGTTAGTAACGGAGCCAACACGTGTCTCACGCGATTCCTCTAATATTTTGTATTTAATACCAACGACTGGTCCTGATAGCCTGTCTTCCATTCGGTATCTCCGTGAGATCAGTGACCACAAAGTTATACATGCAGACTTTAGTTTCAGCCCTCTTACTCGTCACATACACAAGAAAGTTATTTTATTTATTTATTTATTCATTTATTTATTTATTGTACCCTCAGCGCCAGAGGCATTGAAGAGGGGAGTGGGTTTACAAAAAATGAATTCAGAAGGTGAGTAAAGGGGAGTACAGGTTTCAACGTTTACTGAATAATCAATTTTAGCTGATAACAATGTTAGGACACAAAAGCAGAACAAAAGAGATCTAGTGTACATAGTTTAAATAATCTTAGTATACAATTCTAGCTACAAAACACATCAGAACACGCAAGAACATAAAAAAAACGAAAAAGGCACACGTCATAAATAACCTCAGTTTATAATGTTTGTTAGTGCAGCGCGAAAGAGCTGATAATCAGTAATCGCAGCAGTCGCTCCAGGAAGCTGGTTCCAGTCTGCTGGTGCGTGGGACAAAAGATTCTGAACACGTTCTTGTTTGGCATATCGGTATACCAACTTTGTGCGCATGATCGATGCGAGAGAACACGTAGGACGGTGAAAGAAAAAGATTAGCACGAAGGTGGGGGCTCTTATGGAAGATTTTATGAAAAAGGCACAGGCGAAAAACCTTACGACGAGAAGAAAGGGAAGTCAGCTGCAACGAGTTTTTCATAGCTGTAACGCTTGCTGTTCTATCGTAATCGTGTAGGATAAACCGGGCAGATTTATTTTGGACCAGTTCGAGGGCTTTAATCAGATAAACCATGCTGGGATCCCAAACTGAAGCAGCATATTCTAATTTACTTCTAACCAAGTTCTTATACATCAGTAGTTTTAGAGAGGCAGGTGAAGAAGAAAAATTGCGACGAAGATAGCCTAACATACGGTTTGCAATTTTAATAAATAATGTTGCTTATGTGAACGGACCAGGTCAGGCAAGAAGTAATGTGCACACCTAAGTACCGGTAGGATGAAACACAATCGAGTAGAACATTATTAAGATGGTACGAGGCGGGAGTGGTTGAAGTTCGACATACGCGTAAAACTTTACACTTTTTAATATTAAGGTTCATTAGCCAAAGACTGCACCAGTTTGAAATAGCGTTAAGGTCGTTTTGTAAAATACTAACATCGCTTGTGTCGTTAATTTCACGAAATATCACACAATCGTCAGCGAACAGGTGTATGTTTGATGAAACGCAACCAGTGAGGTCATTGATGTAAATTAAAAATAAGAGGGGGGCCGGGACTGAGCCTTGGGGTACGCCCGAATTATTAAAACATTCTGGGGAATTATATGAGTTGGCTGCAACGAACTGTGTACGGCCACACAAAAACTGATCCAGCCATTTGAACACATCACGATCAAGGTTAAGTTTGCTAAGTTTCAGGAGCAGGAGATTATGGGACACTTTCTCAAAGGCTTTTGCAAAATCTAAAAAAAATACAGTCTGCTTTGGAGCGACGGTCAAGAATGCGGTGAAGCTGGTGTGTAAAAGACAGTAATTGGGTTTCACACGAAAATCCCATTCGAAAACCATGTTGTGCATCCGTGAAAAATGAGCTTGATTTGAGAAACGTTACGATGCTTGTGTACAAAACATGCTCCAAGAATTTACAAGGAAAGCTCGTAAGGGATATAGGGCGGTAATTTAAAGGAGATTCTTTGCTACCTGATTTGTGAACGGCGACCACCTTACCGATTTTCCACTGGATAGGTAGGACCCGCTGTCAATGGATTGTTGAAAAAGTTTGGTAAGAAGAATTGAAGAATACGAGGCCGTACCTTGAAGAAATTTAGAAGTTATAGGATCGACACCAGGGCTTGAAGAAGTTTATTTATTATTTTATTACTGTATTATTTTAGAACTTCCTCGAGTGTCAATAATAATTGAATTCATGAGTAGATAATCGTGCAGCTTTGGGGAAGGAAGGGATGTACTGGAAGAAACCACAAAGTTACTACAAAAAAACCTGTTCAGAACAACCGGACACTCATTGTCGGGAATGGATTCGTCATTATGGTCCAGCAGTTTAATTGAATCAGTCTTGCTTGGATTAATTACACGCCAAAAGCTTTGGGGCTTGTTTAGAAGCAGGCTAGGTAAGGTGCTCTGGAAAAACTTGGATTTTGCATTTTTGACAGCGGATACATAGGAATTGTTAGCTACTTTGTATGCAACCCACCGAGCGTTCGTGGGCAGCAGTTTCTCTTTACGGTAAAGGCGCTTCTTATGGTTTGATAGACGTTTTAAGTAGGCATTGTACCATGGAGCTCTGGCATGCGAAGAGATTTTGCGAAGCGGGATGTATTTGTTGGTTAGCTCGTCGACTTTTCGCAGGAATAAGTTCCAGTTAGCTTCAACTGTACGGTTGTCGATTTTGTCTAGAAAAATGTCAAGAAAAGTAGACAGTTCAATGGTAATGGCATCAAAATTTGCTTTCTTATAATCACGGATTTGCTTAGTTGTCTTACGTGTTTCTAGAGCTGGTACTGAGATGTCGAAAGAAAGGATTAAATGATCAGATAAACCGGGTAAATATGTCATGCACGAGACAGAGTCGGGGCGTGAGGTAAGTACGAGGTCTAGTACCGTTGCTGTGCTGTCTGTTATTCTCGTCGGCTGGGTAACTAGTTGGGTAAGGGTGAAGGTTGAGCAAAGGTTCAGAAAGTCGCTAACTAGTGAGGAACTTGAATTAAACATGGGCGATTCGGAGGACCACATGATTTGAGGGAAATTAAAGTCACCTAATAAGAAAATCGGGGCGTTTGGCAGGCGAGTAACTACGGTATTAAGAACATCGTGTAAGGAGGCAGTAAAAGTTGGCGGAGCGTTAGGGGGGCGATAACATGCCGCAAAAATGAATTTCTGGTGCACCACCTCAACACACGATAAGATAATTTCAATATCGGTTTCAACAGCAACCTGGTAAGTATCGTGTGCATTCAAAACAGCAAGCATAAAGCCACCGCCTTGGCGAAGGGTACGGTCACAACGGTAAATTGTGTAGCGGGACGCATCGTAAAAAATTTCCGTGTTCCGAATGTTATTATTCAGCCAAGTTTCGGTTAGCGCGATAACATTAGGTCTGCACGTGTCTACGATAGAGTTAAAAGAGTCAAGTTTATTAAGCACACTCCTGACGTTCGCAAGAAGTACAGATAAGCGTGACGGGGGCGGCAATCGCCCACATCCCCTCGCGTCTTCCTATCGTGTCTCTAGGTTTGCTGTTTGCGTAGCGTCTAGGCCGTTGTTTTGTGATGCTTTGCGTTGATGTGTTTCAGGGTGGGGAAAGTTACTCGTTTCTGTTACAGTATCGGTTAAAGAGTCATATACGTAGAATTGTTGGTTGACATACAGTTTCGTGTAGCGCAATTTGTATTTCGGGGATCCAGGTAGACCCTTAGCGAATTCAGACAGTTTCTTTCGTGCCTCACGAGTCGCAGGCGAAAAGTCTTCGGATACCGAAATACCGGATTTTTTAAGTTTAGCGCGCGCTGATACCTTATCTCGGGTTTTAAAGGAACAAAATTTTATTATAATGGGGCGGGGTTTGGATGCAGATAGCGTCCCTATACGGTGAGCTCTTTCGACCTCTGAGGGGGGTATTTCGACGCCAAGTGCGGAGTGTAACGCGGCAAGTGCTTTCTCCTCCGTATCGTTCCACGTTTCTTTCGAATCTGATATACCATGAATAACGACGTTATTTCGTCTGGAGCGATCCTCTAAGTCATCCAACCGCGTCTGTAACATCTCTTGTTGGGACGTCAGATGGGCGGTGGAGCTCCTAATTGACACGATATCTTCCTGGAGTGCATTTAGGCTTTTCGATTCATGCTCCAAGGTTTCAAGGCGGTTGAATATATCTGAGAGACTAGTTTTTATAGTCTCCAGGTTATCTTTTATTGCTTTAACATCCGTAGTTAGATTGGCTTGGCTCTCAGTTAGATGAATTGTTCGTTCGTTGATACCTTTGAGTATTTCAAGTATGGCGGCACTATATACAGGAGTTTGTTCTTCACCTATGTCTGCGCTGGAACTGCGAAAAGTAGGGGGGCCAGGGTTAGTTTCTACGTCGCCTGAACAAAGCAACAGCAAACTCGCATCTAAGCATTCTTTCAAGATAATACACAGCTCACGTGGGCATGGGAGCATGACTAAGAAACAATTGTCACTTTTTTTAGCATGCAGTGGAGTATATGTACACACCTGTGGGGCGAAGAAGATCAACATGTTAGCCATGCTTTCGCAGTGGCTGCTCCCATGCCCACTGAAAGCGGGGAAGGATTTCCTGAACCTTAAGTAGTCTTTGGGTCCAGGGGTCGCTGTGGAGTCGGTGCACTTGTGCGCAGAAGTGAAGGGCAATGACGATGCCTCGATTATTGCGCGCGCAGAATTGTCCGGGAAGGCTGGTACCGTATCGGCGTTGGCACCGAAAAACAGGCACGAGGCAGGGCAGGGTGTTGCAATCAGCAGAGAAGCTGACAAGGTCAAAACAACCTGTGGGACGAAGAAGATCAACATGTTAGCCATGCTTTCGCAGTGGCTGCTCCCATGCCCACTGAAAGCGGGGAAGGATTTCCGGAGCCTTAAGTAGTCTTTGGGTCCTGGGGTCGCTGTGGAGTCGGTGCACTTGTGCGCAGAAGTGAAGGGCAATGACGATGCCTCGATGATTGCGCGCGCAGAATTGTCCGGGAAGGCTGGTACCGTATCGGCGTTGGCACCGAAAAACAGGCACGAGGCAGGGCAGGGTGTTGCAATCAGCAGAGAAGCTGACAAGGTCAAAACAACCTGTGGGACGAAGAAGATCAACATGTTAGCCATGCTTTCGCAGTGGCTGCTCCCATGCCCACTCCTTATACGATAGAGTAACTAGAGTACGATAGAGTATAACCTTATACGATAGAGTAACTACGATGCTCCAAATAATGAACTTACAGTAATTCTTCCGACAATTTAGTCTAAAATTGGCCACTGCTCTAATGAGGAGAACTAGCTAGTTTTCAAACAAAAGCTGACTGACCTAATAGTCAACTTCATCCCTAAAACCACTATTCGTGTTAACAGTCATAACTCATGGTTTAATAAGTGTTTGCACCAACTAGACAACAAGAAAAAGCGTACATTTCGGACTGCCAAGCTAAAAGGAGGCTACCACAACTGGGATAAATACTACGAGGCTTAAAAAGCCTATCTGACGGCTATCTGTGACGCAAATTTCAAATTTTTAAAGAAAGATTTGCCCATCAGGTTAACTAACGATACCCGAAAGTTCTGGCAGGTCATTAACCCTAAAGCAGTTATCGGCTCCACTCTAACTAACGAATATGGAGAGGTTCTTTCAGATACAGAGTGCGCTGATGCCTTCAATAACGCCTTCTCATCTGTATTTACTAACGAACCGAACGCACTCTTACCTGTATTTTCTTCTCATATCACTCTTGCCATTTCTGAAATCACTTTTACTGCTGACGGTATCTCATCCCTCATTGAAAAGATGAAGCTATCACCAGCATCTGGACTAGATGGTGTTAATGTCAAACTATTGAAAAATGTATGTCACATTGCGTCGGAGTATCTTGTTTTGTTATTTTTACTATCTCTTTCAACAGGCATCATCCCAGACGATTGGAAAGTGGGAAAGGTCGTTTCTGTCTTCAAATCTGGTAACAGGAACTCTCCACTAAACTACCGACCAATTTCTTTGACCAGCGTACCCTGCAAACTCATGGAACACGTCATTTACTCGTACGTCATGAGCTTTCTCGACTCCCATAGCTTCTTTCATCACTCTCAACATGGGTTTCGTAGGCGTCACTCTTGCGAGACCCAGCTTGCCGTCTTTGTTCATGACCTTCGATCCAACCTCGACATTAACAAACAAACCGATTCTATATTCCTTGATTTTGCGAAAGCCTTTGATAAGGTACCCCACAAACGCTTAATATTAAAACTGTCTTCGTTAAACTTGCACCCATATGCACTTAGCTAGATAAAAGAATTCCTCACTAACCGCATTCAATCAGTGCTTACAAATGACAGTTTGTCTGTCCCTCTTCCGGTAACATCACGTGTACCGCAGGGCTCTGTGCTTGGTCCTCTTTTATTCCTAATTTACATTAATGACCTTCCGATGTGCGTATCTTCAAATTGCCGCATGTTTGATGACGACTGTGTCATTTATCATAATGTGCCTGACCCTTCTGACCAAATGTTATTACAAGAAGACCTCAACCATATCCTACAGTGGTGTGATGACTGGTTAATGACCTTAAACCCTACTAAATGCAGACTAATCTCATTCACTCGCAGTCTAAACCCTTTCCTGTAACATAGCTAACATTCCTGTCGAATCAGTAACCACTTACAAATACCATGGAGTCACTCTATCCTACAATTTGTCATGGAACGCTCACATAAATAAAATCGTATCAACGTCTAACAGAACCCTGGGCTTCTTAAAACGGCACTTACGCAGTGCTCCGTGTCATGTAAAACTACTTGCTTATACATCATTAGTTAGATCTAAGTTAGAATATGCACCTCCCATACACAGGGGGAAGGGTTCCGAAAAAATGGTTGATGTCTTGGGCCGTTCGCTGTATATGCCATGACTACAGTAGTAACCATCTCCTCCAGTTAGTCTCGCTTTCAAGGATGGTCATTGCGTCAAAAATTTATCCGTGGTCAAACATCTCATAATGCTCGGCGACGTCACGGCGCTCTTAGTAGAGGTTTCGGACGTCGTTGGTGTGTTGTTGGAGTCGTTCCGACAGGTTTTTTGTCTCGTCGATATACAACGAAGGGCACTCGGCGCAAGGGATTTTGTAAACAACACCGGTGGTCCTGTTCATTTTTGACAGGTTCTTCGGGCGGCGGAGGACGTGGCCCGCCGTACATAAAGTCACGGGCGTGATGCGAACCCTTCTTTTTTGAAGATCCGCGCCAACATCTTGCTGGTTTCTTGGACGTATGTTACCGGCACGCGTTTCGGAGGGCTGCCATGTAATGCCAATCCGAGGCCACCTTACTCCAGTGAGCCAAGAACACATGCTCCAATGACACGCAGCGGAAGAAAGAAGAGACCCGCGTAATTTCGAACATCATAAAAAACAGATAACCGAAAACTTCACACGAGCGGCCATCCGCCGCGCAGAGCAACAGGGAATTCGGAAACCCCAATCAGCATTATTTCGCGGCCCTCCGAAACGCTTACCGGTCCCATACGTCCGAAGAACCCGAGAGATCTTGGCGCGGACCTTCAAAAAAGAAGTGGTTTGCATCACGCACGTGCCTTCAAGTACGCTGGGCATCTCCTCCCCCACCCGAAAGACCAGCCAATAGTGGACCGGGCCCCTGGTGTCATTAACAAAATCCCGTGCGCCCAGTGGCCTTCGTAATTCGGCGAGACAAAAAAACCTACGAGAACGACTCAATTAACTCGCCAACAACGTCCGGAAGCTATACAAAGAGCTCGGCGCCGTCACCGAGCATTTTGAGACGTTTGGTCACAGGACGTATTTCGACGTAACGACACATCCTTGAAAATGAGACTAAGTGGAGGAGAAAGTTACTGCTAAATTCGTGGCATATACAGTGAATGGCCCAAAACATCAACCATTCCCTTCAAAGCCCTTTCCCCGGTGTATGCACATGTACTACGTGGCAGAACGTGGCAGAACGGGAGATTTACGTGGCAGAACGGGAGAGGGGGTGTCATTAACCACCTCCTGAGTGCCTCGAAGACGCCACTGCAACGTAGTCCCGGTCTTCCCTTAGAAAAGAACCAAGTCGGTTCCGAAACGTCGGGTTTACGCATATTCATGCACTTTTTGGTTGGAGTTTAAATTGTTTCCCCGTTCTTTAACACGTACGTAAGTCTTGATAGATGGGCCTCAAGAATTCTCACCACCATCGAAAATGCTACCGCTGCAGCCTGTCACCGCCCCCACGACCTTCGGGCAAGCAATCGAGCACCATAACCTTTAACCAAGCGTGGCAAGTCAATCTAGCGGTCTATTCGCGATTCCAATTGAGCGCTCGCCATCTAGCTGACGCACCTGGAAACTGCACTAAAGGGTAAACCATGAAAAGAAATTTGCTACCACGTTCAGCGCGTTGAGAAACGTTCGCCGTGTCAAACGCACAAGCCCCGAAAAAATTGATCTCCAGAGGCCATTGAATGGTGCCCCAATGCATTACATCGCGTTGCAAAGATGACTGCGTATTAATTATTTCCCGAAGGATGAAGACGACGCCCTATAAAGAATGGCGTTGATAAGAAAACTTACACATTGGAAAAGAAGTGAGGGACACTATGGTAGTTTGTTCAAAGTATTGCGCTCCCGATGATTTTGTTTGATTTAGTGAGTACATTATCATTTAGCATGTGTGCAATCTGGCCAATATTCCGCAACCTCTAAACGCGGAGTATCATTTCGTTTATACAAGCAAGCACTTCAGGAAATTTTTTCGCATTATATGTGCGACCGTATTTTTCGCGTATACTTGTTTATTATGCAAGTCGTAAGCTTCTTATTATGAAATGAAGGTGCTGTAATTTGATTTTGCATGTGCATAAACAAACTTGTACAAACGCATGCACGAATACACATAAAGGGTGGGTGTACGTCACCAAAAAAAAATCCCACTGTGCCCATGTCTTTGACGAACATTTCTTCCTCGTGAACTGCAGTAGTGAAACCTGAAATATAATAATTGTCGATAAGCATACGTTGTTATGCCTGCTTTTGATCTGTGGAATCTACACACGGTGCTGCATTATCAATAAACAAGATGCGCGGATAGGTTAGGTCCGTCCAATTGCAAGAAATTAAGAGTAGCTACAAAACAATCACAGCATATTTATGAAGTGAATGATGACGAGTGGGCGAAGCACCGGGGGATCATTCACTGTGAATTCCCCGTACATAGCCAGCGCTGCCATTTCACTGCAGCTGCGCGAGGCTAGCTGCCTCTGGATCAGCTTACCGACGTTTCCGTACCGCTGCAGCTTCGCGAGCCCTCAGCTTCACGTAGGCTTGCCGGTGCTGCCATTTCGCAGCAGCTTCACGAGCCCGCATGTCTGGATCCGTTTGTCTTCGCTGCCGTGCAGCAGCCGCTCGGCGAGCCCAAAACTTTGGACTTCGTTGACGCGCTCCATGACCACCTCTATCGAAAGAGAGAGAGAGAGAGCCGCGCCCATGTGGGTCTCCTTTAAAACAGCTGCACGCCCCAAGAGCGAGCACTGGCACCGCCCTGCCCTCTATCGGGCGCTTCCAGTACTAGCGTGTCACACCGACCGACACAGGACATGGCTCGACCCTAAAAAGATTCGCCCCTAAAAGCAATATTTCCAGCTTCTGGAGCATTCGACTCGCGGTTGCATCACTTGGTTCTTTTTCGACACAGTGCACCATGGCTTGGAGTGGAACAAGCGTGTTTCTGAGTCAAGCATTATCACGATTCCACTGAGTAATCATGCGTGTATATATTGCGTTCGAGCGTGCGTAGAGTGCGTAAACAAGGTTTTTCAACTTGAAGTAAATCTGCTGCGGTTCACCGAAGAGGCTCAATATCCCTACGCATAGAGTAACTATTTCCGCTGTTAGGCAAGTGAAATTTTTATTCCATTGAGGACGAGGCGGTTCGTGGCCAGCGGCTCTTCACATTCGACGAGGCAACGTGAGTCGACGCCACAATAAAAAAATACTTCAGCACAGCGCCAAGTAAAAGTGCCCTGTTGACCGTGTTAAGTGCTGCCATCCTGGTTTCTGCGGCCAGTGCTGCCGGCCAAAGAAATGTTTTGTGGAGTAGCTAAAGATTGCTTCATTGCTGCGCGAGGTCCTTCAGCAGCGAAAAATAACCTGGACACGAATAGGGAACACACGTGTTGTTGTGAGTGTGTTCTTTCTCTGGTAAACTCGCGCAGTTGAAGAACGTCTGCTACGAAACACACGACAACGCAAACAGAGGCAACGCAAAGAAGAGGAACGTGCCGGCGCACGCTGCTAAAAAGATCGGCTGACGAAGTTTTCTCAATCTTGGCGTTACCCTCTTTCTCTTGACGTCGTGACAACAAGCTATTCTCATTGTGCGGCATGTGCTCTTAATTTATTCTTTCTTATAACATTTATTAACGCGAAGGCTTGCCTGACATTACGCGATCATGGGGTCTTGCGTACGACTGCAAGAGAGGAAAATGCAGACATGAAGCCTCAGCTCTCGTATCCTGCTGGCGTCGTTGTTTATGGTTCAGCCATCTCATTCTTTCGCTTCGAAGGCATAGGCTTAATGCTATGGGTACCAGAGCATGGTACACGCCGCTGCAACTCATCTGTGGTGTCAGACGCAGCCACAAAACCAACGTTAAAGCAGCTTGTCACGTTGACAATGCACTGCTTCAATAAAAGAATGAAACAATTTTAAATATCGCTGTACCACTAACTATCCAAAGACAAATACTGCTTTCTAAAAAATATTTACAGAAATGAAGCTTACTTTATATATAAGGTGTGGGCGCTGTGTCGAGTCTCAAAAATACAACTAAAAAGCACAACTTATCAATAAATATTGAGGTTGGCGCTGTACCGTTAACCGTAGACAGGAAACTTTCATCATCCAGGATCAGCACGCGGTCTCCGCAAGCCACTGCTTTGCTCCCAGAACACATGCGCCAATCTGTCCGGCATCAGGTACAAAAACTCTGATGGGGCGAAAAATTCAGCAAAGTCATAGATAACAAGGAAGGTAGAAATTCTTAACCAAGCGAGATTCTAACCCGTGTACCCACCTACTGTAAGCAAGCCTCTTCATCAATGGTCTGTGGAGGAACGCTAGCAGGGCAAGGCACAATGAGCTTTGTTTGGTATAGTCCAGCAAGTTAGCCCAAAAATGAAGCGAGAAAGAGTAAAACCTGGCATTGAAATAAATAAGAAAAAGAGGGATCTTGGGGTTTCTTTTGCTTTGCTAGGCAGAGCATAAATTAGCACTAACAGGCAAGAAAGCCAAGGATTCTTTTTTGACTTTCTTGTCTGTTAGCTCTAAATTTTGGTGTCCATGAAAAAAATGGGATGAATCCCTATTGTAAAAACGTCCACCAGAGGAATGGTGGATTCTACCCTCGACCATTTTGGTGGATTATAGTGCTGGAAATATTGGTGGCACAAGGTGTATGGTGGTGTATGGTAGAGCGGATGGTGAAGCGCGCCAGCTGGCAATGCTGGAGCGCGTCTCAATGCATGTCGAAAGTGAAAGTTTATGCACACTCACACGCACTTTGTTAGCGTAAAAGTACGACTCAAGCAATAGAGTGTGCAAGAATTGCCTTAGTTGCGTTTCTATAGCGTGGTGACATGAAGCGACCGCTGTATTCTGCTCTAACATTGAAAGGGGCGATTGCGAACTAGAGCTTATTTACTTATCGACAACTGCACGCGGATGTGAAACATTTATAGTCGCTGTTCACAGTGACATCTATAGTCTTATAAACATCCCAACAAAAACACACCACGGATGTCTAACTGATGTAAGTACGTGCACAAAATGTACACATATTCACGGCCGCATATTCTACGCTCCACAAAAATTTAGGCGTCGTTGACACCACAGGACAAAATAAGCCTGCTAAAAAACGTAATAAACAGCGTTGGTTTCTTTTGACCTTAAACATATATCTCTAAGCATTCAAGAATGAAACACTACGAGTAAGTATATGCACATACTGTCAACTGCTTTTGTTTATCATGCCATCACCTTCCACCAAGCTTCCATCACGCCACCGCCGTCCACCTTGCTCACCAAGCCTTCCATTAAACACGTTTTGCCTCGCCACCATCAGCCGGCATTTTCCACAGTCACCACCATTAGCTCGCCACCACCACCAACATCTGCCACCATTTTTCCCCTCTAACCGTCATCAGCCAACGTTTTCCACCATCACCACCATTGGCTCGCCAACACCACCACCATCTGCCATCATTTTTTCCACTCTCGTATTGTTACGGTGCCCACATGTTGTTACGGTGCCTCAGATATGCGCACTAATTGCTTTTGAATTGGCAATCGCACAAGTAGGATGCTGAGTTTTGAGCAACATTGGCGAGCGCTGCGAATGTGGTCGGGCGTTTGGGGTATCGGCTTGTGCCGTTAAAAGTACCCGGTATCGTGGACAAGCAGTCATAAGAACAGCCAGACCAAAATTTTCGAGTTGGTGGTCACCAAGAAAGACTATCGTATTTAAAAAAAAAAAGAAACCACGGAGGAACCAAGAGAGCTCGGCACTTCCTTCGGGCTTTTTGTAAACTGTGGAACAGTTTTGTCGCAGCTGAGGAAGGAAAACGAGAGAACACTGTACCTTCTTATTATTGTTCCTAGTTGCGCCACCACTATTTTTGGAGACCATCGTTAAGTTATTGATAATACGGCTGAGTGTATGAAACATAAATGAAGTAGTGAGTGTCTAAAGTTTAAAGTTTCACGGCTGAAACACGACACCTGCACGTTCATTCGCAGGAATACATTTCCCCTACGGGCCCCAAAGCCTTCCAAACTTCCTATAAGAGGTTCGTATACAACGAGATGTAGGGTCTTTGAACCATTGAGAAACTCGGGACGCCCTTGCAACATTACAAGTGGTCGGAAAAGCTAAAGTAGGCCCACCAAGGTGAAGTGGCGACAAAGTGACACGTAACAGAGGTAGAAAATTCAGTTTTTTTTGTTTTAGCCCCACTCATGAAGTTCATAATGTTGTTTTTGTTGAAACGAAAATACTTCAGAGACCAAGTCTTCAAGGGGTCCTGGACAAAACTGTGAGGTCTTTCTATGTGCCACTTTTTGTTTTTTTGTTTTTTCCGCCTTTTACTTCTTCTGGCCGTTCATTTATTTGACTCTGACGCTTTCAACACTTGTCCTCAAGATTGGCTGGTGACTTCGTGGCAAAGTGAGTTACGCGCAGCTCGTTATGTCGATTCACGGACCGCACGAAGGCAGGTGACGAAAGAGCGTCCCGCTTTTACCGTCACAGGAGACGGAAAGGCAATATTCCTTGAAAGTTCACCATCTAGTTTAACCGCAGCTTCTGAGGCATCAAAACTGAAAACTGTAGCGGTAACCATTGCTTACTCTTTCTGGCCGATGTGGCATGTGGAAAAGTCATTCACTCACTTTGCCTTCACCTCCTGGCCGAGCTTCTCCTCTTCTTTCGTAACTCCACACAGGCAAGAAACATTCTTCTGCAGAACTTGTCTGCTGCAGAAGAAACGGAAGAATAGGAAGTGTAATTCTAGAATATCGGTGTCAGGTAGAGATTGTTTTAGTTTGCACAGCTTTTTTTTTTACGAATCGGCAGTCGCCGCCTTTCCAGCTGCAGTTACAATTGTGGTAAATCCAATGCTTGCGCATAACTTCACAGCTATCAACTGGTAGTCAGAAATAATAAACTTTTTTATTTGTGGCATGATAAATTCAGACCATGAAAGCCCCACTCATGAAACAATAAAATCATGTCACTTTTTGATGGGTACATTTGATGCTGCCTTGAAGTGTGCTAAAAATATTTGAACGAATTGCTGACAATAGGAACGCGTTCAGGATTCACTGATGGCCTTGTCGATTGCTCGAATACATATATGAGCTAATATGGAGGTTGGTATCTCATGAGCGTCGAGAGTTCGAGAGTTCGACGATTTATACTGGGACAATACTCTAACTTAAACGCAAAAAATAACTTATTGTGTAACTTGGATTTCGTAACTTCAGAATATTTTTACCTATAAATGTAAGCTTCAGCGTTTGCACAAGCTTCGCCAGGAATGGCGAAGCTTGTGCAAATTCATAAATTTAAATGTGGCAGCGCATCATGACAGGGATAGACAACAGAGACGCACGCACTTAACTTGCAACTAGACGTTTTCTTTTCACTCAACAGAACCTGCACATCCAATGACGAGAGATGAATAAAACCAAGGAACCACCATCAGCCACCTGCGTCAACAAGCGATCGCTTACAATAGTCGTTTTTCTAACCGGGCAAACCTGAGATAGGAGCGCTGGCACATTTTTCTTTCCGCTTGTCTATTTTGTGCCCTTCAATTATTCCGCGCGTCGAGAATTATGGAGAATGCGTGTGTTCTCAAACCCTGAGGTGCAACCACTGCACCGAATACCCAAATGATTCTTTTGACTAGCACGCAAGTGTCCTAAGTGTTTCGCTAATGCATCTTTCAGTTTGGCGTTCGTACCCACGTTCACATATCAAAGCAATAAAATAGACAGTGTCTTTACTGTAATTAACAATTTTCTACTCAGTGCTTGATCATACAATCACGCTTATGGCTACTGCCCACAATCTTTTTCCAAACCGTTCGGGAGCGGAAGTATCTAAGTCTGCTCAGGGCTTTCTCGCTATTCTTGAGCATGCCTTCTTTATTCCTGTCGGCTAAGGGGACAAATCATTACTTGGACGAAGGCGGGTGAGCATTGTTTGGTGATCATTGATAACATGTGCATTTTATGTGTTGTGCTTTTACATGTTGTTTGCTCGCATTTATCAATCTTTATTTATTTTATGGATGGCACCTGTAATCGCTAGTAAAACGTCCAGTTGCAAGCTAGCGCCACGTGTATGTCATTGTTGTAGTTTGGTAGGCCATGTAAATATATGAATTCTTTTGAACCACCTTATCACGTGCCTTAGTCAGAAATGTAAGCAGAATATGTGCACTTTCCCGCATCTACAACTGCAATCACTTCGCGGATAGTTGAAACAACTGCAATTAATTGATTGATTGATTGATTGATTGATCTATGTGTGAAATTTAACGTCCCAAACCACCACATGAATATGAAAGACGCTGTAGTGGAGGGCTCCGGAAATTTCAACAACCTGTGGTTCTTTATCGTGTACCCAAATCTGAGCACACGGGCCTACAGCATTTCCGCCTCCATCGTAAATGCAGCCGGGGTTTGATCTCGCAACCTGCGGGACGGCAGCCGAGAACCTTAGCCACTAGACCACTGCGGCGTGGCGTCATAGTAGTTAAACAAGACCGAGAGTTCAGCTAGGTTGGTGTTCGTGCTATGAAAAAAATATCTGATCATAGGCGCTTTGGGATAGAAATGGCCAACAAAAAACCCAACTAAACATAGGACTTCAAAAGACATCAGACCTACGCTGTGCTTCTTTGACTGAAAGGATGAATTATTAAGAAAGACCAAGGACAACTGGAGAAGGAAAATGCACAACTTGACTGCGCATTGTAAGCTAACGCCATCTTACAGAAAACCAAGGGGCACATGCGCTATTTGTGGTTAGTTGTTTCAGTGTTATGTATAAACAGACAAAGACTGCACTGGTTTTGACCTTATTGATCGAAGCATGAAAATTCTGCTTAATTTTCAACCCTCGTAATCAATTTTACAAACTATGTAAACTGTTATTTTATTTACCTGTTCATGCCGACTATCGTCGTGTGGACACCATGAAACTTGGTCAAACTGTATTGAAGTCCTAGTCTCTCTATGCTGTAACCGGCTTCCTACAAAGAAAAGCAAGGTATGGTCAGTTGCGTCGCTTTGACCTGGAAAATGTCACACATTGCGCGAGCTATAGCTGAAGTAAAGTTTTTTTCCAATGGCATTATCTTAGATGCGACATTTTCCGTACGCCGTACACACCCTGAATATCTTGGCTTTCATACTACGAATTGTGTGCCTAATTTTATTACAAAAATAGGTAATTATTGAAAATGTCTGAGTTCATGAACTATCTGACGCATATAAAAATAATAAAAAATACCTAATTCTTGTGAATAACGTGGGTTAGAAGAAATGCAATAGATCAACCCCACATCAATCCCGAGTACGCAACTATGACCTGCATAATATTCTTCATATTGTTTTCCTTCTCTGAGAATTACCTTAATATATTTTTCTTCCTACGCTTGTACATCTTTCAAGCCACATATATAAATGCGCTCCTCCATGCGAAATCTTCAAAAAGAATATGGGCCCTCTAAAATGTTGGTAGGTGGGCTGAAACGTCAATTTATACCTGTGGCGTGCTTCTTCCAGAGACGCAGCTAAGTGAATTAAACTGACAACAAGGCTTAGAAATCACAGTACACCACAATGATTTTGAGTGCGAAGCAATTAAAGGGGAACTGCAGCAATTTTGGACATTCATCAATTTCAAATAAAACTTTCAACTTATGCACTCTTGTGAAGCCTGGTCACAAGTGCCAATATTTGCAAGCCTCAGTCAGTTATTTCTTCAGAAAAAGCTAATTACAAAATACTCGGGTAAACGCAGGCCAGTCTTTGTATGGGACGCCACGTGCCTACTCATTCTGATGCCTCCTTAAGCAGACGGATTCAGCACACTTTTTCTTCTACGACGCGATGACGACGTGAGCAGGGCAGTTCAATTTTATTGGCTGCATATTGTACTAGTCGTGAATGACATCGCGTCTCACAGTAAGCACGCACAATAATGAGCAACAAGGAGATCAATACGGGGCGCTTCCAATAATTTGCGCACTTTAGGGGTCGACACCAGACGGTGATGCTTCAGCGCTCATTTCTGCCATCACTGAAGTCGTCCCTGTTACGCTCATACAGGCTGGAACAGCTTCATTGAACGTTCAATGACACCAACCGCTTGTTTTTCGCGCGTCTACCACGATGGATCAGTCAGTGGCTACGGTGCTCTGCTGATGACTCGAAAGATGCGACTTTGATCCTGGCCGCAGTGGTAGCATTCCGGTGGATGCGAAGTGGCTGACACTCATGTGCTGTGCCTTACGGAATTCGCCATATATGGCACTAGCAAAAGTTATATGCGGCCACATATAGGCATATGCATTTGTGGCTTCCATTTAACATACATTGATGTACATCTGGCGAAGTCGGTTCACATATGGGCTTTATTTACAGCTATCTAAAGCGCAATTTGCCAAGATAAGAAGTAATCCGGCCTTATAAGGCACGGCCACATCACGTATAACATAGAGAGTAGATCCTTATATGTGGGCGTGCTTCTTTATATGGAATAAACCAAGTAAATGTGTAGCACCACAATCACAAACTTTAATGCGGATTGTCATATATAACAATCCGTACCCAAAGGTGACCTACCTAACTTCTACAACAACAAAGGTAATAGATAAATATATTTTTTTCAGTGCGATAAAACAAAGAAACTTTTAGGTCAGCTTTGAGTACGTGATAGTTGCAACTATGCATGCATTCGTGTAACTTATAATGCACAAGATTTCCATAAAACTTAGGTTTTCAACAATGAGGTGTAATTATCGCTACATAAATATTTCGTTAGAGAGCAGACATGTTTTGGGTAACCTGGTGTGCGCACATGCAGACGAACGACAACAGAAAAGAAGAGACAGGGAAAAGCGCAAACTTTCAACTGAATTTAGGCACTGTGATGACCAAAGCAATTTTTTAAAAGAAATAACACAAAAAAATATGTTTCGGCTATCCCATAGAAGCCTTGTTCACAGTGAAATGAAAACGTGTGTGAAGGAGTTCACTTTATGTACGTTTCAATATATCAGGCAGGCAGCGCGCATATACTGAAGACAGATTACAATCACTCCTGTTTAAAGTGCGCGGAGTGGTTTGTATCACCAATGACTCAACACACAGACGCCGTGACAGTCCTTTTTCTCTAGCAAGAACACGTGCCTTCCCCCAAACGATTATGTGACTACCTGACGCATGTTCAGCAACGGTACTGCATTTGACATTTCCTTTCATAACATCGTAAATGTGCAGTTTAGGGCACCGTTCAAAATCACATCTTTCAGCAATATACACATTGTCACAATACGCGCAAGAAACAGCGTACACCACACCAGGAAACTTCACTTTGGCTAATCTGTCTTTCACATTTGCAAGCAATTGTCGTAGCTTTTGGTCCGGAACATGTGCCATATGGACGCCATGGGAACGCAGAAAACAGCCTAAGGCTTCGCTCATGAAGGGCATATACGGTATTCCCGCACGCTTTTCACCGGATGCAGCACAGGGCAAATGTGGGTGGACGTGCGATTCGTCGTTCGACAGCGTTCAAGAAGGAATTCGGACAGCCACAGGCCGACCATTCACGTCACACCAAGCGTACGTCGGCTGCGTAGTCTTCTTTTCTTGTGCAGAATTTCTGCACACATCGAAGTGTAGAAATCATGCCTCTTTTGTGAGAAGAGGGCTGCGTGCTATCAAAATGCAATTAGCAACCTGTGTGAGTCATCTTCCTGAACATGCGAAACTAGAAAGTGGGCCCCTTTCTTTCAATGAGAATATCAAGGAAGGGGAGCTTTCCTGCGTCTTCCATCTTCACCGTGAACTGAATTGCTGTTTGCATGCTGTTCAGGTGTGAAATAAACGCCTGAACTGCCTCTTGGTGATTGATGCAAAGAATGTCGTCCACATAGCGGAAAAACACCTCTGGAGCTGGACAGCATGAAGAGAGGGTTCGACTTTCCATCGCTTACATAGTCAAATTAGCAGCGTTCACTGATATAAAAGCACCAGACGTGCAGTAGATCTGTTTGTACAACTTGTTTTCGAAAGTAAAACCCTAAGTTCCGTATGTGGGTGCCGCGGTGGCCTAAAAGGGGTGAAATGACATGATGCAGAAATTCTGATAGCTTGTGCCGGGTGAGCGTGTAAAATCCACAATTGGGCGCATGGGGGCGCCTGGCTTGTAGACCTTGGGCAGGCTGTAGAAAGCCTGTGCTGAAACACTGTGACAAAGTAAGGTAAAGTACAGGGACATGCGTTCAGGGGAAACCACACAGAAGACATCCGCCAAAAGTTTTTGCAACTCTTTTTGCACCTTGGGCATCGGATCACGGTCGAGACGCACGTACGTGTTCGTACCTGTAACAGCGTCATCATTTTCCCCGAGTTGTCGGTTCCGTCTAACAGAACAGTTTCGTTTCCCTTGTCGGCGGGAAGGATGTTTCATACGTGTTTTCATTTCACTGTAAACAAGGCTTCCGTGTGGGAGCTGAAACTTCTTTTTTGTGTTTTTTTTTATTTTACTTTGGTCGGCGCATTGCTTCCGAGCTTTTTACCTTCAACAATGCATCATCTCACCAGATGGCTTTCCGTCAAACTTTAAACTTCATCACTAACACAAGTGTTACCTCTTACAGCGATATAAAAGGCTTCAATCAGTTCACGGGCTGTGGTATCAGCACTTCGACAAAAAATCCTAATCACAGAAAAAATCCATGAGCACACGCAAGCTTTGCAATGGACGGGCAAATGCGTGATTCTGTTATTTTTAAGTAAAACGTTCATGTTTTTTTCACGCAACGCCCTGTGGGCCTACGTACCATTTCACTCAAGAAAAAGGTATTTCGTAGATGACACCAGTCGCACACTTCACATATACAAATGTGTGTTTATTTTCGCGACCAATGGATCTCTTCTCACTATAAAAGATTCTTTGACAAAGCCCAGACCCCCCCCCCCCCCGCAGACGCAGGCGTTTGGGGTGTAGCGACACCACCACCACGGACCCAAGCTAACAGGGGCGTTTCGACTCCCTCCCACGCCTACCCGTGTGTGGCTGAGCCGTGTCCGGGGAAAAGGGCATCATGGGGGATGAGCTGACGCTGGGTGCTGGGATCTTTAAGGCCCCCCGGCAGCGGCAACACATCCCTTGGCCCCGGCTTCACGTAGACGGCACCCCTGGGCTGACCCACGCAGGGGAAATTGGCGATCTCCTTTTCCTATCTCTCTCTCCCTACAACTTCCCCTTTATTTCTCACTTTTCATCTGTCCTGTCATCTTTCCTTTTCCGTGTAATTCGAAATTTCCTGGCGGCAAGGGTTAACCTTGTGTAGATACGCTGTCTTGGCTATTCTATATGACGTTATAGCAGCACTGTACAGCTTGGCGCCGACAGGACTTGCCCAGCATCTCCTGCCACGTCCCCTGGTTGAGCTCGGTTGTGGGCGGCTGGCACCGTTGCAGAAATATATAGTCAATTTATTGGCAAATGCTTTTGCCCCCTTCCTGATCGCTCCCTCAAAAGGTGGCACACCCAAGACACTTTTATGCTCAACACAACAAAACCTAGCTTCCCAAAATACCATGTTATTCATAGCCAGAACGAAAAGAAAACAGTACGTACTATTTGATCCTTTCTTGTGTCCAAAAACTATGACCGAAGTAATGGGTCCAGGCTCTAAAGTCACAAAGATGGGAAGTGGCAATCTTCTTTTGGAGGTTCGTGACAAAGCTCAGTAGGTGAAACTGTCTGAAGTTGTATCGTTTGGAGAAACCCCTGTTTTCGTGGGCCCACAAAGATCCATGAACATCGTACGCAGCGTCATTCATGATGATGACTTTCTTCAACTCTCAGAAAGTGAACTATAAGAAGGCTTGCAAGACCAGAATGTAGTCTAGGTACATAGAATCATTATACGATGAGACAAGAAAGAAACACCCACTAAACACATAATGGTCACCTTTGGTACTATTGACTTAACATAATCAATTGAAACCGGCTACTGTAAGCTCAGTGTCAGACCATTTCTCGTCGATGTTTCAAGTGTCAACGTTTCCGGCACGGATCTCAGAGTTGCAGAGGGCGATACACTTGCGCAAAGTGTGCATCCACTCAACACATATCGGACGACTGCACATCAGAAGCAACTCATTGTTCAAACAGTGAAGGAAATCATCCTGCCTACCCAAGATCACGCCCCACATGAAAAAAAGAGAAACAAATAGCCGCGCCACTTGTTTCTGCACCCGCGAATGCCACACAGAGTAGGGCTGCGGTTGTGCCACTAGCGCCCCCGGCTGGAGCAGCCCGTACTGCTCCGCCACTTTATAAATAGGGGCGGCAGACTACTGTGTCTTCTGAACCTTTGACCACTGCAAGCGTAGTTTGATCCAAAAGTTTTGTGAACGTGCCTGGTGAGCAGGTATCATTCATGACCTCAAACGAGTCGATGGACTCAAGTGCGAATCCTCCGGCGCCCCAGACGCCGAAAGATAGGCGCAACTCTTGAAAGAAAAAACTCGAATTACAGTACCCCAAAAGACCCTGTAACCTAAGGCAACACTTTTGTTCACACAGCACCACAAAACACCAAAAGTGACACAAATGCTACAGTGGAACGTCGGAGGACTGCTGACAAACTTCGACGATATCCAGGAGCTCTTACACGAACATACACCAAAAGTGCTTTGTGTGCAAAAAACACACTTGAAACCAAAACACAATAACTTTCTGCGGAATTTTGTTATCTTTTGAAAGAACGGGAATGACGCCAAGTGCCAACTGCTGGTGTTGCCATTGAAGTTAATCAAGAAATTGCATATACACGCCTACCACTACAAACATACCTTGAGGCGGTGGCTGTTCATGCAGTTCTTTTAAGTAAGCTCATCATCATCTGCTCTCCATACATACTCTACAACACCGTCTTGAAAAGCATGAATTTTGATCCCTCATAGACTAACTTCCAGAACCCTACCTTGTCCTAGGGGACTTTATAGCGCAACGTAGCCTCTGGAGTGACTCTCGCTCTGATGCGCGGGGTTGCCTGATTGAACAGTTCCTTTTTTCTTACGGTGCATGCCTCCTGATTAGGAAAGAGCCAACATTTTACAACATCGCTAACAATACGTACTCTGCAATACACCTCAGCATGACATCCCCACCACTTCTGCTTCTACCTAAATAGGAAATCATTATATCACATGGTAGGGACCACCTTCCTATCTTTATCGGCACATCAATAACATAGTTATTTCCTGCACGGTTTCCCAAATGGCTCACCGACAAAGCCGATTGGGAAAAGCTTCACGAAATGACTCTATTACCTTGGACTGACATGGTGGCGTTATGCATAGAGGATGATGTGAGCTACTTTACAGCTTTCTTGGTTGATGCAGCAACAAAATGTATTCCCCAAACATGTGGACCCTCAGGCAAACGACGAGTCCCATGGTAGAATAATGAGTGCCGTGATGTGCAAAAAAACAAGATAAGGCATCGAAGTTTCTTAGAGACTTGCCTACAGCCGAGAATCTTGTAAACTTTAGGAACATCAAGTCGCAAGAACGGAGGGCGCGCCTAAAGACGAGAAGAGAAACTTGGCACAAATTTGTATCGGGCATTAACTCATACGCAGATGAGGCGAGAGTCTAGAAAATGGTTAGCAAGGTGGCAGGACGAAACGCACATTCACTTCCTTTCGTGAACACACTTGGCGAGAGTCTAGATGACCAGGCTAACACTCTCGGAGTGCACTTCGAACAGGTCTCCAGCTCATCACACTATTGTGAAGCGTTCCGACGATACAAAACTAGAATAAAAAACAGAGTTTACAGCGCAAACCCACAACACATGAGGCATACAAAGAAGCTTTCTGTTTGGCTGAACTACAAGCCTCACTTACTTGCTACAATAAATCTACCCCAGGCCCAAACCGTGTGGCATATGAAATGGTAAATCACCTGCCCACTGAAACCCAAAAAGCACTCCTCTCCCTGCATAATGCAATATGGTCTTCCGGCGAGCTACACTCAGCCTGGAAGGAAGCTATCGTTATCCCAATTCTAAAACAAGGCAAGGACCCGGCCTCGGTTTTCAGCCACAGACCATTAGCACTAACCAGCTGTCTTTGCAAGGTCTTCGAAAAAATGATTAACAGGCGCCTGATGTACTTCCTTGAAATTAATGGCCTACTTGACCCATACCAGTGTGGGTGTCGAGAGGCTCGGTCCACCACTGACTACCTTGTACTTATCGAGGGAAAAATTCGCGACGCTTTTGTTTGTAGACAATTTTTTACTTTCTGTGTTCCTCGATATGGAAAAGGCATATGACACTACATGACACTTTGGCATATTGCGAAACCTGTCACAATTAGGTGTGGGAGGTACAATGCTGTCAATCTTCGAATGCTATTTATTCAACCGAACATTCCGCGTCTGAGTTGGTACTGTCTTATCTCGAGTATTTGTTCAAGAAACAGGAGTGCCACAAAGAGGTGTATTGAGCTCCACACATTTCATAGTTAAAATGAATTCCTTGCACCTGTCACTCCCACGTAATTTTTTATTGCGTATATGTCGATGATGTACAGATTGGTTTGAAATCGTGCAACATCTCAGTGTGCCAACGTCAGGTTCAACTCAGGTTCAACTAGGTATCTCAATTGGCAGATCACAATGTTTTTATACTCAACGTGCAAAAAAGCACTTGTGTCTTGTTCAGCTGAAAGAGGGGCCTCCATCTTGGCCCAGTGAAGACCGAGCACAAGTTTTTTGGACTCATGTTAAACACTAAACTAACCTTTATCCCACACATCAAGTATTTAAAAGACAGGTGCCTAAAAGCATTACACATTTTGAAGTGTTGTCATGCACTACATGGGGTAGGGACACGAAATGTCTAAAGAATTTATATAAAAGGCTCGTACGCACACGCCTAGATTACGGTGCTATAATCTATCAGTCGGCAACACCATCAGCCTTGAAGATTCTCGACCCTGTCCACGATCTAGGCATTCGCCTCTCTACGGGTGCTCTCCGAACTAGCCATGTGGAGAGCCTGTACGTGGATTCGAATGAATGGTCACTCCACCTACAAAGATGTTTCCTGTCTTTTTGCACTTTTTGAAGGTGAAAGCAGAGAAGGAACACCCTTTTCATTTCATAAATAATGTTTTGCATCGTTCTGGCTTGTTCGAGAACCATCCTTCTTTTAGGCCACCCTACTTGCTCCGTGTAAGGGGCCTGGCCGAAGAAACAGGTGTGCCTCTTTTTGAACACAGTTTGATGGCCCCTGCGGCATATCTGCCACCGTGGCAGCTTACAGACTGCGATGTCTCTTTTGTCTAATTTCTTATTCTTTGAAAATTAGGGTGTTGTGGGAGCACTGGTACACATACCAGTTTAGCAAAAATAGTTCACATTCCTCCGGTGCAGGAGACAGGCCAGCAGTAGCGAGAAAGGAAGCGATAAGGTCCAGGCTACGATGCAAAGTATCCTGCACGTGGCCGGGACGTCGAGACGTACACCAGAGAGTGAGCATAAAACAATGATGGAGGTCAGATATTTGGAACAGTTGGGAGGCAAGGGTACCATAGCCATATTAAGTAGAGTAGGGGATAGTACGGCACCTTGAGGTGTTCCACGGTTAAGGGAGTGTGGGTTAGACAAATGAGTATCGACTCTAAAGTGAGCAAATCGATTGGAAAGAAAGGATCGGATGTAAAAATACATGCGGGAGCCACATGACAGGGAGGAGAGCTGAGCGAGTATGTGGTCATGACTGACGCCATCGAATGCTTTCGCACATCGACGGTTACAAAAGCATGAATTGACTACGTGAAGGTGAAGGAAAAGTGTGCTGAAGAACAAGGAACACGTCCTGCGTACATATGGGGAGTCAGAAGCCAATAACAGAAGGAGGAAAAAACTCTTTCGCCTCAATAATATCACACAGTTGAGTCAAGGCAATTTGCTCAAGAGTCTTGTCAACGCATGACGTCAAAGAGATAGGGCGAAGGTTTGAGAGGGATGGAGGCTTGCCCGGCTTTGGAATCATGCAAATTAGAGAGCATGTCTAAGAGCTTGGAAAACAGCCGCTGTTCCATGCTTCGTTGAATGTGTGTAATAGAAATTCCTTCGTGTTGTCGGGGAGATTACGTAGTGTAGTATTCGTTATGTCGTCTTCACCGGGAGCCGAGCGGGTAGACTAAGTGGTTAAGGCAGCTTTCAGGTCCCTGAGCGTAAATGGGTGGTCCAGGCCTGGGTTACCTTCGCCACAGTAATCTAGGACGGAAGGTGTGAGAGGAGGGGTGGGAGATACAGAGATTTTAAATTGTCAAAAACATCAAATATAGTCCCTTGAGTGAGAGCTTTAGCTTGAGTGGGAGGAACGGCAGGCTTGGTACCTAAGAGAGACCTAAACAGAGACCATGTAGAGTACAAGTGCAGTGCGGGGTCAAGGCCGTCACAGAGCGTGTTCCAACGAGTGTGCTGGAGGGAAGTGCTGTAGGTGATAATTTCAGCTCGCAGAGCATCAATGCGGGAGGAAAGTTGGACGTTGTGTGGCTGGGAACATAGGGAGCGTTTCAAGCGTTGATGATGTCGCCATAAACGGAGGAAGTGAGGATCAGGGTCAAAAATGGGGAGTTGAAAACGAGCGCGGCGACTACAGGATGTCATTGCTGAGAAGATCCGCGACGTCCAGACGTGGTAAGTTTTAAAGGAGCCACACAAAATGGTATTACGGAATGCTTCGCAGTCATTGTGAGTGACTCGTTGCTTCCGCCTTTTGTGGGAAAGAGGGGTGGTGATGTGAATGAGAAATGGATCACTGGAAGGTTTTCAGCGGACACCTGCCAGTAAAAAGGAAGGGAACTCCGAGAGAAGGTGAGATCGGGTGTAGTGGAGCACTGTGAAGCAGTGCCCGCTCGAGTAGGGGTGTCAGGGGTATTAAGAAGAGTGAGAAGGAGTTCCTGGGCGAGGCAGTGTAGAAGGCAACCTGGTTTGAGTGTTCGAAGATAACCCCAGAGCCTATGAGGAGCATTAAAGTCACCCCCAAGAAGGATATAGGTGGTCGATGGAAGGGAGTGCAGGAATTTGCCAAGAGCACTAAACAAAGAGGACGAGACAGGGGTGTTGTAAAATGACATCAGAGCGAGAGAAATACGGGTAGATGGTTGGTAATAGACCACAGCAACTAAATATTTCAGGAGGGGAAGGGTGCGTCTAGTGGTTTAACGAGAACGTTATTTCGTACATAAATGGACGCAAATGACGTTCCCGTCGTAGCGTGATAAGCACGGTAGCCCGGGACGGTAAGGCCCGTCCGAGTCTCCTGTATAAGGAGAAAATGGAGCAGTGTGAGGTGGGTGAGAAGATATTGGTGGATTGGTGTCCTGTTATGACGAAAGTTGCGGCAGTTCCACTGCAAAATCTCCGGGTCCTTTTCACGCGCCATCAAGGTCTTTGAAGTAGAGGAAGCGCCTGCGCTTGCGCGTTCCTTCTTTTTTGCCGGGGAAAGCGACTCTTGCAGGGAGTTAGGCATATAGGTGAAGAATTCCAGTTGCTTGGATTGTGTTCCTAAGGTCGTAAAAATCCGGACAATTGAGTTTTCCAGCTGAACAAAACCAGTGTGATGCGCAGTGGTTGTGGTTTCGACCATGTCGGCCAATTTGGTTACATGGGAGCTGGAAGTAGGGGCGGTGAGTGTGGCGAATTGCTTACTTAGCTCCATGAGTTGAAAGGTAAGAGAGGATGTGGTAGTTGCGAGTGTCTGCGTCAGTGCGAGTATATTTAGATGCGGAAGCATCTTATACTCGCGCCTTGTAGTGCGCCGTCCGCGCCGTCCGCACCGCTTCTCGAACATTCGACAGCTGACGCGCGCGCATGCGCCGTCGCGCCGTCGCCCACCATCTGTGCCGCGCGCGCTCTCCTTCGAGAACATTCGACAGCTGACAGCGCATGTGCCGTTGCGCCGTCGCCATCTGTGCCGCGCGCGCGCTTCTCCTTCGAGAACATTCAACAGCTGACAGTGCATGCGCCGTCGCGCTGCATATATACTCAAGGTCGGCGCTCGCTCGCTCAATTGCCGCTCGTCGGTTGGTTTGTACGGCGCGTCGACGTCCAAGGTCGCGGTGAAATGAATTCCAACGAATCCACAAACACAATGATCGACGTCCCTTCGACCAGCGCCGTCCTTTCGCATACGTGTGTACGTGTTCACTCATTTAACACCCCCTCCTACAACCACGTTAACCAATTTAGCCATCGACCCAAGTAAGCCGCAATTTAACACCCCATTTCACAACCACGTTAACCAATTTAGCCATCGACCCAAGTAAATCGCACTTTAACACCCCGTTAACCAATTATATGCTCCGCATCCTCCTCAGTGTTCCCCCGAGGGAAGCTGCGGGCAATTTTTTCTTGTAGCTCATCTGAGACGCGCTGTTGCTCGCGCTGGCTGCGCTCCAACATAGCCAGTCGCAGATCGAAGGAGCGGCTCTTGTTACTCAAGGATGGTGAACGTATGTGGCGTCACGTGCTACGTGACGCCACATATGCGCATAAAAGAGTGTTTCACACTCGTTGCTTGGCTTATAGATGGCGCTGACTGACACTCCTACTTCTAAATTCACATATAAACCCAAAAAAGTGGATGGAGGGAAGGTCGCTGTAATAGCTGAGTGGTTAGAGCATCGAACGCGTTATTCGAAGGTCGTAGGTTCGATTCCTGCTCACGACTGGTTCTTCTTTCACCCACTTTTCTTTCTTCTTATTTACATTCCATTGATTCTAATAACCTCCCCTGAACATTCCTTGGCATTACTGTCTGCTAGATCTCATTATTATTGTTACGTAAAAATGACACGAGGCGTGTCTATTTAAATTCTATATTCAAACTGATACTTATGGCGTCGACTAAGATGGAAGACAGCACGCACAACCGACAGACGCCTTCCTCGTTGTCGTTTTCTGACCACTACGTTGTCGTTTTCTGTCAGCTACGTAGCATTACACCCCCCCCCGGCGGTAAAAGCGCCGTCTCGGTGCACATTAACTACGGTCTTCAGTAGGCAGGTGGTAAGGTTTTAGCCTGCTGACGTGCACAACATCACTGAGTGTGGTTGCAGGCAGGCTTGTGGTCTCAGATGCAGGAATGATCTCATAGGTGACGTCGTTTATCTGACGGATGATGCGGTAAGGACCCATGTAGCGAGACAACATCTCTGATAAGCCCACTCGACAAACTGGGCACCACAGGAGAACAAGAGAACCGGGTGAGAAGTGAACGTCAGTATGCCGGCTGTCGTAGATGGCTTTCTGGGTGGCTTGCGAAGCCGAAAGTCTAGAGCGGGCGATCTGACGTGCGTGGTCGGCACGAGCAATAGCGTCGCGTGCCTATTCGGTTGACGGCGTTGTAGTGGTTGGAAGTAGGGTGTCGAGTGGTTACTTCGGATCACGGCCATGAAGCGAATAAAAGGGTGAATACCCAGTAGTGTCGTGGCGTGGAGAATTGTACACGAAGGTCACGTGAGGTAGTGCCAGGTCCCAGTCATGGTGGTCGGAGGACACATACATCGCGAGCATGTCCGTTAGGGTCGGATTTAGCCGTTCGGTGAGGCCATTTGTTTGGGGATGGTAGGAAGTGGTCAGCTTGTGGTGCGTCGAGGAAGAGCGCAGAAGATCGTCGATTACACGGGACAAAAATGCGCGGCCGCGATCCGTGATTAATTGGTGAAGAGCGCCATGGTGTAGGATGACGTCGTGGAGCAAAAATTCCGCAACCTCAATGGCGGTGCTGGTGCGGAGCGCTCCAGTGATGGCGTACCTTGTAGCGTAGTCTATAGCAACGGCGGCCAACTTTTGCCCGATTTTGACTCGGTAAAAGGACCGAGAAGATCTATACCAACACGGAAGAAAGGTTCGGTTGGGATGGAGATCGGTTGAAGAAGTCCAGCCGGGGGCGCAGTAGGTCACTTCCTATGTTGGCATTTATCGCAGGAGGACACGTAACGGCGAACGGACCGGGCGACACCGCGCCAAAAGAAGCGGCGACGCACGCGGTCGTACGTCCGAGATACACCCAGATGACCAGCAGTTGGTTCATCGTGAAGCTCGTACAGCACGGTTGAACGCAAATTTTTCGGCACGGCAAGAAGGAGCTCAGGGCAATCTGGCTGGAGGCTACGACGGTACAGCGTGCCATTCAGGCGGACGTACATGCGAAGTGAAGTGTCGTTCGGAGCAGATTTGAGATGGTCAATAAGTTGTCGCAGAGAAGCATCACGACGTTGTTCATCACCGATCTGAAGAAACTGGGACACTGACATGACGCTGGGGCTAGGCTCGATGTTTGGTTCGTCGGGCTGATTAACAGGGTAGTGGGATAAGCAATCGGCGTCCAGATGGGGACGTCCAGACTTATAAGCAACCGAGTAGGAATACTCCTGTAGGCGTAATGCCCAACGACTAAGTCGTCCAGTGGGGTCCTTCAGAGAAGAAAGCCAACACAGCGCGTGATGATCTGTGATGACACGGAAAGGGCGGTCATACAAGTAAGGACGGAATTTCAAAACAGCCCAAACAAGAGCGAGACATTCCCATTCTGTTATAGAATATATACGTTCAGACTTAGAAAGCAGACGGCTTGCGTACGCGATTACACGGTCGTTGCCCCGCAGAATTTGCGCCAAAACTGCACCAGTTCCGTGACCACTCGCGTCTGTTCGCACTTCTGTACGAGCATCGGGGTCGAAATGTGCAAGAATAGGAGCTGTCGTTAGAGCGGTGATTAGCTGAGAGAAGGCGTCAGCTTGAGGAGGGCCCCAAGAAAATGGGACGTCTTGTTTGAGAAGGTCGGTGTGTGGCCGGGCGAGTGCCGCAAAGTTTTTCATGAACCGGCGAAAGTAGGAGCAGAGGCCCACAAAACTGCGAACATCATGGACAGAGCGTGGAACTGGGAAGTTTGTTACAGCGCGTAATTTCGCAGGGTCTGGCCGTACGCCGGCAGCGTCAACAAGGTGACCCAATACGGTAATCTGACGAAGACCGAAGTGGCACTTGGAGGAATTGAGCTGCAGGCCGGCCCGTCGAAATATGGATAGAATGGTCGAAAGGCGTTCAAGGTGGGTTGCAAAGGTAGGTGAGAAAATGATCACGTCGTCCAGGTAACACAAACATGTCGACCATTTAAATCCTTGTAGGAGCGTTGATTGATACGTGGGGTTTAACGTCTCAAAACCACCATATGATTATGAGAGATGCCGTAGTGGAGGGCTCCGGAAATTTTGACCACCTGGGGTTCTTTAACGTGCACCCAAATCTGAGCACACGGGCCTACAACATTTCCGCCTCCATCGGAAATGCAGCCACCGCAGCCGGGATTCGAACGCGCCACCTGCGGGTCAGCAGCCGAGTACCTTAGCCACTAGACCACCGCGGCGGGGTCCTTGTAGGAGCGTGTCCATCATTCTTTCGAAGGTCATTGGCGCGTTTCAGAGCCCGAATGGCATGACCTTGAATTGGTAAAGACCGTCAGGGGTAATGAAGGCAGTCTTTTCTCGGTCCATGTCATCTACAGCAATTTGCCAGTAGCCAGATCGGAGGTCGAGAGATGAAAAGAAGGTGGCGCCATGGAGGCAATCAAGGGCATCGTCAACGCGTGGTAGAGGGTACACGTCTTTTTTCGTAATTTTGTTGAGGTGGCCATAATCAACGCAAAAACGGCATGAGCCGTCTTTCTTTTTTTACTGATACCACAGGAGATGCCCGAGGGCTCGTTGATAGTTCGATGACGTTTTTCGTAAGCGTTTTGGGCACTTCTTTCTGAATCACTTCTCGCTCATACGCTGACACGCGGTACGGCCGACGGTGAATGGGCGCAGGGTCAACAGTGTTGATTCGGTGAGTGACAATTTTAGTCTGACCCAAGGGACGATCGTCGGTGTCGAAAATGTCACTGTATGAGGCCAAAACTTGGCAGAGAGCGTCGGCCTGGTGAGGCGACAGCTCCGATTCAATAATGTTTCCAAAAATACCATCGTCTGAGCTGGGTGACCGTGAGACTGCGCTTCGATCAAGAGCAGATACAGTGACATCACTGACATTGTCCTCTGTTATGGCAGTTAGCTTGGCTAGAGACATCTAGCAGGGCAACACTTGAGGGGTGAAACCAAAGTTAAGGAGCGGAAGTAAAACACAGTTATCTGCTATGGTCACGATTGTATAGGGCACTATAACACTGCACGTCAGCCGAACGTCAGTAATTGGCGTAACGATATAATCACCGTCAGGAACGGGAGGGTTCGATGACAAAGACACGTAAGTAACGGCTCGAGGTGGCAGGTGAACGAAAGTGGTTGGGCTCAAGTGGCTGGTGGGCTTTGCAGAGTAGTCGGTAAAGATTGGTAGATCAAGGCTGAGGGTACCAGACGAACAATCAATTAAGGCCGAGTGTGCCGAAAGCAAATCAAGGCCAAGTATGAGGTCATGAGGGCAGCAGGCTAGAACGACGAAAAAGACCACGGCGTGACGACCTGCAATGCTGACACGAGCAGTGCACAATCCGATTACTGGTACAGTACCGCCATCGGCAACACGTATTGCCTGCGTCGTAGATGGCGTCATAATCTTTTGTAAGCGGCAGCGTAGAGAAGCGCTCATAATAGACATGTGCGCACCTGTGTCAATGAGGGTGGTCACAGGAACATGGTCGACTTCTACTTCAAGCAGGCTATGGTGCGTGGGAAGCGTCAGTAGAGAATTGTCGGCCGTCAGTGCTATTGCAGCTTCACCTCTATAAGCTGCAATATCTAGTTTTCCTGCTGCGGTCGTCCAGAGAAGCTCGGCGAGGAAAAGCGCCGAGGTGGCGGAGAGCGGGATTGGCGACATAGCGGCGACGGGGAGCGAGAGCTGCGGCGACCGCACGAGGGGGCGTCAGGCTAGCGGCGACCGGGCAAAGGGGCGTCAGTGGAAGGCTCGTAAGATGACGACGAATAGAAATTGAAGGGTGCGGCGACTGAACGTCGAGGGGTCGTCGAATGCATCAGCGCCGAGGTAGAGAAATTCTGACGTGGTTGGTTTGACCAACGGTGGCGGCAAGAGCGAGAAACGTGCCCAGGCTGGGGGCAGGAAAAACAAATAGGCCGGTCATCGGTTGTTCGCCATTCTGAAGGGTTAAGGAAGGGCATTGTTGGAGGTGAACGGCGAGCATGTCCTCGGGAGTAGGACGGGACTTCAGAGCGAGTCAAGGGACATGCTGATGGAAGGCCGAGGTTCGCAAACTCCTGCCTCACCACAGCTTGTATTAACGCCACTTACGGCTGTCGTTGGTCAGAGGCGAGCGTTGCAAAAATTGGTGGCTGAAGAGGAGCCGGACAGGTGACTTCGATTTCCCGACGAACAATGCGTGTGACGTTGTCATACTGGAGGACTGGCGGGCGGCTTCACACGATGAGGTTGCGGCCTTGTTGGACAGCCGGGTGAATCGCTGAGTAATACGGCGGCTCTTGGCTTCTTCGAACCGCCGGCACTCTTTAATGATGGCGTCGACGGTGGCAACGTTGTTGTAAACTAGAAGATTAAATGCGTCGTCTGCTATGGCTTTCAGCACATGGGCCACTTTCTCACACTCGCTCATGTGCTCGTCAATCTGGTGGCATAGGGCGATGACGTCGTGAATGTCCGTCGACGTCGACGTCTGTGCACGAGCCGCCAGTTGATCTGCCGCCCAACAGTGTCGCCAAAAAATTCGCGTATCTTCACTTTAAAGGAGTCCCAGCTCGTAATCTCCGCTTCGTGCGTCTCCAACCACACCCGCGGTGTGCCATCGAGGTAAAAAAGCACATTGGCAAGCATAAGAGTAGGGTCCCACCTATAGCTTGCGCTAACCCGTTCGTACCGGTTCATCCATTTGTCGACGTCAACGCCATCCTGACCAGAAAATACACTGGGATCACGAGCAGGAGGTAGAACGACGTATGCAGAAGTCACGGTAGGGGCAGGTGGTGAAGACGATGGTTGTTCAACCTGTGACATGGTTGGACCTATGATGATGCGGCCGTTGCGGAGCTTCGTGATGAAGACGGGGAAGTACCCAGCACCTCCACCACAAAGATGTTACGTAAAAATGACACGAGGCATGTCTATATAAAATCTATATATTCAAACGTATACGTATGGCGTCGTCTAAGATGAAAGACAGCACGCACAACCGACAGACCACTTCCTCGTTGTCGTCTTCTGACCACTGATATGTCCGCTACGTAGCAATATTATGCCAAAACACGGAAAAACGAGCCCTTATGTATACACTTCTTTCCCTTATTCATTAACGAGGGTCTCGTACTGGCAGACTTGGTGTCATTAGGTTGTATACGAGGAAATATATGAGCTGCCCGCTCGTAATAGGTTCACGTGCTACGTGACGCCACATATGCGCATAAAACAGTGTTTCGAACTCGTCGCTTGGCTTATAGATGGCGCTGACTGACACTCCTACTTCTAAATTCACATATAAACCCGAAAATGTGTATAGAGGGAAGGCCGCTGTGATAGCTCAGGGGTTAGAGCATCGAACGCGTTATTCGAAGGTCGTAGGTTCGATTTCTGCTCACGGCTGATTATTTTTTCACCCACTTTTCTTTCTTATTTACATGTCATTGGTTCTAATAGCTTCCCCTGTACACTCCTTGGCATTACTGTCTGCTAGATCTCATTAATATTGTGTCAAAACACGGAAAAACGAGCCCTGAGGTATACACTTCATTCCTATATATATATATATATATATATATATATATATATATATATATATATATATATATATATATATATATATATTGTGGGCATTCAGTTTACCAATCCTCTTCATCTGTACCTTATTATGTGTAACCTCATCATCTTGGTTCGTCCATCTCAGCTGTCAGCTGCCGGTTCCTCGGGCCTAATAAAGGTCTTTCAAACCAAGTTTTTATACGTGGTGGAGCGTGCTGTTAGATCCCCCGTCATCCTCTCGACCACTCTAGCCCCTGGAGCTACGTTTCAGGTCGCCGCTTGGGCACGGTGTCCGGAAATACGTCTCACCAAGAAAAGGTCGGTGCTGCAGCCGTTCCCATTCCGCCACCGCGTGCCGCGCCTTCTCACGTAAATAACAGCCTCGAGCGTGAGCCCCATCCCTTCGCTGGTACGCGCGGGGAAGATGTGGAGGAATGGCTGGACGACTTCGAACGTGTCGGCGCTGCTAACCGGTGGGATAACACCTGCAAACTCGCTCACGTCTCATTCTACCTCGCGGATGTCGCAAAGATGTGGTTTCGCAACCACTTCATCGACATCCCCGACTGGTGAGCCTTCAAAGATCAGCTTCGCCATGTCTTTGGCACACCGGCTGTTCGTTCGGCTCTCGCAAAAAAAGCCCTCGCGACTCGGAAACAGCATATCGAGGAGTCGTATACATCCTACATCGAGGATGTTCTTTCACTTTGCCGCCGGGTTGACACCCCAATGACAGAGACAGACAAGGTGCGCCAGCTTTTTAAGGGAATTGCACCCGTCGCATTCAAAGCCATTGCAATCCAGAATCCGGCTATCGTCACTGACGTTGCGAAAACCTGTCAGCGCCTCGAAGAACTTGAGTTTATGCGCCTACAAGCGGACAGTGACGCGGCCCTTGTTACGGTGGATCCTAACCTACGAGCCACAATAAGGGTGATTATACGCGAAAAATTAGAATCAAAGGGATTCACACTACCTTCAGTGTGTCCCATTCAGTCTTCAACGTCATTACGGGATGTCATCGGGGAGGAGCACACGTCCGTGACCCACATGGCCCACCTGCAGCCCAATATCGCTCGTACTCTCTTATCGTTCTCGCATGCCGTCTCCGTACCATCAGGCACCGCCAGCTCGACGTCGCCGCCACGAAAGTACGCGTCGGTTGCTGCGGCACCTCCCACAAGCTTTCCGACGAGCTTTCCATCCCCACCGCTTGAGCCATCATGTGTGCCTCTCAATGCTCTCTCTCCCGGTGCATCTAACGCAAGCTACTACCCTCCTTATCGATCGATTCACCCTACGTGCTATTACTGTGGCTATCGTGGCCACATTTCACGCTTCTGCTGCAAGCGCCAGCAAGATGAGCGCCGAGGGCACGATATACGCGAACGGGACTATACCCCAGGAGCCTTGTACCAGAGCCATCGTTATTCGTCACCACCGCGTTGGTCTCCATCTCCACCAGCATCCGGTGAACTGCGCAGTAGTCATCGATCAACCCGACGCCATTCACTGTCGCCCTACTGTCGCTCCTCTTCTCCTGTTCAGCCTGCTTCCCTCGCTTCTTTTCGGCGTACGAAAAACTAAGCGATGCAGTTTTTGGAGGACAAACTGCATTCCAACACAGCACACCAATTCGTCTAGCACGCCCTTACAATATGATAGCAGTCAGTTGAAGGAGTGGACGTTGATGCTTTAGTGGACACTGGGACTGGGTTTTCTGTTACTCGTGCTTATTTATGTACCCGTCTTTGAAAAATCACGACGCCTTATGATGGACCAACACTGGTTACAGCCAAGGGAACAATGATTCACCCTTCCGCTCTCTGTATTGCCTGTGTGCTAATTGACGACAATATTCATCGTATAGAATTCGCTGTGCTATCCCCGTTCTGCCACGAACTCATTTTAGGCTGGGATTTTCTTTCGTCTGCTATATATATATATATATATATATATATATATATATATATATATATATATATATATATATATATATATATATATATATATATATATATATATAATGAAGGTATGGGATATGGCACAACGGGAGCGTTGTCAACAAGGATAAATATATTTATTTCCCAACAGTTTCGGGAGGGGTCCTCCCTTTATCAGGGCATGAGTTATACTGCAGTTTATATATATATATATATATATATATATATATATATATATATATATATATATATATATATATATATATATATATATATATAAGGGATAGCTGTAAATGAGCCTTGAGCAAGTTTGTAGTCAAGGTTTTTAGCGTGATGACAAAAACATGATATAAGTCTTATCACACACCTACTTTCTTTTCTTTCTCAATTTAAATTTTCTTTCTCAATTGTGTGGACACTGGCAATACCCTCAATATGCGTCTTTTGACTGCTGGTGCCTCTAATTTTAATTATTGTTCTAAATAATTTACTTGTTACCTGCTATGCATGGAGGGAAATCAAAAGGTTAAAAGTTAAAAAAGAAGTCTCATCACGAAAAACGATGTCTAGTCATAAGAAAAAGATTTGAAAAACAGAAGACTGATCCTCACTCACACATATGGTATCTTACCTTCACAATCGGTGCAGTAGGTCACAGCTCATGTTTACTGTCAATATTTTTTGGTTGTATGATATGTACAATAAATAGTTGATGTGACTGTTTGCATCTTGTTAATTATTTTTCATAAATTTTGTTTGCGGCCTAATATCTTGCATTCTAAAATGCATAAAAGCTCACTTCTGCTACACATAATCTCCCCGCAGGGGCGTCTGCGTGAGCAGGCATTTGTTGGGTAGCGACTCTACGGACCCGAGTTAACGGGGGGGGGGACCGAGCGTGGCTTTGCCGTGTCTGGGGAAAAGGGGACCCTGTGGGTTGAGCTGGCGCTGGGTGATTGGACCTTTAAGGCCCCCCGGCCGAGGCAAACACATCCCTTTGGCCCCGGCTTCACGTAGACGGCACCCGAGAGCTGACCCACCCACGGGAATTCGGCAGTCGCATTTTCCTGTCTCGCTCTTCCTCCTTAACTTCGTCCTTTCTCTCTTCCAATCTTTCCTGTCATCTCCTCACTTCTGTTTACTTCCATCTTACAGGTGGCAAGGGTTAACCTTGTGTATGTGCCCTCTCTAGGTCACATATTATTGGGTTATAGTGGCTTTGCGCAGCTGGCGATGGCATGCTTTTATAATTGTGTGCGGCGTCCCCATGTTGGGCTCGATGGTGGGCGGCTGGCATGGCTGCCAAATTTAGATATACTTTATGGCCTCTTTTTTGTTTCGAAAACTGTCTGATCGCCCTCCTCCTAAGAGAGGGCGCACCGAAGCAACACTGATTGTGTTTATAAAGCCGACATAAATTTTTCCGCCCTTTCTTGTGATCCGCTGTGAAACGCAAGAAAAGAACGCATGAACTATTTCTCCGTTTGTCCTTTCCAAATGCCTCACCAATACCCTTGGTCCAGGATATCAGGCTACGCGTATGGCTAGTGGGAACCTTCTTCTTGGAGTCCAAACCGAGACCCAGTATGAAAATCTCACAAAATTCACCTCTTTTGAAACAACACCTGTATCTACCACACCACACCCCTCCCTGAACAGTTCCCGTGGCGTAGTGTCGGAACAAGACCTAATTAACCTGACAGAGAGTGAGCTCCTTGAGGGCTGGACCGAACACCATGTACGTTATGTACAGAGAAATAATATTGGGCATGATAACAAAGAAACCCCGACAAAGCAACTCATTCTTACATTTTGCACAAGCATACTCCCAGAATATATCGAAACAGGCTACTTGAAGTTAAAGGTCCGACCCTACATTCCCAACCCCCGACGTGGTTATAAGCGCCAGCGATTTGGCCAAGATTATCAGAGCTGCCGCGGCTGCACAGTAAAAATTTTTGCACCCAAAAGGGTGTAAAAAGGGTGCTTTTACGAGAAAGCACCCTTTGCAACACACTTAACACCCATAAATGGTCGATTGAAAAAAAAGCACCCTTTTGTTTGGGTGCTTGCCTCGATAGCACCCTAAAATAGGCCCTAAGGGTGCTGTTGTGCCTGTGAAGGGTGTAGGTGCTAATTCATCGGATGGAATATGCAGCATAAGAAGAACACATAATTATAATATTTGGGATTTTACGTCTCAAAAACATCGATATCAATATGAGGGTCGTCGTAGTGGAAAGCTGCAGATTTTCACCATTTGGTGTTCTTTAATGAGCGCTCATATCGCACAGTGCAAAGGCTTCCACATTTTTGCCTCCGCCTTAATTCGACTGCCACGGCCGGCATCGAACCCGCGACCTTCGGATTGGCGGCTGAGCAGCGCAGCTACTGCACGAATATGGGGACCTTGCGTTAAATGACGGCCTAATTGACTTAGATTGTGTGAAGGTGCTCTCCGAATACAGCAGAATGTCAGCAGAAGCAAATCGCGTTTCATCTATAATGGCAATTAACTGCAATTCATGTTACGAAAGCTTTTCTTAGCGTTGGTTATAAGCTACATGTTTGCTGTGGATTATATACAGGAACATAATGTTCGCCCGAGTATGGGTGTGTGTGCGTGAGCCTGCGCATGTGTTCGCGTGTAAGCGCGATTGTGTGTACACCCGTGCATGTGTGCGTGCGCGTGTATGTGCGAGTCCGTGCCTGTGTTAGAGTGCCTGTGCACATGTGTACGCCCATGCATGCGTGCGTTTACGGTCGCGTGTGTGTGTTGCCGTATGTGTGTATACGTGTATGTGTGTGCGCCTGTGAATAAGTATGCGTGTGTATCAGCCCGTGCGCCCTCAAATTTCGTATGTGTGTGCGGGGGGGGGGGGGCACTGCTTCTTAGTGTTTAAGGTCCCACACCTGTTCAGACTGGGAGTCTATATGGGAGGTGGCTTAAGAAATGGCGGTGGTCAACGCACTGTACACGGACTATTCAGTACATGGAAAACATCCGCACACTTTCGTACCAAATCATTGCTTACGAACTTGCTGTGGTAGCTGATTAGGTCCGCTGAGGCGCTTCTACGCTCGAAAACGTGGGTTATGACCAATTCACACGGAAAGCTGTCACTGCACTTATGCACAACCATCGTTTATATTAACAACGTTTAACAAGAACGTGCCCTGCCTTTGCTACAGGTGCTTAGCTAGCTCATTGGGCAACCTTATGGAATTATGTGCTGATCATGTGGTCAGCAAAAAGTTTGTTATAACAACCTCGGCACGTTTCGTGGTGCGTGACAAGCCTTGTAATAAACATCCGCGACTGTGAATTAATTTGTTCCAGCTTCGACTACGCACTCAGTGTTTGCGGCACCATACGCGGAATAGCCAGACACAGACAATGCGAAGAGAAATTCGTCTGGAAAAAGTTGTGGCGATGCTCTCCCGCTAATTCCACCGAGGACGAAATAATTATTGTTTCTGGCCATTCCATGGTGCACTTTGTTTTCTGCAAGTTTTGCTTCACTATTTTTCGCCCACTGCAATCGCATTCCGTCAAAATAGTCGAAGAACCCGAGCCTGGTAAATAATCTGCGTCGCTGTGCGACTGGCTGGGAGGAGAGTTGCCGTTTACAAGGAGTCATTCCGCGCCGAACGGCCATCCGCCGTATGCGCCATAGCGTTTGCCTTTCGGCGCCGCCTTGGCGGGTTTCCCGCTCCTCCCCCCCCCCGCTCACCCCGGCCAGCGTTGCTCCCACAACGGCGGCGTAGATAAGCGAAGAGTTGCGTCACCGAACACCTGCGTGGACAGCTGCGGCGCCGCCACACCGCCGCCAGTGCCTCCTCTTTCGCTCTCTCAACGTTGCTCCCTCTGTCTCATCGTCTTTCAAATGCGTTGCGTCGGTCTGGGGTCTTGGTCGCTGTGTGTGTTCTAGCGAACAGGCGCATATTCAATGGTGGTCACGCATGACACCGTGTTCGAAGTGACGCTCGGATTACGGAATATTCATGGAGTCGCGGACACGGACAACGTGGGCCTGTTAACGGTGAGTGTACTGTTTTCGTAGGTAGTAATCATACAGCGCTAGCCGGGCGCCTGCAGCAGCTCTGCCGAAGTAGGCTGCCAGCCATTTACAACAGCATGCGTTCGCGGGCCTGTTGCAGATGCCCGATTAAACGTGTGACTTAACGAGTTCACACTGCTATGCGCGATGTTGTGTAAGTGCCTGCATCACTCATACAGTGAGTGATGTGATCACTTAACAAGGGCGGGATTAGTTGCTGATCGCACATTGTCTCTACACTGCACAAAGTGATTGATATTGTTTTAAGATGTGCTTTGGGCTACATCGTAATAACATTTCTACTAATACTCAAATGTGCAACGTGCTTCTGTAGGTGTAAGCGTAAAAAAAGAAAGAAAAAGCAAAAATTATGTACAGAGGCGCACTGTACGAAATGGCTTTTTTTTTGCTTAAAGACGGTATAGTTGGAGGTGCTGATATGCCGCGATGCTCCCAGCACGTGCGCCTCAGTCTTTTAAGCTATTGAGGACAAGTGTCACCAGCAACAGGGAAAGATCTAGCAGACTTCCAAAGGCGCGTTGTTGTGACCATCGCCGTGCGTTGTTTTCCCTCGTTTCTGTTTGCTGTTTTCGTGCTTCGCTTTCATCTGCGATAATGTTCGGCGTTATAACAGAATAGAGAGAGTAAACGTGACTGTTGGAGCTATGTGCGGTTGCTCTAGCATAAGCCATGGCTGCTGCAACGTAGTCGGTGTCCGCGCGCGTTGCCGCGTTCGAGCGCTCTTACTTGCGTGATTGTGTTTAACTGAGTATTTAGGCACGGGTTACGTTTGTAAATCCCGTAGTCAATAATCGCTAATAACGTGCCCCTGATTGCCATCAGAGGATGGGCTTGGTTGTCGAAATATGCCAGACGCTTTTTCTGAAAGCAAGCTTTGAAATTTTTTTTAAAGAAGTACTTTCATACGTGCAAGGCAGTGCCTACTGCAGGCCCGCAACTCTTTAAAAACTGGACGAGCTATCACATCTTTTATCAAATTACAATGAATTAAGATGATTGAATTATAGATGACGAATTTCTGTGCTAGATTAGGTGCACAAAACACATGTTCGCAGCCCTACGTCTAGAAAGCAGGCAAATAGGAAGCACAGCGTCAAATTTGGATTAGATTCCATTGACGGAGCGTCTTGTGAGGGTAGAAAGAACGAGAAAATTGTTCATTTTTGATGCCCTTATAGAGGCAGTCAGAATTGCACTGATTGGTGACTTGTAATAATTCCTCAGATTGTTAGAGGCGTGATTAAAGTCAGTAAATCTTTACTTTTACCTCTTCGCTGATGCCACGCCCAAGATCATTTGTTCTCATGTAAAAGAGAAAGCAGAGATGTCTTCACTGTTTGTACATGAAGAGGTGAGTTTCTTGTGCATTTTGATTAATGTTACATGTTCTGAGCGTTGTACTTTAGGAATTGTTTTTCACACTGGCTTACTACCCTATAAGGAATTTGATTCTTAGGTGAGTTCAGGCTTTCGTAAGTGCCATTTTCGAGCTGTAGTCTTACACTTCACCTCAGTTTGGGAATTTGCTGTATGCTGGAAAACTCTTATCTTTATCATACGAAATTATTAGAATGTATGGGTTGTATGCTTCGAGTTCAGTGTAATGTCAATTACACGCCATTTCGAAGGATACACACTACACATTCTTTATATATGGTGCTGCCAGAACAGCACGAACATCCTTTTAAGAGAAGTCATATTTGCTCTTATTACAGGATGAGAGGGTTCCGCTGACGTCCTGCGTAGTCTACCCCCCGGCCCCAGTCTAGAGCAAGCCTACTTCCTGAACCTCCACATGGATAACCGAAAAATCTTCCGTGTCAGTAATGACGAAGAAGGAGTGACAGCACTGATGAGTTGATTTTTTTTAATTTCAACATTGTCTGCGGCCGCAAGGCCTTTAACAACCACCGTGATTGAGCGGATTTTTCTCGGCGTGAGTTTGGAGTTTATCAAAGAAGTTGTTCAGGCGGTACGACGCTGAAAATTTTAGTGTCACAATGCCTGAACAACTTTTCTAGTGTGGTCATGGTAGATGAACAAACATTGTTATTTGTGTAAGTTATTTTGCTTAAATATAGCTGGACCATTCCATGCCAAACGTCCTAGCCACTTTGGCGACCATCTGAATTGTATTTGAAAAAAAAAGTGCTGACTTACTGCGTTGAAAACTGTGAACTGCTAGAATATTTCAGCGAGAAAAAAATTTTTGTTCATGTGGCTGGCTTATAACTTCCTGACATAATGCCGTCTGTGTGCTGTTTGTAGAAAATTTTGTTTTAAAACTACCGCTTATTTTTTCTAAAGCGAATTCGGTCTACCTGTTAAGTAAATGTGCTTCTGTAAGGTATTTGAAGCTCAATAGTAATAGTGCAACTTTTTAGCCACATTCGCTTCCAAGAATAAAGCCAAAATGTGTTATGTTTGCATTTTTTATTGCAATATTGCACTTTGTATGAATATCTGAGCAGTGAATATTTACTCCACAGAAGGTATATTTTGAGAAAAAAATATCTTTAGACCTTTCAAGCTGCTGAAATATACGAGAAAATGTCACGAATTTCACAAAATTGTGATTTTTGTCCGTATTGAGATGCAATTAGCTCCATGTTGTGATACAATGAAAACACATCATTATACCTAAATTGTGAGAAAATGAAATTCTTTCTGTAATAAAAATCTTATCGCAAAAAGGACAGGAAAGAGCGCTGTCAACTGAATTTTATTGAAGGTGCTACGAGCGTTTTTATACTGAGCACAAGACCAGGGCTCATCTGCAACAACACATGTGTGACCATGACAAAATAATTTTAACCGAGAAAAGAATACTCTTTTTCGGAAAAGATAAGTGAAGGTGTACTGATGCATTGATTCTTGGCCTTCCTGATAAAGAGTTCTAAAATCTCTCATTTTTCTGCTTGCTTTTTTTTCAAAAACCGTGTTTTATGAAACCTAGGACTACACTTACATTCTTTACGGTGTCCGGCCATGAGACTACTATAGCTCTTCTTAACACTTAAAGCATGCTGTCTTGCTTGATCATTGAAGCATTGCCCAGTTTGTCCTATGTTTACTTTTCCACATGTTAGCGGTATCTTATACACATTAGATTGGCATTCAGTAAACCTATTCTAGTGACGAATGGTGCAAGATTGACTATTCCTGTTGCTGTAAGTACATGCACTTTTGAAAGCTTGCAAGGGGTAGAAAACAACAATGTCATATCTGCTGGCTCTTTTCCTAAAATTGTGAGACACCTTATGTACATAGTACCATGTGACATGCAAAGGTGATTGGTCATTCTCTTTTTCTTTTGGTCCTGCTTCCTTTAACTTTACTTTCTGCAGGAGGGTTTCACAAACAAGTGTGATGATGCTGTTGGGGTATTGGCTGGTGCTATCAGCCCAGGAGTGCTAAGAATGTTCTGCCTTTTGATAGTGGGCATTCAAAATTAGTAGAAAGAGGAATTGATACCACATGTACTCAGGCCACCCTTCAGAAGTCATGTTAGCACAAGGGTGAGGTCAGGTTTAAAAACCAGATTAAAAGACTAAAAGATGCTGGGTATCCCAACAGAATCATCACACCCGTTTGCAAAACCCTCCTGCAGAAAGTAAAGTTAGACCGGACCAACAAAAAACAATGACCAAAACCTTTGCATGTTATACCACATCATGTGTCTCACAATTAAAAAAATAGCCAGCAGATATGATATTAGCGTGTTGTTTTCCACCCCTTGCAAGCTTTCAAAAGTGTGTGTACTAAACAGCAACAAGAATAGTCAATCTTGCCCCATTCGTCTCAAAAATAGGTTTACTTAATGCCAATTTAATGTTTGTAGAAGTATTTTTTATCAGGTAAACCAATGATCAGTGCATCACTACACGTTCACTTATCCTTTCCGAGAGGGAGTATTCTTTTCACAGTTAAAGATTATTTTGTAGTGCTCACACGTGTCGTCGCGCATGAACACGGTTCGTGTACTCCGTATAAAAGCGCTCGTAGCACATTCATTAAATTCAGTTGACAGTCGGTGCTCTTTCCTGTCTTTTCTGTCTCTTCCGAAAGTTGTCGCGCTGTGACTAGCACACAACCACGATGAACCAACTCTCCCAAATTAAGCTCTTGTTACGTAACACGTAGACCGAGTTTCGTATGAAAAGAAGGAGCTATGCTTTTAAAATGAAATTTTTCACATACAACACCTAGACGGCATTCCAGGAAGTTCAGAAGGCAGCCACGTGACCAAATATTTTTCCTCTCCTAAATATTCCAGAAATTCACTATTTTCAATGCAGCACGAGTTTTTCGAATACATTTGAGATGGTTGCCAAAATGGCTGGGACATTTGGCATAAAGTGACCCAGCTGTGTCATTAGCCTTAATTATGCATTACCTCTTTTGTTATTGTTATCTCTATTTTGAAACAGGGCAGGGACCTTTCCTCAGTTGCGAATTATAGGCCCATTGCACTTACAAGGTGCCCTTGTGAACTTTTTGAAAAGATGATAAACCGCGAACTTTTACACTTCCTCGAAACACACAATCTGCTCGACCGATTCCAGTGCGGGTTTCGAGAGGGTAGATCCACCACCGACTATCTGGTGCGCATTGAGGTAGAGATCCGAGACGCTTTCGTCCACCAGAAATACTTCCTCTTTGTGGCGTCTTGGCATATTAAGAGACCTGTCTCCCTTAGGTGTGCACGGTAGAATGATTTTCATACTCGAGAGTTACTTATCCAATCGGACATTCCATGTGCGCGTGGGCTGCATTTTCTCCAGAACATTTGTCCAAGAAACTAGAGTACCACAAGGGGATGTACTTAGTTGTACACTTTTTATTATCAAAATGAATTCCTGGTACCTGTCCATCCCCCGCAAGATGTTCTACTGTACATATGTCGATGACGTCCAGCTTGGCTTTAAGTCATGCAATCTGGCAACGTGTGAGCGGCAGGTTTAGTTAGGTTTAAACAAGGTCTCCAAATGGGCATCGGAAAACGGATTTCGACTGAACGCACAAAAAAGCACGTGTGTCTTGTTCTCTCGATAAAGAGGTATGAACTCACAACCCGGCATTATACTGAACGGTCAACGTCTGTCTGTTAATGCGGAGCATAAATTCTTAGGCTCAATATTGGACAACAAGTTGACCTTCATACCGCACATCAAGTATTTTAAAAAAGCCATGAATGTTCTAAAAGTGTTGCCACGTACTACGTGGGGTAGTGACAGGCAATGTCTCATGAACATGTACAGAAGCCTCATTCGCACCCGCTTAGATTATGGGGCCGTTGTTCATCAGTCTGCGACTCAAAGTGCTTTGAAGATGCTAGACCCCTTGCACCATTTCAGCATCCACCTTTCTACGGGTGCTTTTTGCACCAGCCCCGTAGAAAGCCTTTACGTTGAGTGAAATGAGTGGTCGCTTCATCTGCAGAGAACATACATGTCCTTTGTATTTTTTCTTAAGGTGAAAGCAGACAAGAAACACCCCTCATACTCCACTATTATTGACTTGTGGAGCTCCAAACCGTTTCAAAACAGGCCTTGATGAGGCCGTCCTGCTCAGTTCGCCTCACGGGTATATCTGAGGAAACTGGTGTCTCACTGGAACAGAGTTTACTGGCTCCTGTAGCATACCCGCCACTTTGGCAGTGGCAGACTATAGAATGCGATGTGTCTCTCAGAGAAATTACAAAACACGCGCCAATGGCCCACATCCGAACATATTTCCTGGAACTACAACACAAATACACGCGTCGTGAGTTCTTTACAGATGCCTCTAAGTCTACTACTCTGTGCCCTACGCTGCTGTCGGCCCATCTTTTTCGGATGCTGCGCCTCTGCATCCACAGACAAGTATCTTCACAGCGTTGAAAACATCAAACAACTACAACTACAAAAAGCAGTAATTTATACGGACTCTCTCAGTGTGGTAACGGTAAAAAACAAAAACCCAGTCATCGTCTCACTTTACTCCATTTTATGCACACTCTACACACTCAAACAACATGTTGTAGTGTGCTGGGTGCCAGGGCACCGTAAGATCGAAAGCAACGTGATGGCGGTTGAGCTTGCTGCATCCGTTCACGAAAGCACTGCCACTACACCCATATCAGTCTCGGGCCTTGATATTGAGCCGTCTCTAAAACGAAATCTCAAGGACTACTGGCAGAGCACGTGGGATAGACGCACAAAAAACAAACTACACATTACTAAGCCATACCTTGGCCGTTGGGTGCCAGTATCAAAATCATGTCATACAGAGGTAACGCTAACGAGGCTCAGGATAGGACCCACATACACGACACACTGATATATCTTGTCCGTTGGCGATCCATTATTGTGTGACAGATGTGGTAAAGCACTAACAATTCTTCACATTTTAGTACAGTGCAAACAACTAGATACTCTTAGAAAACAACACTTTCCATTACCCTACCGACAGCATATACCTTTACACCCTGCAATGTTCGTCGGTAGGGAACTACTGTTCACTCATAAATCGGTGCTAGCTTTTTTAAGAGATGTTCGCTTTTACCATGTCATATGCCCAAGCATTGCGTAGCGCGACCTCTCAAGAGAGGTTGCTGCCGCAGTGACTACATTGAAAAGCCCTCTCCTCGTGGGCCTTTGACACAAGGGCGCTGATGAGGCACTTGTGCTAGTGCCAAATCTTTTTACACATTTTTTTATTACCAAAACCTTTTGTCACCAATTTTTACTATCCATATCATGCCACTGTCATGATTTGAATACTTACGTTTTTACCCACATTATAGCGAGGAATTCTAGGGCCCCTATAAAGCCACGCAACATATCATTGTTTATATATCTAGTCATTGCAATGGCACTCTTTGGCCATCACTTGGCCCTTGCGCCATAAAGCGCCACACATCATCATTATCATCATCATCTTGATACACATAATTTAAAATAGCGCAATGCTTACCAGATTAAAGTAAAGTGCTTTATTTAGTGGATATTATCTGATTGTCTTTTAAAGTGAATATGTGTCTGCTGAAACACATACGAGTGTTCGAACTCTATGAATTCTTAAATTACACGCATACATGTCTGTATGGTGACGAAGCTTCCATAAATTGGAAATGCATGTGGGCAGGAAGGGGCCTTGGATAGATGTCATTCATTCTGGCCCAAAGATTGGTAGCATAAGGCATTCACGCATTCTGGAATCAATTTCATGATTATTGAAACACACATATTTCACTAAGCTTGTTTTAGGTATATATTTACATATTTTGTACTTCCACCCTCAACATTGCACCTTGCAGCCGGCACTCTGCTGAGCGCTTCTCGAGGGCACTTTGGTAACTAGCACACAAATCGACTGACAGCTGTAAGTGGGGCCTTCACTTCGTTGACTGCTAGAGAACGGCGGCTTCGCCAAATCACACTTCTTTTCTTGTGAAGCGAACTTTGCTCTTGCAACAGTGCAAGCACATCTGAAATTCAGCGCTGTTCTTAAGAAGTGCAGTAAGTGCGGCTTGTTTTATCTATAGCAGCAAAAAAAACCGAGGAGCAGCACCTGAACAGGGTAAGGCACAATTGCAGCACTTCTCGATAACAGTGCCGGATTCTCTATTTGCTTACATGTAGAAAAAGCAAAACACTGCAGCCAACTTACCAGTAGCCTCATTGCAGAGCCATTGTGTTTTAAAAGACGCAGTTGCAGAAGCTCCGCTTAGAGCTGTCACTGTGCTTCTGTGCTAATTTCATAAGCGCCTGCGAGAGGCACTCCGTGGAGTTCTGGCCGCACGGTGCACGCGTTCAGGGTGGAATAGACGACATTGTACATCTGTTCAAGCATTAACAAACCAAATGTGGCCTGTCACACAGACCGATCTACAGAGTATAGAGCATTCTGCACTTCTAGCCATCTGCAGCATCAATCCTAGATTTGGCCCACTGGTACGTCGATGTGAAGCCCCCCTCCAGCACCCATTTGAAAGGGTGTTATGGCACGAAAGCACCCTTAGTTAAAAAGTGCACTAACTAGACCCTTTCAAATTTTTGCTCTGCACCCTTTTCGAAGGGTGCTGAGCTATAGATCCTTTCTCAGCACCCTTTTTGAACGCCCAATAGGGAGCAAAGGGTGCTCGTCCGGCGAGAAACTGGCTTAGTGTGTACCTAATTTTATAAACATTACAAATGTTATCCTTTCATACAGCCGCCACGTCAGGTTATCATCAATTTTGGTCAGTTTCCATGCGCTGAAGTTTATTTCTGTAGCAGTGTCCAGAGCCAGCATCCTCGCGAGCATCGGACCTTCTTATAATCTTCTGGTTTTGCTAATATGCATGTTCTAGTTCTTATCAGCACGCAAACAAATGGTTATATAAGTATCTGCAACTCTTGAACATATGCCTGTGCGTGCAACATTCATAATTATATTCAGCGTCAATTCATCACGTGTCACTAAATGAAAAATTTGCAACACGGTCACGTTCACTCCGCATGCTTCGCATAACGACGATACCCAGGTAAGTGAGGTCCGCTGAATTTTTGTCTAAAGTTTAGACATGCGTAGATATTGCTACCACAAGTGCACGTAGTATCTAAAATAATATTTTCTATGACCTGTTTTCGACGAGTTTCGGCACTTGCCTGGAATTGTTTTTGAGTCCTAAGTGGCACTTTTATGTATATCAGCTTTGATCTTACCTACTTGATCATAAGCGTACATACTGCGCAGCATTGTTACAAAGAGGTGAAAAAAGACAGATCCGACAATAAAATTGGAAACTAAAGAATGTATACATTTCGAAATCTTTCTTCATTTCTTTTTCTCGCGTCGTAGCGCATATCCTACCACAAGTGCTTGCCCATAGATTGAAATGCGCTCGCACGCCGTTCGCGACCACAAGGCATCGCACACTTGAAAAAAAACAGTTGCGATCTAGGGCCTTCTATTACCATCGAAAATCGATCAAGTAGTCAAGTTCTAAGAGGTTCACGCACGCAAAAATATAACGGAGCGAGCTAGTTCAACCACAACCGCCTTCGCTTAGTGCACTGAAAGCGGGCATGGCTCCACAAATGCCTACTCGGAAAAAAAAGTTACCCCTAATTTGTCGCGTGCGTGCGAATGTGCAGTACCTAACTTTTTAGGCATGTGCACGACGCAGTTAGCAGGCAACAGTTCCCCACGTTGTTCACAGGAGGAAGCTTCACGGGAAACATAATAAAAGCTATGAAAAGTAGTTTCAAACACTCGCTGCCGCTCGTGATCACCAAATTTTGCAAGGCGGGACAGGCTTTAGATGAGAATGTCATGCGTAATGACAAGCGAAGGCGCAGCCTTCATTCCTCAAGTGCCCACATTACAATCCATCGAGTCCTCACACGAATCGTTCCGAATGCGTATCGTGCATTTTCAGCGTCTTATAGCCCGAAACCGGCCCAAAACCTTGCAGTTAGCTTCCACGGCTAAATTGTCCTGAAAGCGTCTGGCGACCCTGGGGCTCCCCGTGGGTCGCCAGAACCATCCAACCCGAGAAAAACTAACGCCAACCAGAAGAGCGACGCGGAGGGGGGGGGGGGGGTGAAGCAACCCAAGAAAAACGAGCACACTCTGGCCTGCTCTGTCAGCCCGCGGGAAGCCAAACGTGAAAAATCGAAGAGCTCCAGTGTTCGTGAAGCTTCAGGGCTGCCGTGGACCATTTTGCTGCGATTACGCCCACGTCATGAGCATTACAGATTCCGGATATCCCTGAACTTGAAACAAAAGTGGAATACGACCACCTGGCGATCAGAGGAGAGCTCGTTCGTCACATCTTCAACAATGATGTTGCCAAGCCAGCATGCACTCCTCCACCACCCTCCACTAAACGAGCGCTCCAAAAGCCGGAAAAGGCAGAAAGCCACAGAAGCTGCAAGCTTTGCTACGAGAGCAAGGAAGTTGAACTCAATACTAATTGTTTGGGCAGAACTTGTGATGTTCACTTGTGTTTTACTACAACTAGAAATTGTTTCTTGCAGTGGCACGAGAGCCATCAGCTGTGACGGGCACAAGAGTGCTCCGAGTCTGAAGCGGCCTGAAAAAAGGCAGTTGTGAATAGGCGGACCAAATCTTAACTTAAAAAAGACATTTTGCCACTTTTTGTACATATTGAAATTTTTCAGTTCACAATTTTACTTGTACATACATGCCTTTTGAAATTTTTTTATGTTAAATTTTGGCCACACTCTTCTTTTCACACTTTTTCTTGAGTTTGTAAAAATTTTTTCTGTGTAACATTTAGTCTGCTTCTAAAAGATCATTCAATTACTTTCATTTTGATGAATAATACATGAGCATATCTTGTTTATCTGAATTACTAAAATATTTATTATAGCACTCTTTGAGACTGTCTGTTTTTCTTTGGTCCTGAAAGTGTTAAGAGACAAGAAGAGAGCAGAGTGGATAAGGGAACCACCCGGAGTTTGATTGATTTGTGGGGTTTAACGTCCCAAAACCACCATATGATTATGAGATACGCTGTAGTGGAGGGCTCTGGAAATTTTGACCACTTGGGGTTCTTTAACGTGCACCCAAATCTGAGCACACGAGCGTACAACATTTCCGCCCCCATCGGGAACCACCCAGAGTTAAGGATGCCATAGTTGAAATCAAGAAGAAGAAATGGACTTTGGCTAGGAGTATAGCGTATAGGAGGGATAGCCGCTGGTTTTGAGGATAACTGACTGGGTTCCCACAGAAGGCAAGCGGCATATGGGGAGAAAAACGCCAGGCCTTCGCGGTAGGCACAGCACAGTCACAGCGAAAGCTAGAACAGTGGGCTTTCAGAGCCTTTTAAAAACACTGATTGGCTAACTACTGCAAGCACAATTGCTTGGTACCAACTAGGTCATTAATGATAAACTTTTGGGTAGTAGGCTGGCATTCGCTATGCTATGTTCATCGTTTTTCTGAGAAGCATGGAATTCACTAAGTACTTGCAAGGAATTTTGTGACAATTTTCCATGCACTGGCTTACAATGACAAGGAATTATAGCTGAAGTGGGTATGTGCCACAGTAACCGAAACCGCAGTAACCAACTGCAGTAACCCAAAAGACATCCCACCAGTAATGATAAAAGAAGTGAGAAAAGCCTTGGGCGGAATGCAAAAAGGCAATGCTTTTTGAAGGCTCGGGTAACATCAGACATGCTGGAAGACGGACGACAGATGGTGTTAGAAACACTAGCGATTCTCCCCGCCAGTTCTACATCCCGTTGCATGGCGAGCGTCCTTGCTAGTTTGATTGGCCAAGTACTTTGTAGTATTCTTGTCTTATAGGATCTTTAGTGCTTTATCTCTCATTTAAAGCTTGATGAACCTCATTTTTTTGTTTGGCCTATTTTGTGGCCTACTGATGTCCAGACATTCTCTTGGTCAGGACCGTTTCCCATTGACAGCGTCTCTGTGGCATGATCTTCCTCTTGACATGTTTCTCCACAGTGGTGTGAGCAGCATTGCCGTCTTGATAATACTTTTGGGTGGTCACATCATTAAGATGAATATTTCCAGGGCTATTAAGGAACACCTTCACGCAGTGTCTTCTTATTACCACACCATAACTGACGTGCGGCAGTTTGGTCTCGGTTGGATAGTATGCAGATTGCCAGAGCAGGAATGTGTATGAGGCCTTCTCAAATATTTGTCCTTTGCATCAATTCCGGCGAGTGCGTTTGTTTCACCTCATTTAGCTGGCTTGCACAAAAGTAATCGTACGTGGTGTAGACGTGCAGCTTAGTTTTGCTGAATTTCTATAAAAGCTCTCTATGGCAGGTGTGGTGGCAGTTTATCGATTCAATCGGGTTGTGGACAACAAGCGCGTCGCAACAGAGTCCACGATTGCGACTTTTGCTTGCACCTATTGTGCTTCTGGGATTAAAACATGGCCCCTGGTGTTACGAGCAGATTAACTGGCATGTCGTCCGTTACTCTGCCGAAACTGCTGGAGGTTAAGTCATAGTGCCGGTGGTTGTAAATCAGAAGGGCGATGCAGCAAATGTCGTGTAGTCTACAAAAAGGGGAGAATGTACGGCACAAGAGGACAAGTGTTGCTTGTGTGGTGGGCAACATGCTGTGGAGTACTCACATTGTTCAATTATACAGAAATGCAAGTTCTCGAAGTCATTGGTAAAAAGATATGCTCTAGGAGGGAGGCAATGACAATTATTAAGGAGAGTATAGTATGCTCGCGTTATTGCACATCAAACGTTCACGGAGACGAGCACTGCACAAGTAGTCGAGGTAGCTGTTCAATAAGCTATGGCTAGGGTGATGAAACAACTAGTTGTGAACATCTCCAAATTTATTGCTCAAGTCGTGGGCCATTATATTGCTAAGCTTATAACCCCGCAACCAAGCGGTCGTCTCGAGTCATATATGCACCCTACAACCAATGATTTAAACCCAATATGTGATAAGTTGGATGCCTCTGATAGCTGCAATTACTCCGATTCATGCTCAGAAACCCATGGTGGACTTGAACGTATCTACTGATGTGAAAATTGACATCCATGCTCAAAAACGTAGCTGATCCCCGCTGAACCGTGCAAACTTCACGTCCACCACAGGCGAAATATTAAAAAGATTCTGGCTAGGCCAGTAAATATTTAAAGAGCAGTCTCTTGTAGAAAGTTGTCTTCGCAACGATTACTTTTACGAAATAGCATCTTTAAAACTTTTACAGTGGAATTGTCGTTCGAAATTTGCCGCAATTACTGATTTACAAAGTCGCAGTTCTCAGCTGAATCCTGATTCAATTTTTTTACAAGAAACTTGGCCTAATGCAGACAACAGCTCTTAGGTCAAAAACTATCGTTCGTTCAGGCTAGACCACCCTTCAGGAGGTGGTGAAATAATGGAATTGTTATATTGTTATCAAACAGCCTTTGCAATAATGCTAAGGTATTGTTAAAGCTGCTGTCAGCAGAATTGAAATTTTTGCTATAAAGGCAACTCTACCTTCTCGCCAGACATGTACAATAGCAATGTTTATTTTGCGTTAGGCGTACATGATACCAGACCAGTGGACACCCTAAATGGCACATGTGGTACAAATATTTCATTGGCAGGAGATTTTAAGGCCCATCATTTGACATCGCAAGTAACGCAGAATGTTATCCCAACGTTGAATGAAAGCATCTAGATGTCAATCAGCAACGTTGCCTAAAAGCGCTTAACGTCCTCTTTTTTGATGACATGATAACGTTGCTTATAACATTAAGGACGATATGGCAACGTCCAGGATCACATTTTCAACATCACGGCAATGTTTTCGCAGCATAGCAGCAACGTATAGTTAACATACGAGCAACGTGACGTCAACAAACCAGCAACATGATGATAGCATACCAGTAACGTGATGTCAACATTGCTGTGAGACGTATTCACTTTCATTCGACGTGCAAAGAAAGTATATACTACTGTGTGCGCGTTAGTAATAAAAGACATGTTGACTTGTTACGGAAACCACCCCGAAGCTTCTGGCTAGGAAAAATGCTCTGGTACGGTATGAAAAATTTCAATAATATTGTCCTTGCACAAAACATGTTTCCTAAAAGCTCTTTATTAACACATTCCTACATGCATAAACAAGTGGTTTTGGAACAGCCGAGCTACAAAAATGTCAAAACACATTTGTCCATGTCCGTAAGACCAAAAACACACTTTTTAAATTCCAAAGCTACCAACACATTGGTATACATACTGCATTAATTTAGAGCATAAAAAATGTGCTTTCGCTCTGTGTAAGATATGACTACAATAGGTTAATAGGTGTTGAGGGTGCAGTATTTTTATGTGCGGAATCGCAGACCATGAGAACATGCAGTCGCACAGCTTTGGAAAAAAGAACAAGCCGAAATGCCTGAATGTCCTACAAAAGAAAAAAGAAGACATTTATTTACGAAGAATGCTTACATTTTATTTATGTGGCGTCACAGAACAAGACATGGTTTGGAGTGTTACAAAATATATTTTAAACATTTTGTAACAAATATGAAAAACGCACAATGCAAGTTTCTTTCATGCTATGCCAACTGATGGGTCACAAAAAAACAATATAGGTGCAAAATGAAAGCACAACTTGTTTATAGAATCTCAGCAAAAGTGTAACGAAAAAAGCTTTTATCTATAGTGTTTACAATATCAGTTGGAAAGTGAATGGGCAAGGAAGAAGACACTGGCGAAACTGATGTGTTTAAATACATACGAGGATACGATTACCATAGACAGCCATTGCCTTATCGGTAATTTTCCAACAGTGATGCATGTATTGTATACAATGATGGTTGCCACTACTGTTGACTGTCCATTAACAAAAACAACATAGAGCATTGGAAAACTGGCACATCCCACTCAGGTACAGCTTGTTTTGACGGAGCTTAAAAGGTACAAAACAAGAACTTGTTTTTACCCAAACAGAAAAACCTGCGAATATCTGTGTAGCAACCATGTTGCACATCAAAAGAAGCTTATCAGTTTGAAAGCAACTTAACTTCAGGATTACTACCTGACCCGCATTCAGTGAAAAGCGGCTCGTTACATGTGGCCGAGTGAGTAAAAAACACGTCTTTGAAAGTTAAGGTAGCCGACACCCGGTCATAAAAAGGAGACGCGATCAGCGGAGCGATTGCTCACTGTATTTTCGCAAAAATAATGACCTCCCAGCCACAACCAAGCGAGAAATATTGATCACGAAACGAATACACAAGGCATGCAACTTTTTTCTGTTCAGTCATTACCAATTTTTTTCCTTTTGTCCATTGGATGATTAAACTGCCGTGACACAATTATTCGTACTTTTCAGTCCAGATTTTATTAATTTGTATCTAGAGGTGAGCTCAAGTTATCTTTGGATCGTTATGCACTGCTCTGCATAAGTGTGTAGTATTTTTCATTTATGGATTTGTTGTGTTGTGTGTGCCAATAATTTAAGAATTTCCACTTTTTAGGATTTGCAGTAAATGCAGCCTTCAAGCTGATAATTTGTACTGAGGGGTTATGTACATTCTTGGAAAAGTGGCAAAGTACTCTCACTTGTTTGCGGAAGTCGTTAGCAAGGAAGTTGATTTTTTGAAGGTATTTAGAACGAGTATTATGACCTAGTACCCTATTTCTCACAAAAACAAAACACCATAAATATCAACTAAGGATACACATACAATTGTACTTGTGGGCACAGAAACAGCAGCAGGCACAGGAAATGCAATCTTTTAAAGTAGAATGACAAATGGACACCAACCTGCATCACAATCAGAGAAGCAACTAACAACCATACCGCCACAACAGCTCACTTGCCACATATCGAAACTGAGCAACATAATGAAGTTGCCAGTCTTTACTCGAGATTTCGCCAATGTGGTTCAACTTGGGTGAACACACTCGCCAGGTCAGGGTACATCCAAGAGTGGTACACTGTCGACGATATCGGCAAACAGCAACTGCAGGGTGATGGCTGTGACGACCGAGGAACAAGCCATGATGCGAGGCAATCGGTTGGCAATGAGGGCGTGCATTATTAAGAGGAAGTGATTTGACCCATACTAGTAGGTTTTCAAGCAAACAAAATAAATAATTGGGAACGCGTCTCTAAAAAATCGCTAACAATCGGCTAACAAAATCTGTCTGCAACAACCTATGAAAGCTGGGCCAGGACTGACAGAAAGCTATGTTACAGTCCAGCAGTGAAAAAACACAGCAGTGAGGAAACCTAAATACTGCAGAGATAAAATTTGTGAAGCGTTATTGAGCCAAACGATAGGCTCCTTATTCATTATTGATGGCATAGAACCAACATTTCAAGCTTATTTACGGTCCTAATTCAAATCTTTAGCTCAAACATATTCAATCTACCTAGTTATTTTCAGGTTGGCAATGGTCGTTGAGTTAAATATAATAAATGATGCACAAAAAAATTGTTAGTAGTTTCAAATTGCCATATAATATCGTGCTTGATTGATATGTAGAGTTTAACGTCCCAAAACCACTATATGATTATGAGAGACGCCGTAGTGAAGGGCTCCGAATATTTAGACCACCTGGGGTTCTTTAACGTGCACCCAAATCTGAGCACACGGGCCTACAACATTTCCGCCTCCATCGGAAATGCAGCCGCTGCATCCGGGATTCGAACCCGCGCCCTGCGGGTCAGCAGCCGAGTACCTTAGCCACTAGACCACCGCGGCGGGGCTATAATATCGTGCTTACCAAACAAACGACACTCACAGCGTAGTATTCCTTTCTGTCACTCGTCATTAGCAGCATTGGTGAAATAGTAAGATAAAATTCTGCTGCTTATTTTCTTATTCCGCCACGTGCATATGTACCTAAAACAAAATAAAAAAACTTTATCCAGAACATCAAAATAAAACTATCAGCATGTCTCTTGGTACACCACAGTATGCAGCAGAGTTATAACTAAGGAGCAGATGTAAAATTGTTCCAAAAGACAGGCCAGTTCATGATTAAAAATACAGACTCATACTTAACAAAGCAAATAATAGCAAGAACTACATAGATGTTTCGCCAAATATGCAACTGGCATCCTCACTATGCCCTGGAACCAAATGAGCGGAGGTTACACAATTCGCTGCTTGTCTCGTATGTCGCTTAGTATAAACTTGCGGTTCTGTTGGTGCGCCAACTTGTCACACTGTTGAATCACGACTCGAAAAGATTTCTCTTGCCCCACCTTTGTTCCCGAGCTAGCGTTGTCTTATTACTGAAGTTTTGTCTTACAATGCGTGGCAAGGCTAGCTTCGGCAAGGTCTCCTTTGTGCGCTTTGAGCCCTGTTGGTAGCTTTCTGCCTATTTCACTCATGCATGTGGTGCCGCATACATCACTGATCAGCACTTGCAGTCATATAGATGGAAAACTGGTTTGTGAATTGTAACAAAGTCATTATCTGATCACGTTTATCAACGACGTCGAGAAACCCATGCAAAAAAGAACAAGGAGTGTGGCACGAGAAAACACAAAAAGCATTGTTTCTGTACCTTACTTTGAAGGTTTTTCAGACTCTGTTCGAAGAGCGCTCCGTCCACTGGGTATTAGGTTATTTTAAAGCCTCTTTGTATTTTGGTAAATGCGCTCTCTAATCTGAAATACAGCACTTCTGCGAATGATCAAAACAGGGTTGTTTACAAGTTCCTGTGTGATGGCTGCGGCACCACTTATATTAGCAAAACTGGCGGGAAGTGGTCAATGAGTTTTACTTAACACAAACGGGGCATCACAAAAACCACGCATTCTCAGACAAAACTGATCAAACACTGCTTGAAATTGGGGCATGCCTTCGACTTCCGTAGTTCGATGACAATGGCTCGGGAACAAAACAGAGGGAAGAGAAAGTGATCGAGTCGTGGTTAGACTGTCGTGACCAGCCAGTGTGCAACAACAATCATTGACTCCATCCGGAGGAGTAGACACATACGAGACAATCAATAAATTTGGTCACCTCTACACATTTGGTGCCAGAGCACAGTGAGGATGCCACTCACACAAGAGGCGAAATATCTGTGTAAAATCATGATATTTTGTTGATTAAAGTCCGGGTACATAGTATAATCACTAAGGAGTATAGTTTTGTTTCCATGTTGATTTGGCATATGTTGAAATATTTCCAGAAAAAATGTTTATTCAAACAAAAACAAATATTTATAGACTTGCTTTCTACCTTTGTGTACATACACAAAGGTAGAAAGCCTCCTGAGGTAAAATAAACATTGCTACTCAGAATTCATGCCATGCATTGACTACTGATAATCTACCATCTCATAACTATGCTAATGCCAGTGAACTGTTTTCTTGGCAATTGTTATCTATGCGTCTCTTCTATTTGGCTACACCACCTGTGTTAATTCAAGAAGTGCAACAGTTGACTACCAAATGTTTGGTTAGTAGTTAGCTCAACAAATGCTACTCACTCTGTCGAATTGCTCCTTCTAAATTTAAAGCATCAAAACAAACTTGTCCTTATTTCATGCGTAAGCCTTAGGTGAAATTTCCGGAATTTTTCAGAATAGGACAAGCTTAGTTTTTTGCTCTACACTTTGTCGTATAAGAATAAAAGTTTATGTACTTCCTCGTCATGAAGACACTGTATCAGTGGCTTCGCAGGGGCATTCCCTGTAATATTGTTCCGACGTCAAAACAGAGGTCTTGCCGCAGAGATTGAGACACCAGAAGCAGGTCGGTTCTTTTAATAGAATGCGCAAGAGAGTTCTTCTTTTTCATCCATTTCCTTGTACTTCATGGCACATGCACAACTGCCATTGTCTTTCCTTTCGACAAGCACGTGACATTTGCCCACCTCCGAAAGAGACATCGTCCCGATGCAAAACTTAGGCGCTCTACCAGGCGTATGAAAGGGTCTCGTCAACTGGATAAATACGGTTTCATACGCACGATGCGTACGACTTCGGGTAAATGGTTTTGGCGCTTGGAACTATATTAAGTGTTGGGAACAACTTCATAGTTCTTGTCGTTTAAGCGTCGCGTGGCGCTGTGTGGACCAAAGTACCGTCTTAGCAGTTTTTCCGACAGTCCACGTCGACGTATCGGAATCCAGACCCAGACCTTGTCGCCTGGTGTGTAGCTTATTAACTTGTGTCGGGGGTCACACCGTTGTGCATCTTGATGCTGTTGATGACAGATGCGCACACGCGCGAGCTGTCTGCTTCCTCGGCGCGCTGATTGAACTCCTCGGCATCTACATGAATGTCGTCGAACTCATGCGGCAACATGGCGTCCAACGTTGTCGTGACTTCGCGACCATAGATCAGCCTGAACGGTGTCATTCCAGTGGTTTCTTGTCGAGCGGTCTTATAGACAAAGGTCACGTAAGGCAATATCTTATCCCAGTTTTTATGTTCCGTGTCAACGTACATGCTAATCATGTCTGTGAGGGTCCTATTGAGGCGCTCCGTCAGTCCATTTGTCTGCGGATACTATGCAGTTGTTCTCCGGTGAGCCGTACAGCTGAGTCTGAGAACCGACTCCAAAAGCTCAGTGGTGAAGGCAGGTCCTCTGTCTGTGATCACTGCTGTCGGAGCGCCATGCCGAAGGACGATGTTTTCAATGAAGAACTGAGCGGCTTCTGCTGCTGTGCCGCGCTGCATAGCTTTAGTCTCCGCATAACGGGATAGGTAATCGGTGGCCACGATTATCCATCTGTTCCCTGTTGTGGAAACTGGAAAGGGACCCAGGAAATCCATTCCAATCTGTGTGAACGGCTTCGCTGGTGCTTCGACTGGACGTAAAAGACCGGCTGGCTTGCTGGGAGGTGCTTTGCGTCTTTGGCAGTCGGTGCAAGTTCGCACGTGATGGTTAACAGCAGTGGGTAACTTTGGCTAGTAGTACTTGCATCGTAGTCGGCACGATGTTCGGGTGTAGCCTTGATGACCAGAAGTTACTTCATCATGGCACGCTTCGATAATTTCTTTTCGAAGAGAGGCAGGTACGACGAGCAAGTGCGGGTTGCCAGTTGGTAAGACCTTTTTCTTATAGAGAACATCGTTTCGCAAGCAAAAAGATGGCAGTCCTCTGGCAAATAACCGCGGCACATCCTTACGTCGTCCTTTTAAATATTCAATGAGTGGTAACAGCTCGGGGTTACTGCGCTGCTTCTGTGCAATAGTGGCCGTGTTGCCAACTCCCAAGAATGCCGCGTCAATGTTTTCGTGATCACGAGCGACAGTCTCCACTGACTGACGACCGTGAAAGACAGTCGGCGTCGGTGTGCTGCTTCCCAGATTTATAGACGAGGGTCATGTCGAACTCTTGAAGCCTTAGGCTCCAGCACGCCAAACGGCCAGATGGATGTTTAAGGTTAGTGAGCCAACACAAAGATTGGTGGTCGCTAACAACCTTGAAGGAGCGGTCGTACAAATATGGACGAAATTTGATGACCGCCCACACCACGGCGAGACACTCCTTCTCGGTGGTCGAGTAGTTCTCCTCCGTGCGAGAGAGAGTTCTGCTGGCGTAGGTTATTACTCTTTCACAGCCGTCTTGCCACTGCACCAGAACGGCACCCAGATTTACATTGCTGGCGTCAGTGTTAAGTGCTGTAGGGGCTTCCTGGTCGAAATGTGCGAGAACTGGAGGTGTTTGCAGGCGTTGTCGTAGTTCATTGAATGCCAATTGTTGTAGTTCACCCCAAAAGAAGGGGACGTCCTCAAGTGTGAGTCGTGTCAATGGCGCCGCAATAGATGAAAAGTCCTTGATAAATTGCCGGTACTAGGCACACAACCCTAAGAAGCGTCTCACGGTCTTTTTGTCGCGTGGTGCAGGAAATTGCGCTACGGCGTCTATTTTAGCCGGGTCAGGTCGAACAACCTCGTAACTGACGACGTGGCCTAAAAAGCTGAGTTCGTGAAAACCAAAATGGCATTAGTCTGGTTTTAAAGTAATGTCGTCCGAACGTATGGCTTGGAGGATAGTGAATAAACAGCTGAGATGTTCCTCTAATGTTGCTGAGAGTACGACATCGTCCAGATAGACCAAGCATGTTTGCCACTTCAGGCCTGATAGTGCGGTGTCCATGAGACGCCGAAAAGTGGCTGGCGCCGAGCACAACCCAAAAGAAAGCACCTTAAATTCGTATAGACCATCAGGCGTCACGAAGGCCGTTTTTTCACGATCTCTCTCGTCGACTTCGATCTGCCAGTAGCCGCTTCGGAGGTCTATTGAAAAGAAATAGCGCGCATGACGCAGCCGATCGAGTGAATCGTCTATGCGGTGCAGTGGATAGACGTCTTTCTTCGTGACTTGGTTCAACTTGCGATAATCAATTTAGAAGCGCAAGCTGCCATCTTTTGTCTTGACCAAAACGACGGGGGATGCCCAAGTAATTTTCGAAGGTTGTATGACGTCATCCGCGAGCATCTTGTATAATTTCTTCTGTGTACTCGCGCTCTTTCGGAGCCACACGGTAAGGGTTCTGCCGAATCGGTCGCGTGTTGTCTTCAGTAATGATGCGGGGCTTGGTCAATGGTGTTTGTTGGACCTTTGGCGTACGCGAAAAGCAGTCTTCGAATCGGTGTATAAGTTCAAGCAGGCGCTTACTATCAGACGGCAGTAGCGTAGAGCAGATGTCCACCGACAAAATTGTCGAGGCGGGGACAGCCGCGTCATCTGGTTGCAAGGCCAAACAATCTCCGGCTTGGTTTACATCGTCATAGTAGGCGATCGCGGTACCCTTCTGGATTTGACGGCGCTCATTGCTGAAGTTCGTGAGGAGCATTTCTGCCTGTCCACCAGTAGGTGCCAGGACGCCCCTCGCGATGGAAATGCCTTGCGTGAACAAAAGAGCGACTATGTGCTCCGCTATCACATTCTTATAGCAAGGACACCCACTGGACACCAAAACAAGGCAGCAGGATCTCGGTGGGAGTGTCACATCGTCGGCTATTCGCACACGGCCACGTGGTTCTTCGCTGCTGTTGTCGGCATACGGATGTGCGCAAAACGTCACCATACGTTGAGGGATGTTGATAACAGCGTCATGATCTTGAAGAAAATCCATGCCCAAAATTGACTCTTCACAGCAGTCTGGCAACAGGACGAAAGTGGCCATGAAGCTAGAATCCCCGATGCGAAGTCTAGTGGTGCATTTACCCGTGGGAGTCATCAGCTGACCACCAGCACTGCTTATGTGCGGCCCTGTCCACGGTGTCTTGACCTTTCTAAGGTGGTCGGCGAGCTCTTGTCGCATGATTGAGTAGTCGGTGCCAGTGTCGATCAGTGTTTAACGTGATGTCCATCAATGCGAACGCTAAGATCGGCACGTAAAACTTCATCGGCGTTAGTATTCATCGTCGTATTCGTCGTCGTAGTCGTCATAGCTTCTTGCGATGATTGGTGGAACTTTTCAGTGTCTCGACGATTGGCAACCTTGCCCCCCAAGGTCGCATCAGTTAGTTTCCCCGGCGCGGGCTAGGCGAACGGCCTCTGGTGACATCCGCGTAGCTCTCAGGGAAGTCACGGGGACGCGCAGGTGAGGGAGATCGCCAGCGACACGGTGGAGTTTCTTGGGCAGGCGATAGTTGGTCGGCCTCATGGGCACGTCGGTCTTCGGAGCGAAAGAAGCGGGACGAGAAAAGTTCCCGAACCCGCAATCGCCATGACGGCAGTAGCGGGCAACGTGACCGGGTTCTCCGCAGCGGAAGCAAATAGGTGGATGGTCGGCTATGCACCATAAGTCCGTTCAGTGAACTGGTGGTCATCTCGTAGAATCCCGTTGCCACCAAGGTACGGCAGCGGGTCGTGGCTGGAAGGGCGGCGCCACAAATGTCGGTGCAGGGCGACGGACATCAGCGTAGCTCACTGGATGTGGCTCAGGGCTTGGCGCGGGTGGTGTAATGGCTTGCCTCAACTTTTGGCGGACGATTTCGGCAACAGATGCGCCTGGCGATTGGGCAAGGGGAACGGAGAGGGCCCGAAGTTCCTCACGCAGTATTTCCCTAATCGTTTGTCGCAGGGAACTTTCGCATACGGCAGTGTTCTGAGCTGCATCACTTAATGCCATGTGGTTCTGCAGGCGGTCAAAGTGTTGTCGTCGTTGTTGCTGTGCGCACTCGATGACAGTCGCCTCTCTTAGGAATTCATCTACTGTGGTAGGTGAATTTCGTACGAGGCCCGCAAACACTTGTTCTTTAACACCCTGCATTAGGTGATGCACTTTCTTCGCCTCGGGCATGTCAGGGTCAGCTCGTCGAAACAGACGGATCATACCCTCTGCGTACATGGCGGCTGTTTCATTGGGTTTTTGCAAGTGGGCCTCAATCACTTGCTGTGCGCGATCCCGTCGGTCCAAGTTCAAAAATGTAGCGAGGAGCTTTCGACGGAAGTCTTCCCAAGATTGAAATGTAGCCTCGCGGTTCTCATACCACGTGCGAGCTCTATTTTCTATGGCGAAATATGCACGGCCAAGTGTGTGCTGTTCGCTCCCGTGGTTGGATGCGGCGAACCGTTCGAACTGTTCGAGCCAGTCCTCGACATCCTCGTACTCTTCCCCACGGAAAACTTCAGGAACGCGAAGATGTTCAAGAGTCACCTGCGAGGAAATAGTGGTCTGCGATGGCGGGATAACCGTGGATGTCGTAGGAGCTGCCATGCTGGAAAGAGGTGGAACAGGTGTGGACTCGGGACTTAGTCCTAGTAGTCGCCGACGGAATCGGTGCTCTGGAGTTGTGACAAGGGGCTGAGTTTCAGGAGTAGGTGAACGGGTACGAGCAAGACTGTCCTGCATCAGGTTGTAGGCTTCAGCACCTCCACCAGTGTCCCGACGTCAAAACAGAGGTCTTGTCGCAGAGATTTAGACACCATTAGCAGGTCAGTTTTTTAATAGAACGCGCAAGAGAGTTCTTCTTTTTCAGCCATTTCCTTGTACTTCAAGGCACATGCACAACTGCCCTTGTCTTCCTTTTTGACAAGCACGTGACAATATCATGTTAAGCTGCCAATTCTCAACAAAACATGACTAACTCACGCACAATGCCTAGCCTTCATTACACTGGTATAACTTATGTTAGCAACATCTTGCCTCGTGCAAAACAACAAAATAGCTGCATTTTACGACATTTTGTATACAACATACAATCTCTACGACACTCTAATTACTCTAATATCCATCACTCTATAGTGCCTCTGTCGGAGCTTGAAGCACACTGAACAAAAAGAGGAAACAAAGACGAAAGCATCAAAATTCCACTGGAGAGCAGCTTCTGTTTCGATAAATCATTTTATTTCAGTGTTTCTGAAGACCTGCCTGTTTTTTTAAACATTTCCAGCAGGCCGCAGCTGCACACTAGCCTTATCGAGGCAGCACCTTGGTAGGCATGACGTCAGACGTCCCTGTGGCATATGTAAGCTTCCTCTCCTGCTACTTCCCTTTCTCCACCACTGCTTTAGATCGTGCACCTTCTCTCAACAGAAGTGCTAAGATGGCCCTCATTTCAGGGCTTTACTCTGGAGCCGTTAGCATTATTCACTGCCGGGGCTATTCATATTCGTTCTAGGAACACTACAGGAGAAATGTAGTGAGTGGAGAGACACGAGCGATAGTTGGCGAGGTTTGCAAACCCATTTTAGAGTTTGATAATTGTCACCTCATCTACTTGATCGCGTGGCCACAAGATGTGGCAGTTTGTAAAAAACACCAGAGCAGATGACACGTGCTCTAGCATTGCCTCTAACTGTGGACCCCTCTGCACATATACTGCGGGTGTTGCGCATGGTCCGCTTGATACTTATGTCGGTACATACAGAAGCTACCCGGAAAACTATCGTTTACTACTTCCAGGCTGTCATTACACAAAGCCTTTTTTTTCATGCCTTGCAGTGAGTGGAAAAATTGTGATTTCATGGGCATGAACGGCGGAAGGAATTTGCCAGCCAAAACATTGCTAGCCTCATGCATCGCTAAACAGATGTATAGGTTGCCACTTTTTCTCTCTCACATAGCTACTTGAAACCTTCACGAATATGAATGGGGATCGTGGTGACATCGTTCATGATGTGGTGCAAGCGTGGTGAGCCGACAGAGAGAAAGTTGAGGTCAAGCAGTGCAACATTCATACATAGAGGGCGGTCTCAAACCTAAATACGCGAATGCAGTGCTCAGATTTAATGAAACATATGAGAGTCAATTCTGTCAGCTATAAAACGAGTTCCGCTCGCACCGCAAATAATTTGTAAAAGAGAGGCAATTTGCACCCGCTGAGCTATGAACAACAAATGTAATGATATCATATTCACGTAGACTTCTAATACAAAAAGTAGGTATTTATTTTGTTAAGCCTTAGGCATTATTCATTTCAGTGTAATAATTTAATAATACTTGCGCGCTCCTACTAAATAAACAGCACAGTACACATGGTCAAGACAGTTTAGAGGCCTTATCAAGCGCAAAAAGTGCCTGTCGCTGTCTACACAAGTGCTAAATGAAATGATTGGTTGACATCATAGATCACCAAATTTTTTGAAATCATGATGTTATCAAGTGACATCGCCGCTTGGTCTAATTTGGGCAGATCTTCGAGAAACTGATAAACCGCCTGAGGTGCAGAAAACTTTTCGCGAGGGTGTACAGTCGACCGAGAAACTGAAAAGGATGGCTGCTTGGCGTTCAAATCCTCTAAGATAAACGCATATGGGATCTTAGGAGTCTTTTGGGGACAGAAATTTCACACCCCACTAGCGCACTTACCAGGCTTTCAAGAATGCGACGGTACACCTGTCACAGTCTGATAAGTTTGTGCACATGGTACTGCAGATATTTTCATTCCAGTTTTAGAACAGCAGCACAGTGGTATGGTATACGAAGTGATCACACGAAACGATTGCTTCATGTGTGCTCACCTATGTGAGCACTCATAGCACTAGCATGTGATATGGTTATCGCAAAAGCTCAGGCACAGTATTTTTTTCAAGCTTCCAACTCTTTTGTTTCAACCTTGAAATTGCATCCCCCCTCTTACCCCCTTTGTGTTTTTACCATCTTGAGTGTATGGACAGCACGGTTGCTGATTGGGATCATTGGCTCAGCGAGCGGAAGCTCCAAAACATGACCGGTTATTGCATTTGTCGTTTGGAAAATGCAGGACAATAAGCATCTCACACATCTGTGGCTTCACCCAGTGAGCACTCGAAGAAATTTATTGGAGAAATACGCTTGAGTGCGTCTACGTTCTCTGCGAACGTCTCATTTTCTAGGTGTCTATGGTAGCCGATGCTGAGAGTAAATGCGTTATGTCCCGCTATGGTCAGTGAAGGCTGGGTGCCTAGAAATATAGGTATAACATGTCCTACTTGAGCGAACAGAATATTTGCCAAAGCTAAGCTTTGCTAGAGGTAGATTGTGACCATCTTGTCTGATCTTGTCTATTTTATGCAGTTCAAGCTTTATTCCTTCTACGTCGCTGCTAGACCAGTCCCTTCCCGCTACAACAAGCAAATGGCATCACATCCATGATCTTCAACGACAGAATGATCATTTGCAGTACATGTGTTACCGTAATTTGAGAGTTATACGCTAGCAAACACATTTTTATCAAAAAGTTGGCAAACTGAATATATTGTTTCCAAACATTAAAAGGCGTCAAGACACTTGACGTTTGTTTTGCTGCGCGTGGCTGGGAATGCTATAGAGCTCACGCACGCATCCGCTCTTTTTGCTGCAGTCAAAGAAATGTGGCTCATTACTTCACAGTTTATAGTTACTGCGAACATAGTTACTGCGCACGTTCAAGTTTGTTTTCCACCAACTTGCCCGCAAACTATCCACAAAATAATGTTGTCAATGGCCCATTTTGAAGTCGAAAAAGCGCCTCTATGAAGGTCACTGAAATCGAAACTGGGAGTCCGTAGCCTCTGAAGTTATCCACCAAGCACTGGTAAAAAAATCTCGGGGGCTTAGTATTTTTCAGAAATGATTTGTCGACGATTCAAAATACTGCTCAGTTAGCAACTCTCGCCACTCTGTGCAACGTTTGTAGAGACTGCTTGGCCTTGTGACATTCCTTCCTCTCCCCCCCCCCCAAAAAAAAATAAACGCACCGCGTGTGATGTCACCATTTCTTCACATGTGCAGACTAGTCTCCATTTGGGCGCACGTTAAAGAACCCCAGGTGGTCAAAATTTCCGGAGCCCTCCACTACGGCGTCTCTCATAATCATATGGTGGTTTTGGGACGTTAAACCCCACATATCAATCAATCAAATCAGACTAGTCTCTCGAAAATGGTTTCATAGTATACTACACTTCAAACAATGTCGTGTGGAACACACACTGCCAAACATTCCTCACATCCCCGCGAAGGGAAGACCACCATTTAATGTCTTATGATTCTCAAAAATAGACGGTAAGGTGAAGTAAGGGGACAGCAGAAACACTTCCGCAGTCTCCTCGCTACAAAGGCGAGCAGCCAAGCATTCCTGGAATACTCTGCACAATTGCCAAACGACTTGGTCAGGAATGTGGTACACTTTGTCCCGTTCTTTCTTCTGTCACTCCGTCTCTTTCTTTTTTTTCATAACCTCTTGGGGTTACGAGGGGTTTCGGTGTTGTAAATTTACCCACTGGTCTAGACACTGAAGTCTGAAATCTGGAGAAATAACTTAAACGTATAATTGAAGTTTTTGCGCACACACACAAGGACACAGAAGAAGGGAACACAAGGACCAGCGCAGACTAACAACTGATTTTTATTAAGTAAGAAAACAGATTTGTTCTTTTATGCGCGTTGTTCTTTTAGTGCATGTAAGCCGTTGTTTGATCAAACTAAGGTTGTGTATGTACACCCAAATCAGACAACAAGAGAAATAGTAGAAGCGTGGCACATATCTAGACTTAAAGATATGTGCATCAGCCATCCGTCGATATCGCTTAGTGAAAAAGAAATTGAATTGCTGAACAACATGTGATATTTATGGTTTTTTAAGATTGTACGATGCCGTTTTTGCTCATGCGCGGTGATCATGGGGTGCAAGGAAGCGTATATATTCTGTTTTCTTACTTAATAAAAATCAGTTGTTAGTCTGCGCTGGTCCTTGTGTTCCCTTCTTCTGTGTCCTTGTGTGTGTGCGCAAAAACTTCAATTATTCAGCAGTACCAACTAGCCCGTCTTTCCGTATTATTGCAACTTAAACGTGTTTGGGTGGCATAGTCATGTTTAGCGGCATCACTTTTGACAAACGTCCGAACTAACACAACACAAATTCATGGTTCTTTTCACAGATGATGCCACCACCAAAAAATGTTTGCAATATTTATTATTTGTTGAAACTTTGTTGAGTCACGCGCTGCTACGCAAAGATAGCGAGCGCTGGCAATAACAAAACATGACACATTCCTGCTATTGTGCGATAATTGTCAATTAGCAAGAAAAGAAAAAAGTAAATTTGCACAAACCTGGGAAGGAAAAAATCAGCCTAAGTCGCTGTCTTACATTTTTCTAATTACCTTTAGACAATTTTCTCTGTATAAAAATGCTTGCTGCTTCAATATTGAAAATTTCAGATTTTCATCTTCGACAGTTTTTCCACCTGGTCGGTAATGCCTGAACAAGTGGATACATAAGCTTGTCAATTCAAGCAGGTATTATTCATGAGCTATTCGTCAGAACGCGAAAAAACTTCGAAAAGACATTGGGTATCTTGTGCCTGGAAACCCATTGAATATTGTTGTTCTACACAAAAAAAGTTATTCACTCATAAAACTATATTGTTCTGCTCATTTTGATTGAAGCCTGCATGACTTTTTGATTGTTTTACTGGCTACACTTCGTCGTAAAAAGCTTGCATAATGCTTTATGATGAGGCTCAGGAAATTTTATTTGGTTATATTGAACAGTTTTGACACAATTCTAGTGCAACCGAGGCTTGTACAGCAGAAGCACTGGTCTTTGCTCACACTGTTTTGAGTGGTATTCAAAACTGCTTTAGACCAGGCGACTATACTAGCTATCATTATAAAGTGGAGAATATAAGCTTTCTAATGCAATACAAATAACATCAGTAGGCTGAGCATAGAACCTCAGCAAACAGTGAATAAAATGCAAAGCGGGTGCTGCCGGAGTGGGACCGACACCTAAAAAAATCTTGTTGTTGGGCTAGTTGGTACACGCTTACCTAACTCTAAAAAGATGCATACCATCGGCGAAAAATTTGAGGACAGAACAAAAAGGGCGTCACTAACAACTAACTTTATTCTCAGAAAATCAGCAAAATATATAAGCGTCGCTACCTTGCGCACGCACATTACCTCACATGCTAGTTGAAAAACACCCGATAAGATTGACAAAAAAGTATTATTACAAAAAAGCAACTAAACAAAAACAGATTCTGAAGAATGAAAACCCCAACACGAACAGCAACGGAAGTAATACTAACATGCGTATCGCTTCTCTATAATGTAATATGCTGTCATAATTTTGCGTGCTAAGTTCATTATCTTTCGAAGGATGGATACACTGAAAAACTTAGCCTCACACTTGCAGAAATCACAATGTGCAGGCAAATATACAGGTGCATAAACGACAGAATCAGGGAGCAAGAACGTTTTGTGAAAAATTAACTTTCGGCTTTTTTGCCAGCACATTGTAGTTTCTGCAAATGTGAGGCTAGGTTTTCTAGTGTATCCGTCCTTGAAACAAGTAATGATTCCTTGGCACGTGAAATTACGGAAGCATTCTACATTACAAAGAAGGGAGATTCGCATGTTAGTGTTACATCCGTTGCTCTGCGTGGTGGTGAATTTTCGTTTCTTAGAATTGTTTTTTGCCTAGTGGCTTTTGTCATCGTTCTTTTGTTCTCAATTTTATTGCATGTTTTTGACTATCATCTGAGGCAATGTGTACGCGCATGGTAGCTACGCTTATATATTTCGCAGATTTTCAAAAATAAAGTTTGTTGCGAGTTACGCTTTTTCTGTTCTCTTGTCAATTTTCTTGCCTGATGGTAAGTATCTTTGCGTATTTCAGTCAGTACTGTGACTTTTTCCAATAACGAAACCCCTGCAACACCAAAACTTTTCTGTTCACCTGTCCATCTAGTTACAGTAAGGGTAAGCTGTATGCAGAAAAAAATACAATAAATAAAGACATCAAGCCATGCACCAGAATCAGGATAAGAGAAGCGAAAAAGATGCAGCCTGACTGCTCGCATATCTAAATCCCACCAAAAGAGAACGCTCTTTCTCTCAAAGGTGCAACAATAGCATGCTTATACATGCGTCAGTTGACCTTGCCTTTCTCTACCTCTACTATCTCCCTAAATCTTTGACCTGGAGAAAGTGCAAGAAACACACTGTCTTCGAAAATTGGCCTAACCCATGACCCACGCAAGGATTCCGAGAAAACTTTAAACTGCTGTTTATAGACTGCAACGGTGCTCACAGAGAGTATAATTATGTGAGGTTCCTGTCTTAGCCCGTTACCTTCCTGCATGTCACAGAACAAAAGGAGCATTTAAGTGCTAAATTATCTTTCATAGACACAGCCTGAGCACTCACACAAAATATTTGCATTGCGTTTTTTCTGTTGCAATAAGTATTTACGACACACTCATCGTGGATTGAACAGTTAGTTACCTAGAAAAAGGGTCTAAAGTGCTAAGTCACGATTCCGGTTGCAGAGGGCTCTAAACAAGTGAGGTGGGACGTAACCTGGCTTTCATGCGAACATAGCTGGCTACATGAACACAAAACCGCATGGACGTGGTCACCACACAGACAACTTTCTTCAATAAAGGCTTTCTGGGTGCAGTGATAATTGCATCTGACATGTAAATACGCATGACCCATAAAAATGCGCAACCAAAGCAAGGACATCAGCCTTTGTGTGCCCATGCAAGCCTATCTCCTTTTTATTTGAAGAAGTCTGCTAGGAAAGCACTTGGAAGGGTCGTGGAAGCCAACACAAACTTATGACGTAGAAGACAGTGGATTGTTTAGACATAAACCAAAGGGGTATTCTGCAAGTAGTGGTATGACAAGCGCTGTAATGTTAATTTTAAGTGTGTTTCAGCATACTTCACTTGATATATTGAAGACAGCTTATGTTCCCCCACATGTCTATCCGACAAATTAACTCGACTGCAAAGCCTTCCCCGAGAAAATGCAATTGGAGGGACAAAAAATACAAAGATGAAGCACCATCTTTCAATTGAAATTTATTACAAAGCAGTGCAGATGTATATACAGTCCTTCATTGAAAACAGACAATCAGCCCGTGAAAAACATAGGAGACGTTATTAGCTGCTTTTTTACTACAGTACAGCAATTACGATAAAAATGTTCAGAAATTAAGGTGAACAAGCACACAACTTCCCCTCGGCAAAGACTAATCCAAACCCCTTCGGATAGTGCATTTGATGCTCTTATCAATTAGCTAAAGTGGCGGCTGTCCACATGTAGACATCATCAAGTGTTTCTGAGCACGTAAACCTAGGAGTGTTAGTGGGAACGGTTCGTAGCACGGGATCTTCCTACGTGTTAGCAGCTGACAATAAGCCCCCCTATACTACCTAAAGGCATTAAGTCTACAGGAACGAAACCCTCGCTATGAATGAACAAAAGGAAATTTTAGGGGCTTATTTTTCTTGTGTTCACCATGTGTTTAAAACATGTTACACACTTCTGCGTGTGATCAGCGCTGAAGCCTTTTTAGTTTATTCAAGAAGTGGATCTGCACAGGCAAGAAATTACACTGCCTGTACCTTAGCACTTTCTTCCTACCTCCTTAAGTCTGCGAGAGACACTGTACATGCAATGTACACAGTTGCTTTATTTTTTACGCCTTCAATGTGGCCAGCCTCTCCTCTTCCCAATTAGGATCCATCACATACCTAAGCAAACTCGCAGCTACCAAAAATCACATCTTGAGTGAAACCCGCAATCTCAACATTGGATGATTACTCGGAATTCGCATCATCCACCTTGTTTAGGATGAGTCGATTGCCACAGAGCATTCTGCAAAGGCAAGTGCTCGTTCCGCCTTTTAGTCACTTTTGAATACTATGACACAAAAGCAGCAATGGCTTCCAAGCCCAAGGTTCATACCACCGATATGAGTGTTATTCTCTGAGAAGTCACCTTAAGTTCAAGAAATAATCTTGCCTCATACAAGAAGCAGATGCGCTATTTCAAGAAGTTGGAGCACATCCTAAGAAAGCTTCAAAGTGGGCAGGACATTCTACTCCCGTCCTATTTATTGAGCCTAGTGAAACAGCAAAAAATCATCCACAATGCAGGAGGATCTTACAGCACTAGAAGTCATCAACCTTCTCTTATAAATTTTTCTTTCAGCACAGGCCAAGTACAAGTCATTAAAAATCAATGCAATGATTAACCAAACATAAACTGCTGCCAGCGCAAAGGAATAACTGCTGTGCCTCAAGGTTGCTATCGAATTTTTTTAGCAGTATATATCCTTCCCTGAAAAGTGTTGAATGTCACTGACAGGTGTTTGGAAGTGTTTCTCACGCTGTTACTTGAGTCTACCTTTCCTGGCTAGGTCGAAAATGTGTACTAGTAAAGGCAGGGTAAAGGTATTAGTATTGAGTCGAGCACTGTATTGACTCTTAGAGACCTACACTTGGCCAATATTTGAAGGAACAATAAGAACATATTGCTAGGTTTCAGTGCTGTACAATCTCCTGCCATGTGGATATTTTTTTACTGTTTAATTTGGTAGAATCTGTGGACTGCAAGTGGTTTACGAAGCCCAGTATGAAGATTTTGCAGCAAAAGTTCCAGCATCTTGTGGCAACACATGAGATTCCTGAACGTTTCACAATCGAATCCCTGCGCTTACACAGCTTTTTCCAAATGGTGCACAAGTTGGTGGTATAAGTCTCGTCCATGGAAGCCACTGCTTCCTTTCTCGTTGGGGCACACAAAAAGGGTGAAGAGGGTGGTCATGCACGTGGCCTTGCAAAGTGCTCTTTGTGGATGACTTTAACACAAGGTGGTAGAAGCAATTTCCAAGTAAGTGTCGAGACTTCATGATGCAGGTTCAACTGAAGACGAGTTGCTTCTAGCCGAGTATTTGTATAGACATGCGAGGTATTCTAGGCGTAGAAAGGAGCGACAGACCATTTGAAGGGCTACAAGAAAAGAAGACGGCTGTCGCACTTACCATGCACAGTGTTTCTCACAAATTCTACTAGAAAATATGAAGAAGGTGCTGAAGTTAAACTAATGTTTACGGGTTCCAAAACTTTCGGACCTATGCAGATTCATCGATAAGATGAAAGGAAGGAAACACTGCCGCGCTCATCACAGGCATAAGTATTTAACCTGTGTTAAAGGCATGATGTGCACAATCAATGACATGCAGCAGGAGTTACATGGGTCAGATGGGACGCTGTCTTAAGGATAGACTCCATGAAACCTTGAGAGCATACAACAACATTGACAAGGCATTTACGAATCTTTAAGAGTGATTGCAGGTGTCTTTGAAAACAGCTTAGCACTTCCAAGTATCTTTATCAGGGGGTTATTTCACTCTGGTAGTTTTTAAACATTAAGTCATTCAGGTTATGGTCAACATTTGAGTGGTTAGCATTCGAGTGTCAATATTGGTAACAGAATTATTAAGACAATTATGTCCATTTATTCACTTTCAATAATTTGTAAGTGGTTGAAGCAAATGAAGAGCTTTGCCACACGTCATCACGTCGATAGGGATACGCTTCACAATCTTCGGTCTTTTCAACTGCCATATAGAATCATACTTGTTCTCCTAACAGACTGATTGGAGTAAAATTATATTAGTTCTGTAAAACGGTGAAACTTGTACAAATATAGTAACGCTGACTTGAGCCAAACGCAGAAGGCCATGATAACAGACGCGACGGAACAGGTTATGGCAAAACTGGTGGCCCGGGAAAACATAGTGAAACCCCTGTTTAAACGAACAAGACGCTGCCACTCATTCAAAGAGCCAGTTTTTTGTAGACATTATCACTCAGATCAACCTAAAAATGATTCTGAGAAAATAGTATATTGTTTTCATTTTATTTAGTACATACATCGTATACACTAGATAAATCGAGATATTGCAAGTGAATGTACGCAAAAATGACGCATTTATGATTTTTGGTTGCATACAGTAGATTACATCGGTGTCACATGAGCACTTTTGCTTGTCAGAAGGAATGATTTGGAAGCGTGGCAGTTTGGGCTAGTTGGATGACATGACGATAGTTATAGCGCCAGAACAGAACGATGACGGGTCTGATTTTTTGATTGCGATCAACAATGGTCGTTGCTAAGTGTTGCGAATTTAATCTGGATCGAGCTTGCGAAAAACGAGAGTCAAACCGCCATTTGGGAGCCAAATCACGATCAAAAACGCCCGTGTGACACCGGCAATGAACGTGACTTACATCACAATTATTGCGACAAAACATGCCATGGCAAAAAGGGCTACAAAAGAGAATACTGCAAGCCTCGCTACTTACCCGATCATGCAGCGTGAGGAGTGGTCAGGTGAAACCCGTTGCGACTGCCGAACGCCTTGCATAGTTGTACACGGACAGGAGGGGTACCGCAGAACACATAGTCGATAAATGCAGCCACACATACTCTATATCTATAAAATTTCACATGATTACCTACTGATGAAGGGACCGCGTCGGAACCCCCCATTTTTGAGCGTGAAATGCCATCACGTGGCTGTAACAGCCCATGATGCAAAGCGGGACCCGATGTTGACAATGTATAGCCTCCAAGACATATAAAGTCAATGCTCATCTTGATGGGTACTGCTTGTTTTATAACTAGGTACTCTTATGTATTCTTCGTGCAAATCATAATACTATTTTTAATCATGACTGTATTTTTCTTGTGGTTACATCTGATGAGCGCAACATTGAAACCATCGTAAAAACGCCTCTTGAGGGTGCAGAAAAAAGCAAGTGACAAGTGCGTTACTAAAACATCAGTTGCGCTTTACAAGTCATAGCGATGTCCAAGGAATAATTTAGTGTGTACAGTAATTCGGTCCTTTGCAAACAACTTTTGTCTCACTTTTTTATGCTGCCTTACCTGTCTTCTTTTTAGTGCTAAAAAACACTTTAAAAATGAAGTTCAAATCGAACCTAGTGCATTTTTTATTTCAACTCACTATTATCGTCATCATCATCGTAACACAGTAGCACGGAGCATCTTATTTTCATGTGTTTTCTCTCTCCATTCTCGGTCAAAGGTGTCAAGTTAGGGTGGCTTAGTCAAGCGTGAGAAATTGTTTATATGTGACCGATAACGACAACATCTAGTGAAAAAAGCAGAGTACCTCCACTGAACAGCTAATCATCATCGTGAGCTCAATCGATGCGGATCTTCTACAGAAAATAACGTCCACAGCAGAGATATCTGAGCGCATAGGTGCATAATCGGCGGTTTGTGGGCGAACTGAATACGGTTCACACAGCGATTTCTGCTTTATTTTATCGTTGCAAGTCAAGAAACTGCATATATCGAACGGACGATGATACTCCGACTTTTCGTAGCCGGCGGACTTGTTGCCCTTACTTACTACAGTTTAGATTTCGGTCCTCCAAATGAAGTCACTCCGCAACCAGAAATGAACCCTTCATGCACACTCTACGCCGACACGCAACAAAGGGTATACCCGCAGCACTCTTCGCTGCTTAAAGTGGCAAGCTAAATAACGTCATGGATGTTCCCCCACTGCCTCAATTCTTGAAGTGCATGAATGTAACAATGAGCAGCAGCGCGACAAGATGATCAGACAACAGACATCCCCAGGTATGAATCACCATTTGTGCGAACTAGCGACAACAGTCCACAATTGTCGTGTACAGAGCTCGCAAAGTTCATCAAGCAGTGGCAGCTCGCACACGACTTCCAGCTCAAGTCAGCCTCAGTCTAATTTGATAGACTAATTTAATAGTTGACAGCTTGATAAAGGCAGCTAAGCCTTCGTTGTGTTGTGACAAACTATAAAAAACACTGAAGTTGAGCAAATGTATTAGTCAACCAGACAGATGCATAAACGTGGTGATACTTATGCAGGTTCATCATGCTGAAAGAGAAAGTAAAGCTCGTCTAACTGCTGACCGGTTACCGTACCTATTCTGTCGACAACAAGCATGCTGCTTAAAAAGCCTACCCTTCACTAGCAGACTTATTTGAAAAAACTGGAACCAGTAAGAAACTACACAACAGAGAAATCCTCGAACCTTTCTTTGCTGAAGAAGACTCCATTAAGACTGCTACCGTTCACGCCTCGATTCTATGGGAAAAAGATGCTTTTGGACAAGTGATGGCCGAAACTTACAGCATTGAAGTGCATGGTAGCATGTTAAGGAGAAAGGAGCACACTAGTGACATATGCCTCAGCCGTTTTTGTTGGGACCAACTAAAAAAACACTGCAGTTGACCAAATGTACCAGTCGCCCAGACAGCTGCATAAACCTGGTGCCACTTCTACATCTACTACATAGAAAGCTGCGTGTAGTCATGTGAAGACAGAATGGCATCTCATCAGCAGCTTTGGCTCAGTTGTGTGTCTTCTCGTTCGACCTACTCGAGCAAAAGAATCGCAATCAGTAGGTGCATTTGTTCCAGCCGACATAGGTTTTACCGTCAAAGCGAAACTGAAGCCAGGCCTTGGACAAATGTCAAGAGGACTGCAGTGGTTTGGTGTTATTTGTAGGATGCATAGTGGTGTGCATACTTGGCATCTTCTTGTTGGAATCTCGCAGATTTGCTGTGGGTGATATTGTTTCCAGATTACTGTGCCTTTTCACAATACTGCAATTCGTGGTTTAAGTTTTCTTACCAGCAACACAGTGTTTTCAGCAGGGGTGCTTCTCTATGTTTGCGTCTACTGTGTTTGTTGTGAGTGATCGTCCTTCTGTATTAGCGTAACATTTCATCGCGGTGCGATTTGATCTTTATATTTGCTTGCAGACAGTGTTTGAAGGCCTGGTGTTTGCTGTGTGTGCCATGAATGATAGATTTGGCAGAGACAGAATCATACATGTTTTTACGATTGCTTAATTTTCTACCGATGTTTACTTACACGCCGTTATTAAGAAGACATGAAATACTTTCTTGACGATGCGAGGTCCAAACAAAGCTGTAAGTGCACCGCACGTGAAAAAGCTGCTCTATTGCATTTTCTTCAATCACAGACACTACCAGATACTTGAGTACTGCAGACAGTTGTCAAGGCAGTTTCTAATCAAAATGGACACCCTTTTTTGTCCGAAAGCTCAGCATCTCGATACATTTATTGCGACTTCGACCGTCCTCCTAAAATTTCTGCGATCAACCCGCCTCATCGAACGTTTGTGACATTCTAGTGCGTGTATGTGTTTTCGCTTCCTCCCGCTAACTTTTCTCTCTCATTCCGTTTTCTTTACCTTTCCGTCTCCCTTCCCAAGTGCACGGTAGCAAACCAGATACTTGCTTTCCGGAGAAACCTACCTGCCTTGCTTTCCGGTGAACCTACCTGCCTTGCTTCAGACCATATCTCCTCCCTCTCTCTTTCTTGCGACCATGATATTACTTTATTACTATATCCAGTTACTGATTTTCCTACTTGTAGTTGTTTCTCAAACCATCGCATTGCTTTTTATGTTCCCCAACAGTATGGGCTCTGTAAAAAGCGGTTTTTCTAGCTCCATGGTTCCCATTGGTTCCACTTCAATAATTCTTGCCAACCGTAGGGTGTGTTGTGGCTGTTGCCTTGCATCATGCAAGCATGTAGGTCTCGTTTTAGTATACCTATTTCTTGTGTGTTTAATCTGAAAGCACTCTTTGAAACATGATTGTGATGATGCATCATAATGGAGGCATAGTTTGATTTAACTACTGCTTGCTCACTTCATAATGTAATGGTACCCATGCTATTTTTACAACCACACATTATAATAAATATAGAGAGGTAATTTATTCTTTAAGTCTGCATGCATACATATTAGGATGAAGCCTGCCTACAACAGGCTTTTTGTTGCCTGGAAATTTGGTGTCCTAAACGGCTTGCTCTTCCACATATATTTCTCACATATGAATTCACTGTGTTTAGTGTATCTAGCTACACACGTAAGAAGGCGACGCAATGGTCTCCACCATGTGATTGTGCTCTTGTGTTTCTTTTCTTTTTGCCAATGCAGTCACTCTGTGTGACGAACGTATGGTGCGGAGCTATAGGCGCCAAGTCAGGTGACTCATGGTGGTGTTGTTTGTCTTCTGCACTATGGCAATCGTGTATTTTCAAACAAATAAATAAATAAAAACATAGAGTGCAGCTGTATAAAGAAATCAGATTCATAGGACGATTAGTGTGTGAAGAACATAGGCTGAACTGTTGTCTGTATGTTCATGCTTCTCCTATTTTTTACTCAACCACGCTAACTAGCAGCTGTCAACTATTATTTAAATGAGTACACGAAGTAGGAAAAGTTGCCATGTGTGTTATTGGATGTTTCAGCGATTATGTCCTCCATGTTGCCTCTGCGTTCATTGTTAAACATGGTCTTCATGTCTATATACTATGTTGATGAAATGTGAATACTTCATTCTTGTTGCCACAATAATACCATCACGTTAGGGCAACGGGATAATTTGATTGTTGTTGCATCGTTATAAACAACATGTTAGGACAACGTCAATATTTTAATGTTGCTGCAACAATAAAAACACTGTGTTATGGCAACTTATTAAAATAAACGTCAGTGCAATGTTATAATTTACCGTCAAACGTTGCCTCACATTCGTTACATTCAAACCACGTTGACTCAACGTTCTGCGTTATCTAGGATGGGGTGTTAGAACTGATGCGCGCAGTAACCGTTTTTGGGACTGGTCCCAAACGTTTTTGGGACTGGTCCCAAACCGTTTTTGGGACTGTTTGAATTCAGGAAACCCAACGTACTTGAGAGGTAACACTTCTTCATTGGATCTTAATTTTGGAAGCATCTGCCCTAATATTTTTAGTTGGTGCGTAGTTACAGCGCAAGAAAGAGCGATCATATACCAATTACTTAAGAAATTAGAAGTGCGTTAGTATCCATAGCTTGCAATTTAAGCACGTTTCAAATATACTAAATTTAAAAATATAAATACTTGCTTTTTACACTAACTTCTCCACCAGATACAAGCACGAAGTCAAAATTTATGAACATTTGTACAGTTTACAAAATTTCTGCGAAAAGTCTAAATTTACGGTCACATCTGTGAAGCAGAACGGTAATTTACCGTGGTGAAATGATGATCCTTCCAGATACTAAAGGCGAAGAAAGGCAGCGTGGAAAAAAAACTTTTCTTCAATCAATGGCCTCAAAACTGGAAGAAATACCAATTTTATGCAGAAGCTTTATAAAAGAACAGTTTTGCAAGCAAAAGAAAGTTATGACATTCGGACGTTCGAGTATCTATCTAAATCAAACAAGACGCTCGCACTCCAAAGATTTCTCCGTGAAAAGAAAATGATACCACAAGATATAAGCTCACAGTCAAATATTTTGTCTCTGGAAGAAATCAGAGATTCGTTAGACATCATTGGTATGGGATGAGAACAGCGCTTTTATTCCCAGTTATCCTCGCTGCCAAAGCATGCCTCAAATGACAACAGCTTCATAGAAATTTTTATTTATGAGTTATCAGAGGTAGTGGATAGCCTTCTATCAGTGGCTCCGGGGCCTGACGGAGTCACGTCGGTCATGTTAAAAATGCTAAATAGAGAATTTCGAGAGATTTTATTGGAGGTGATAAACTATTCAATAAGACTGGAATGGCTCCCTTCAGCTTGGGAAATACCTAAGGTGATACCGCTGCCTGAAATCCAGATAAAGGGTATGAACTTGACAGCATTCGGTCCATTTCGCTAACCTCTAATTTAGTAAAATTGATTGAACAAGTGGTAAACATCCGTATAATAAGCTTCATTACGAGAACAATATTCGAAATCAGTCTCAAATTGGCTTCAGATCGGAATGCTCGTAATGGCTCGCACATATAGATATTGAGAGTCGGATTCGGCGAGCTCGGCGTGAAAGAAAGTATGCCGCATTTGTAACGTTGGACATCGCGAAAGTGTTTGACAGCGTCGAGCATGCAGTTTTAGTTAAGCAGTTGCACAACATGAAGCTCCCAAATTACATTACGGCATGTATTGAGAAATTTTCGCCTAATCAGATATTATTTTCCAAAGTGGCATTTCTTTATCTGCGTATGCGCAACACGAGGCGTTTCACAAGGGTCAGTCCTTTCTCCTGTTTTAACTAATATACTAACGATTACTGTATCACGACATCAGAACGTACACACATATGTTTATGCGGATGACATCGCATTTTTTGTTGTGGCCGACAATATTCACAACCTATATCAGGTGCTACAGTCATGCTTACCAACTCTAGAAGGGTGGCTTGATGAAATACAACTGCATCTTAATGCGCGAAAATGCTCCGTGCTACAATTTCATTTTAAAGACTCCATTCATATTTCTCCTTAATATCATCTACAGTGTATTCCCCAAGTTGAGTAAATGAAATACGATCGCTGAATATCTTGGAAAGAACACATCGTCTACATATCATTAAAGGGTATTCGGGAGGCCGGCTTGTTACGCAAGATTAGTCATAGTAGGTTTGGCATGCGAAGGCAAACGCTTTGAACAATATACTGCATGTACATACGTTCAGCCGGCGCTGGAATTCGGATGCATAATATTCGCAGGCGCTTCTGCTTATAAGCTTCACCCGCTTGTAATGTTTGAGAGTAAAGCCTTGCGTCTGTGTTAAGGTCTTTTTTAATTTGTAACAAATGAAGTCTTGTATATGGAACGTAGACTCCCATCACTTGATTCACCTTTCAAGTTATTGGCGGTACAATCATGTTTAAAGCTCTGTGAATCCCCAGCAAGGCGTTCCGAAACAGTTTTTATCTCCTAGCCTGGCTTGTTCTTTGGAGCATATCGGCTGGGATTTCACACGCCTCATGTTCTCCATGTACAGAGCTTCCTTGACAACTTAAATGTCCAAATAAGTGCCGTATCTCCGATCAACGATAGCAACAGCTCCATAGAAGTACAGTGTGACAAAATTTTTCCATAACAAGTGAAACTAAGGTTAGAACACACTTCAGTGGCTTCTGAGTGATTATCAGGTTCATTCACAAATAACGACAGTCATTGCAGCAGAAGCTTCGCAAAATGAAGAAAAGCATTGAACTTAGATATTCGCCCCTATTCTAGATTGCCCATTTTCTCTACGCATTCCAGATTTTGTACCCATTTTTGTAGCTGGTTTTTGGGATAATTCTGGCCCTCCCCAAATTAGCAGCACCATCTAGTTCGGCAATAACTTTAACTGATTCGCTGTCCATGAGTTCTTCTCTCACTGCATATGACAACTCCCACGTGCTGAGTACTTTTGAATCAGTAATTTCACTCTGTATACAGTTGGTTAAATTGGTTTGCGGCCTAGGGCATAAAAGAATTTTCCTAAATGAAATGGCGGATGCATTAGCTAAGTCATCATTAAATGGCCCAGCTATTCACATACTTCAAGAATTTAAGTTAGCTGAAGTGCTAGATTTAGCGGTAAAGTGATGTGAAAAAAATTTTATTGCGTCCATAATAAACACATTGAAATTTCAACACCTAAATTTTCGTTGGAACTGTAAAATATGTAAAACGCGTGCAGTTGAAGTCGCAATCACAAGCTCATTGTATCAAACGCCATATCTCAATTTTCACTTGCACAGAGCTGGTCTGGCTGCGTCCCCTAATTGTTGTTTTGTGGAGTCCCTGAGACCTCATAACATTATCTGATGTATTGGGAAAAATACACCGCATCGCGTAAAATCACGTTAGATGCCATCTTCCTTCCTGTAGGGTTGGAGATGACCACTCCAAATGTACTCTCTTTGTGAACTTTTTCTCTAGGGTTCACTGACGGGACACTTGCCGATGCCTTGTAGGAGTTTTTTAAAGCTTCAAAAAGATTCAGGCTGTACAATCTGTTATTACTCCTAAATTACGTTTTTTTCCAAATTTCTCATTCATTCATTTACTCAATGTTGTTAGTGAAACCATCTGTTTAATTTTCTGTATTCCTTATATTTATTTGTACATTTCTCATTTTATTTTTGCCCTTTTTCAGTAGTCTCAGAACTGTGAGCCAATAAATTAACAGTATTTCTTCATAACTACCCGGTTCTTGGCCAATCCTTCAGCGTGGGTGTGTGCCACCGTTTTGGGGCACTTCCTTCCTTCCTTTTGTGGCAGTTTGCAGCATTGGACGGCCCACTCATTACGCTATTCATTGTGCGCCCACTGGTTGTTGTTTCGCTGTTGCAAAACGCTTTATAACTCTTAGCAACGCGATTGCTTTCCCGACATCAAGCCTGCCTAAGCCAAGTTTGACAGCAAGTCACAAGCACAGGCATAGCTGAGTGAAGGAAGGAGGGAATAAACTTTATTTTGTATTCGGCGTGTTAGTGGGCTGGACTCCCGCCTAGGTGTCAGCTAGAAGGTCTTGCCTCCTAGCGGCTTCCTCGGCCCGCTGGATTGCCCATAGCTGATCGTCTAGGGCTGAACTGAGCAGCACGGCCAGACAACTCGCGCGGAGGCTATCGGTGGAGGCCGCGTTCTCATTACTGTGTTTTAATCCCTGGCATTCCCATAGTATACGTTCTAAGCAAGCTCGTGCCTGACAATTTTCGCATTGAGTGGTCGCATAGATCTCTGGATACATAGCATTTAGTAGAGGTAGATTTCGATGGGATCTGGTTTGTAATTGTCGCCATTGAACTGACTGTGCCCTGTTGAGTTTATGATGAGGAGGGGGTAAACACGCCTCTGTAATTTATAATGTTTCGTAATTTCATCAAACATTGTCACTCGGTCCTCCACCTCCCACACATTTGGAAATTCTGACGAGAGATACACATTCGTCGTAGCCCGGAAAGTGAGTCCCCGAGCTACGTAGTGTGCCACCTCGTTAGGGTTGATATTTCCCGTGGTGTCGGGTATTGGAGCTGGGAACCAGAGAATGCAAACGCGTCATTCGTATTGGCTGGTTTTGCCTGTTCTACGAATACGCAGTGCTTCAGGAGAGATTCTGCTTTTGCAAGGTTGTGTACAGCTGCTTGTGAATCGCTGATTATATAACACGCGTCAGTTTGTGATATGGACAAAGCTATAGCTATCTCTTCCACCATTTTAACGCGTCTCGTGTGTATTGTCAGACTGGTGCTGCATTGTTTCTTGTGGTTAGCTACAGCCACGACGAAGCAGTTTTTGTGTTTGTAACGAGCGGCTTCAACGAAGGCCACTTCTTTGTTGTTTTCGTAGCTCTTTGTCCTCGTCTTGGCTCTGCTCAGCCTTCTACCTGCGTTGTGCATGGGATGCATGTTTTTAAGTAATGGAGGCACCGTGAGCTTAGCCCGTACTTCACGAGGAATTTCGCATTTGGTGCCAAATTGTGTGTGGTAAGTGATGCCTAATTTTTCCAGGATGCATCTACCAGTCTTGGGTTTAGAGAGGCGCTCGTACTGTGCAATACGTTGCGCCTCCATCAGTTCCTTAAGTGTATTATGTAAACCTAGCTCCAACAGCCTCTCTGTACTTGTGCTTTTCTTGAGCCCCAGCGCTTGTTTAGTAGATTTTTGTTATGAGGCTGTTTATTTCATTTTTTCTGCTGCGAGCCTTCTATGATATGCAGAAACGTACATATTGTGGCTGATGACAAACGCGTGGATGAGCCATATGACATTTGCCTCTTTCATTCAGCTATGCTTATTCGTGATTCTTTTGATTAGGCGCATCGTTTGAGAAACCTTCGCTTCGATATTGCGTACCGTTTCTCCGTTGGTGCCTTTGGCTTCTATTATTGAGCCCAGTAGCCTTATCTTGTCGACAATGGGTATGGTGTGTCAATCTCGTGTTTTAAGTTGTATGTCTGCATAGGTATGTGTGTTGTGTTGCTTGGGAGGTCGGCCTTTTAATGTTGGTCTCTATAGTAGCAGCTCAGATTTTTCGGCTGAGCACGTGAAACCAGTTCCTTCTAGGTACTGCTCTAAGGTGTCGATTGCTTCTTGTAAACGTTGTTCAATTGACCATTGCTGTCATTGCTTACCCACAGAGTAATATCATCTGCATATATTGTATACTGCAAACCTTCTATCTTTTCTAATCTACTTGGGAGGCCAGTTAGGACTAAGTTAAATAACATAGGTGATATCATTGATCTTTGGGGTGTGCCTGCACATAGGTATTTCTTCGTATATGAGGCGTGTTACAAGAATTTTGGCTTTTCTATCCGTTAGGAAGTTCCGGATGTAATTATACGTCCGCTCATCTAAACCTAATTTAGTGACATGATTCAGTACGGCTTGGTGGGTGACATTATCAAATGCTTTTTTTAGATAAAGCCCGACGATGGCTAGTTTGTAAATGCTAGGGTCATCTATGATCTCATGTTTTATTTGTAGCGTCGCGTCTTGTGTACAGAGATTTTTTCGAAATCTTACCATTGTACATGGCTAGAACGTTAATGTCCTCTAGGTAGTTAGTTAATGGGGTCAGTAAGGCGTGCTTCATTACATTACCTAGGCAAGAAGTTAGTGAGATAGGTCTTAGGTTTTCAAGCTGTAAGTGCTTGCCAGGCTTGGGTATAAGCAGGACGTGCGCCATTTTCCATTGCTGCGGTATGTGGCCTTGTCTCCAGCATTCATTATTTGAGTCTGTTAATTTTTTAATGGACGTACCGCCTAGGTTCCGCAATGTTTTGTTCCTAATGGCGTCAGGGCCTCGTGCTGACGTAGTATTTAGTTTGTGTAGAGCTGCTCGTATCTCGGTTTCGTTGAATTCTTCAACAAGATCAGGATTCGACGCTCTTAGGTAATCGGCGTGGGCACATGGTGGTGCCTGGGATATATGTATTTAAGCGCGACCTCTTTGAGAAAGTTTTTTTTCTGTGTCTTTCCTGGCATGCAGAATTTTGTTCATATTTTGTTTATGTACTGTTTTTGTGTCTTCTGAGTTTAGGAGGTGTGAAAGTAAATTCCACGTTTCGCCTAGGCTCAGTTGGTTGTCCACGGTGGTACAAGTTTCTTCCGATTGTTGCCAATAAAGCTACTGTGCGTATCGTTCGATTTCCTTGTTAAGTGTGGCTATCTTTTTTCTTAGTGTTCTGTTATGTTTCTGCATTTTCCAGCGTATTTGTAGCCCTTGTTTGGCTTCCCACATACGTAATAGCCTACTGTTCAGAATTACAAACTTAGCTTCTGGTGGGACTATTTTTGTTGCCTCCGAAATATCCTTCTTTAGTTTAGCTGTCCATTGGTAAATGTTCGTAATGCTTTCTTTGATACCCTCTTGCGTATTTCTGAGTTTAACCCAGTCAACTAGCCTAAGCTGTTTGCGCCTGTGTTTGGTGGGCCCCCAAATAAGCTAGATTTCAAAGATAGAATGATCGCTGCCAAAGTCTTGCTGTGTATTCAGCCATCGCGCAGATTGCGTGTTCTTTATAAAAGTAAGGTCGGGTGTGGTATCACCACAGACACTATTCCCAAGCCTAGTGGGTACTGTGGGGCAGTGATGAGCGTTAGCCCTTCCTGCTGCGAGTCCAGCCAAAGATTCCTGCCCTTGGGTGGACTTGTTAATAACCTCATGTACAATGAGGGGCATTAAAGTCCCCTCCAATTATTACAACTCGGTCGCCCGCTACGGTAAGCGTGCGCTTAAAGAGAGTAAAAAATCAATGTCGTGTGAATTTCGGGCTACTGTACACGTTTAGGATGAACACGCTGTCCTCCGTTTTTCCTGTGGGTATAATTTCAATTAGTATATTTTCTATATCGGTAACCTGTGTGATATGTTGCACTGCCGTTGTATCCCCCACACTAAAGTTGTAAGGGCTTTAGTCTCCTCCTCGGCACTGCCAATAGAGGGGTTAGCGAGACCGTGCATCTCCTGTAAGATGATGATATCTGGTTTTCTTTATCTTTAAGATACTGGTGTAGAATGGCTTTCTTGTTTCTGTAACTTGTACGATTCCAATGCCATATTACATATTTTTTGCTTCTATTCATGGCGGCAATTACGGCCGAGGAGGCGCAGGGTTCATATTAGCCGGTTTTAGTAGCGGAGGGTTGATGATTGATTTAAAGGGCGCTACTCCACTGGCTTGTAGGCCTGTAGCAAAGGGGCATTTTTAAAGTTCTGTTACCCTAGTAGACAACCTATCTAGTTGCTGGTGAAGCTGTTGTTGTTGTATAACTGTGGTAATTTGCTGCCTAATAGCCGTTTCCCACTCTTTGATTTGCGCTCCCATGGTTTCCCTAATGTCGTTTATTGCCTCAATTTGAACTTTCACAGCTTCTTCAACTTTGCTTACTCGTAAATCTACGCAATCTTCATATTCCTCTTGACCTTTGTGCAACATATTAGCAGTCTTGGTTTTTTTGTGCTTGCTAGTACTATCGTCGTTGTTCTCTAAAGCCTTACGTTTTGGGAGATGGCAATTAGTTCTCTCCTCAACACTGGTTACACTATCCTGTGTTTTAATTATTGCGTCATTGCACTGTACTGTGCCTGTTCTGTAGTTATGAATTTATTCCCTTAATTTTTATTCTCCTCCCTCATGGCAGCAATTATCTGACTGTTCTATAGAATCATTTGGTTCAAGTTGTTCGAACTCTGCCTCGAGTTTGGTGACTTTTGGTCAGAAGCAGCCTCCACCTCCGCACGCATCCCCCTGACCCTGTCTTTTCAGCTCACCTTGAACGATGTATCGCTGCCGGGGTATTGGGGTTCCTTGGCTCTTAACTGGGAACGTGACTTTGACCTGGAGCGCTTCCTGGACCTTGAGCGGCTTTTCCTCTCATGCGGCAAACTGAGAAAAGACTCCGATATGTTGTTCCTTGCTGCATCGGTGTGAGATGGCCTGTCTTGTGCGGCGATAGACGCGTTTTCTTCGTTCAGCGAACTGGGAGCGCAGAGAAAAACACAAAGGACGAAGCGAGGAACCACACAACACGAGCGCTCACTATCAACTGATTTATTTTCCTTCTGCAATGGATAGACGCGTTCTTTTATTCTTGTCTGGCTCTTTCCCAGCAGCGTTTCCACACTAGGATTGGTGTCTTATACCTTGCTTTGAAGGTTAAGTCTGCTGTGGGGTGGTCTTCTTCGCACAGCTGGCACCTGGCCATGCATTTGTAGCTTTCGGGAGGATCGGCATCCTGCAGCCTCGGTAGATCTTATCATTAGGGTTGTGGCAAACATCTGCCCTATGCCACAAGCGTCCACAGTGGTAGCACACGTCCAGTTGTTTTCTGCACAACAAACATCATAGCAATGCCCCGCCGTATTTCACGTAGCTTGGCAAACGATAGCCGTCGAATAGTACAATCACATCGGTGGTATTGCCCATTCGCTTGGCCACGAGCGCAGTTGGGTTCCTTGGGCTTACGACGTTTTCAGTTAGATCTCGGGCAGTGTCTTCTAGCGGTAATAACCGGATCACTCTCTTGGAGGTGTTTTTGGGGCCGCTTCATAAACGCTGGCTTCAAAAGCTTGCGTGCCTATTTTAATACAAACAATTCGCTGGTATCTGTTGGCATGTTCTTCGACAACACTGCTGGCCACAACGATGTCTTGTTGGTAGTTGAGGCAGATTGTGTCTTGCTCAGACTATCCTTGGTATATTGGCCGCTTCGTAGACGCTGTTGGCAATGCGGGCGGCACCGTGGTCACTGACGCGAAGTCCCCACGAGGTCTAACAATTATCTTGTCGTCTTCCCTTGAAACGGGCAGCATTCTGCTACCTCTGGTGATTAGGCGAAGCCGTTGTTTTCTCAATTTCTTGTCCTTCTGCCCTGTCAATTGCTGCTCTCTTGGTTGGGCTGACATTTGCTCTGTAATTTTCCCTGTCCCACCGGTTGCCATCCAGTATTATCCTCAAATTCTTCTTTCTAAATGCTTTCTCCCTCCACGGTCACTTCCATTTGGTCAAAAAACTGGAAACACCCAGCGTGTAGGGCGCCGCGTTCTTCGTGGTTCCTCGCGACGCCTAGCTGCGTGTCTAGCTGCGGTGCCTACGGCGAACGCTTGCAGGCGGCTCTTCTGCCGACGCAGCGAAAACAAAGATGGGCAAACATTGCTCAACTGCAAGTCCTCCCACCCGATTTTTTGTCAGGATGGTCACGATGACTTGTGGCGTTGATTTGTAACGAGAAATCCGCTGGATATAGTGATTTCCGTCGAGAAACATCCAGAAAACACGGAGCCGACGCGATGAGCGACTGCTCCTGCCGGGTGCCTCTTTCTCTTCCTTTAACTCAGTGAGGCACGTGCAACATACTTCATCAGAAGTCAGGCAAACGCACACAAGCGTCACGAAAGGAAAGCCACTCCGGAAAGGGGTCAAAAGAGAGGAAGAGAGAGAGAAGAAATGTAGGAAAGGTACGGAGGTTAACTAGAATTTGCGTCCAGTTTGCTACCCTACACAAGGGGAGCGAGATAGGGGAGTAAAAAAAGAGAGAGAAGGATCGACACATGTCACGTCACAAACACAATGCCAAGTTTTGTAGGCGGTCCCTCAACGAAGTTGCTGTCAAGTATCTCAGGAGGGCTCGTGTGGTTTCTGTGCTAATGTGCTTAGTGACCAGGCTCCTGAGATCTTTGCTTCATTTAGTGGCCGGTAATCGAGTCTACTCAAGGCACACTGGAGAGTCCAGCGATCCTCATCAACTTAGGCACAGTGGCCCAAACGATGTTCAATAGTCTCTATACAGTTGCAGCTTTCTCACATGGATGAATCTGCCATAGTCTGAACAACATTGCGCACTTGAGCAGCTGCTTCTCGGAAGAAGGATTTCGTCGACACTGGTGGCTCGGCGTGCTATCAATCAAGCGGCTTTTCCATAGTGAATAAATTCCCAACATTAAAAACAGTTCATAAGGAGTATAATCACTGAGACTCTTTTTGAATGGGATGAACCCTATACCATGAGTGCTGACTAATAGTTCTTTTTAGAATGTCCCAAAAATATAAATCTTCACGACAAGGATGAAACAGTGCTCTATGGTCTCAGGTTGGTTGCACAGTCTACAATTCGCTGTCCAGGGTATTACTGCAGATGCGAAGACAAAAAGCTAGATTAGAATTCCTTGTTGAAGTTTTGAACTAAAAAATAGCTCTAGACCCATCCCCGTATTTGACACCCCTTAGTAGCCGCACCACCCGACACCTCCACCCAATTTCGCTCGCACAGACCTACTGAAGTATTCGCACTTCCCAAGAACCATATGTGAATGGAACTGTCTTACTAATACATGTGATGAATGAATTAACCTACTAAACAACCTCCTTCGCCCTTTATTGTTTTGTTTCGCAATTATTTTAATTATATTTGTATAGGTATTACCACCTCTTTTGGACCTCGAGTCTGCAGTATTGAATATAGAAATAAATAATAAATAAATATTGTTTTTCTTCATTCAGCCATGTTTTCACTGGCAGCGCAAGATTGTGCACTTTAAGGAAAATGTTTTCGCTGAAGGAGATTGTCCACAATTTACGTACACGAAATAATACATTGTGACAAGACAAAAGCGAATATGGCTTCGATAAACGAGTTAGAGGAAAAGGTTATTTGCAAGTGCAGCGGTTAGATTTGTTCTGCCAATAGTATGCGAATACTCCAAGCTAAACCTGGCTGACGAAATGGCAGTATCAACAATTTCTTTTAGGAATTCCCGCAATGGCAGTTTCTTAGCTACGCTTGTTGTGGCGTCAATATAAGGATGATGGTAATATGACGATTACGAAGAACCGCTAAAAAAAGGGGGTTGCACACACCCTTGAGGTAAAAAATTGGCCCTGAATCTGCATGTTACACTGCAAATGTCATCGAAAGACGATAGGCTTGCGTCTGGAGAGAGAGAACAAAACGTTTATTTGTTGTTCTGCGCAAGAAAATCAGTGAATGGTATTCTGGAGGTGCTGCATTAGTGCCTCGAGCGTGTAGCGGAGGCGAAAGAGCGCATCGAGGCACGTTAGACACGAACGCCATCTGGCAGTTCAAAAACAAAAGGAAGCGTGTGTGCCCACGGAAAAAGATGTGTGCTTGTCTCAGAGGTGATAAGGTGTAGAACGCAAAGCGACGGGCAGGTGCCACCACCGCGTCGTCTTAGCAAAGCGTTGGAAGCACCTACTTTGAGCAGAACGTTGCACTGTCATCCAAGCGTGATAAACACTACGGCCCTTAGAATTACTTGTGCCTTCTTTAGATAAAGGCACACATACAAAACATCGACGTGTTGTTATGGTGCCTCAGATATGCGCAATAATTGCTTTTTAATGGACAATCGCACAAGTATGAGCGCTGAATCTCGGGCAGTATTGGTGGGTGCTGCTGAGAAAATCGGCCGTTTGGTGCCGTTTGAGGTACTGGTAAGGGCGGCAAACAGACAAATTTACAGACAGGCAGGCAGACAGACAGACAGACAGACAGACAGACAGACAGACAGACAGACAGACAGACAGACAGACAGACAGACAGACAGACAGACAGACAGACAGACAGACAGACAGACAGACAGACAGACAGACATGCCAAAATATTTCCGTGGAAGGTTCCTAAGAAACACTATCGTCTTTAAAAAATCGCAACAGCAACTGTCGCACGAATAACTGCACAAGGTCCCGGCCGCCCTTTTCAAGCGCAAGAAAAAGATTGTCTCTTCTCATGAGTTTTCCGGAACAGCTCCAAATAAAGCAGGCAAATATTCTATGAAAGGCTTGAATGTGCACACGAGAGCAGTGCAACACCTTCAGAACATAAATAAGCGTATATGCAAGGAATATATTGCATGCGGTCGCACTGGCAAAATGGAAAGCTCCCATTCTGACTATGTCGCCACCTTTCAGTGGATTGTAGATATCGCAATAGTCCAGTGTGGGCCACTGTTACAGCAGTTATCAAGAGGCACACCAAGATACTTCATAAGAGTCGCATTCCTATTGATATTTGCGAAGACCAAAGGAGTTTGGGCCAACAAGCCTAGCCAGCATCCACTAATTTTATCAAACCTATGGTGGCGCCAGCGACTTCACAGAAATTTAAAGTAGTGTTGCCTGCTTCTTGAACACTGGGTTTATCAGCACAAAAGAAGGCTATGTCATCTGCATAAGCTAGAACCTTAACTTCCTCAAGCATTATATTAGTAGCATCTTGTGCTTGACTTCTGAAGCACACTTAAACATAATGGTTCAAGATGGATTGTAAAAAGCAAAGGCGAGAGCGGACATCCCTAACGTACAGGTGAATTTAACTCCATTATATTGGAAAGTGTGTGATTTACAATTAGCCTGGTTGTACACTTCTTATAACAGAGTGAAATATCAATGTGCAGTACATCACGCAGCTCTAGGAGTCTTAGGAGGCGCAACAAAAAAGCATGTTGTACCTTATGAAATGCCTTAGTAATGTCCATTTCAAGGAGGGCTACTTGGTCTATGCTAGCATCAATGCACTTAAGAACTGAACGTAAAATATGAATGTTTGTCTGTATAGAGCGACCGTGAATTCGACATGTTTGGTGGTCACATACACATTTAGCAATCACTATCTTTAGCCGATTTGTCCACAATTTAACAACTATTTTGTAGTCAACGTTACATAACAATATAGGCCTATATCCGTGAATTTTCTTTCATGCGTCAAGATCAGCACTTTTTGGGGATTATTGTTCTATGACCATGATAGAAAGGAGTTCGCGTTCACTTCACTTCACTGTTAGAAAAGGAGTTCACCACGTTCATAAGCCTCTTTAAAACGTTGCTCAATGAAAGGTATCAAAAGTTCCTGAAAAGCTATGTAAAATTCGCCGCTAAGGCCATCTGGGCCAGACGTTTTGTTCTTCTGCAACGTTGTTATTGCAAATCTACTTTCTTCTCTGGTTACGTGCCCACGCTCAGTGAGTGTATCATCTTGTAATTGAGGCAAGAGAGCGATGAAGTGGTCAGCTTCTTCCTCAAAATTCTCCTGAAGCTCAGCCCCGGTGAACAAACTTTTGTATTAATCTTTTTCACATGTCTTTGTGCAAACAAATCTTTTTCAATTTCACATGTCTTTGTGCAAACAGAGCCCCGTGACTCAATTTGCAGTATCTGTTTAGAAAGTGAATATCTGTCTTAATCGCCGAGGAATTTTTTCAATGAGTTCCTCTTCATTGAAATGGTTAATACGGGAACGACTCTTTGCTCCTCTGTATAAATCTGTATCGTGTTTTTGTACCTGTGCTTGAATCACATTTATCTCGTCCATGTAAAATGCTGGCTGGTGACTTTCAGAAGTATGGAGCTTATGAAGCAAATAAGTTAAGCAAGGCTAATTCTCGTTTACGTGGTTTGTCCTTTGCTGATGAGACGGGTGATTTTGATGAAGCGGATGCTAACTTGTCTTCAGTGACTCAAATGCTTACCGAAATAATTAAGGGTCAGCAGCGTATATCGCAAGATATAGCTCATATGATGAAGCATCATGAAGTTGTCGATTCTAGGTTTGATTCTTTGGAGACTCGTGTCTTTGAATTGAAATCTCTTCCCGTCACGCCTTCTACAGTTGCCGGTAACAAAGTGAACAGCGATATTCAGCAGCTACAAATCAAAATCAAGCAACTCGCTATGCGGAACGATGATCTAGAAAACCCATCTCGTCACAATAATTTTCTGCTGCATGACCTCGCTGAGACACCAGATGAATCCTCTGACCTTCTTCTGTGTAGCCTTTCTGAATGGTTCAAAGGAAATCTGCAAATTGATTGCCCTAATATCGAAAGGTGTCACAGGATTGGACGTAGGCAAGCCGATCGTCCACGTCCCATTATCATAAAGCTGCTCGACTGTCGCGAAAAAACATCTGTCCTTAAAAACGGCTACAAACTTAAAGGGTCTAACTTTAGCATTTCTGAAGACTATTAATTGCACGTACGAACAATCAGAAAGAGGTTATAAAAAACATCACAATTCTTTCGGGGTGAGGGCTTCATTGTACGTTTAAGTTTTGATCATGTGTTTATAGACCAAGTTAGGCACAACTGGAACGATGACACTAAAACCCTCAATAGGATTCATTCTCGCCCAGCAAAAGCTTCTTCTAATTTCACCACTAAAGCTTATATATACGATAGTGAAGTCACACCCCCAGGTTTTATAGTCATCAGAACTGACAGATGCCATGGCAGGGAAGAGGGTGTCGCACTATTTTTACGGTCTGATCTTAAATTTTCTGTTATCCCCAGTTTACCTGATACCGAATCTGTTTGGTGCAAGGTCTTTTTTGGAAGCATTTCCATAGTTTTTGGCGTAATCTACCGCTCGCCATCATCTAATATAGATCAGCTGCTCGCTTTAACAACTTTTAAGCACGAGCGTTTGTTATCTACTTCTAACTTGATCTGCCTGGGTGATTTCAACACTCCAGGTATTTTGTGGCCATTTCTATCGCTCACAGGCTATGGCGTAGAAATCTGCAAAAATCTGTTAGACTTCTCGCTCTATTTTTGTTTAAAACATATTGTTGAAACTAACACACAAGAGGATGCAGTTTTAGATTTAGTTTTTGTTCGTCCTTTCCTCTTAGACCATCGTTATGAATTCGAAGTTGCTGATGGCATTTTAGACCAAAAGGCCGTCCTAGTATCAATTTATTTTCGTGTACATACCAACCATTCTGTCAACTTACATTTTTAGATTTTCGACGAGCAGATTTGCCGATTTTTGACGTGTCTGTTTTTGATCTTTTGTCAGATTCTTTTGATGATTTCGAACGCCTCAGCGAATGTAATGGTGTGAATTCCGTGGTGACTTCTTTTGGAAAGACGGTGGCAACATGTATTGAGCGCTTCGTCCCAATAAAAACGAAAAAGAACCCCCCCCCCCTTCCCTGCATATTGCGTGATATACTTCACCTGTAGCGTCGGGTTTCCAGACTGAGGGATTCACAAAGAAATGGTGACCGCTTTAAAATACAGGAAGTGAACCTCGCAAAAGAAGAACTTCAGTTCAAAATTAATTCGTCGAAGAACTTCTATTTCAAAGTTACGTTGCAAGATTTATTGAAAAGCAACCCTAAAAAATTTGGCCTTCTATTTTCCACACCTCAGCTGCCACAAATACAGTTGTTATAAATAACGCCCCCTGCAGTGACCCCTTAACCATTTCTAACGCATTCAATGAATACATCCAATCGGTTTTCACAACTGACAACTTAGACATCCCTAGCTTTCACCATGGTTCAAATTACTCAATCAGTGACATTTCCGTATCTCTCGAAGGTGAACCTAATTTTGCAGCTGGGAATTAAGAAATGTCTTGGTCCTGACGGCATTCATTATATTTTTCTTCTTAGATATTGTGAGTGGACCAGCCGCTACTTGACCATAATTTTTCAAAAGTCCTTAGGAACCTCAACTGTTCCTTCAGCTTGGAAATTTGGCAAAAAATTTTCCTATGCATAAATCTGGCAGCAAGCAGTCAGCATTAAACTATCGCCCGATTTCATTAACGTCTCAATCATGTAAATATTTTAAACACATATTCTTTAGGCATATCGTGGGGTTTCTTGAAAGTAATAACATCATAAGTAATGCCCAGCATGATTTTCGCCAAGGTTTTAGTACAATGACCCCGCTTGTAAAATTTTCTCACGACATTTTGAGCGCTTTAGACTCTGGTTACCAAAGTGATGCAATTTTCATCGACTTTGCAAAAGCATTCGACACTGTTACACATTTTAAACTTCTGCACAAACTTCACGCTGTTCTTAACACATATTCCTTAGTTGACTGGATTGCTAGCTTTTTAAACAGGCGTTAAGAGTTTGTTTCTTTTAATTCCGCACTCTCGTCTGTTGTGAATGTTTCATCCGGAGTCCCCCAAGGTTCAGTCCTGGGACCACTTTTGTTCTTTGTTCTCATTGTACATAAATGAATTTCCCAATTATGTGTCCGCGAAAATCCGCCTTTACGCTGATGACTGTGTCCTATATAATTTATTTAATACCAATGATGACCACAATTTACCTAATGATTGTTTTGCACAATTTTGCAGATGGTGTGACACATGGCAAATGAACATAAACTTTACTAAAACACTCGTTCTTTCCTTCTGTAAACACACCTCCATTTCGTTGTTCGATTACTCCTTCAATGGATCCTCTCTGTCACGTGTGTCCGAATATAAGCACCGAGGCCTCATCTTCACACCCAATATGTCTTGGGCTAAACATATCGAATACTCTTGCAATGAAGCTTTAAAGAAACTGGGCTACCTAAATCGTTCATTTAATGATACTCCACCCCTGAGCAAAGTTGCTAACGTATAAATCGCTCATCCGTCCCATCCTCGAATATGCCTGCCCCGTATGGAACCGTCATAAAAAATCGGACATCAGCACAATAGAATTCGTGTGCCCACTAGAATCACACTAGAATCACTAGAAGAAAGCCATTTGTTTCGTTTTCCGCCATTACGGCTGGAATTTCTCACCCTCTTCTCTACTTGCCACGCTAGGTCCGCAAACCCTGTCCGAGCGACGCGAGCTCGAATGCCTGAATTTGATGTATGTTCTTGTTAATTCCCCACGCTACGCATTAACTAACAAATATCTGTCTCCTGATAAACTGAAACCCACAAATAATAGCCACAAACTCAACATGACACCATTCCATCCACGTACTAACCTATTTAAGTTCAGCTTTTCTTCCGCACACAATAGAAAAGCGGAACGTATTGCCTGGGTTACTTAGATCATTGGCTTTAGAAGATTTCTCTCAGGAAGGTATTGATTCGCGATTTGTTTATTAAGAGTTGTAATTTCTTGCCTCTAAGTATTGATTCGGAATTTGTTTATTAAGGGTTATATTCCTCTTTGTTAGGAGTTGTATTCTTCTGTGTGCTCATGTATAGCAAACCCACACCTGTGATAGCCCAATTCAGGCAGCAGTATGTAAAAATAAATAAATAAATGAAGATAGCGTTTTCAGCTTTTTTTCTTTGTGCTATTTCTAAAGAAATACTAATTGCCTGTTAATTAGCTCTTTCTTTGATTCTTTTCAATGAGCAGAAATTTTCATCTGTCTGCACTGTGTTACATCTTGTAACGATTCTCTTGCTATTTTAACAAAACATTTTGGCGCAACAACTGTACGTTAAGCTTCCATAGGTGCCAGTTTATAGGGGTTTGACGAAAATTTTCAGGACCCCAAGAAACGGTGACCAAGCAATGGTCTGTAAAAAATATGGCCTTTACGGCATAATTATGAATGTGAGACCATCGGCTTAGAGATACATACTCACGATCAAGCGGAGCATGAGAGATGCCTTGAAAGTTCGCGAACATAACTGAGGAAGGAGCACGCACTCCAACTTCCAATGAATTGCGCTTATTCAGTAACTTCTGCAGTAAAATTGCACTAGCATCATAACGAGTGGTTGTATATGAATGATCTCACACGTCACAACCACATTAAAATTCTACAAAAATTATCAAAGTTTTGTCAATGTTCAGCAGCGAGGTTAAACAGAGGAAAACATTATTCCTGTCATTCACTTTGGAGGGTGCATAGACACAGATAAACCTCCAAATATGGGAATGAAAATAAAAGCCACAGCAAATGAGGCGTCCTTCCTCATCAACATTTAGCGACAAGAAAGTGTGATTCAAGATCTTTCTAGCTAATAAAAAGCATCCAGCGGCTGCACCACGGGCTGCGATGATGTATAATTTGCAGTCTCCGGAAACTTACAGTGCACGGTCGGTGCCACGAGTTGCCGAAAATTTAGTCTCTTGCACTGCAACTACATCAATGTTAAACTGCTCAAGCACATGGCGCAACTGCCACTGACGCCTTACATTCCTCAAGCCACGCACGTTGAGTGCCGCTACACACATGAGAAACGTTTGCGCGGTAGCCATTTCGCTATCTTAAACGTTTCGAAGGTCACCTTTAGCCACAGGGTAATCCTTGGCTTTACCTCCTTCGCACTTTTTAGGAGCATCTTCCTGCGGACGCTGGCCTAATCGGTGCGCCCCTCGGTGCCAAAGGAGTTGACACGTGGACCACATAAGGACACTTGCTCTGTAGTGTCTGGCGCACTCGTTGTTGCTTCATCGGTGACTGGTGCATGACGCTTCTTTGTCTCACCGCTGTCCATTGCTTCTTGTTCCTCTCTGTCAGGAGGGTTGTCTTTAATGTCTTCTAGGTGGCGTTTTTCTGCAGCATTACATTCATTTATGCTTTACTTGCGTCGTTAGCGATGTTATTTTGCGTGCCGAGATTATCCATGGACAAGTGTTCAGCTTCCTTTAAAGCACCTTCTGCTCTTCTCGCTGCTTCTCCTGTCGCATCAACTACCTCAGTGGCATCGATAAGATGATCCAGATGTTGCTCTTCTGTGCCTTCGCCAGAACAGCATTTGTGGGCATAAGTCTACACGCAGGCATCCGACGAGTGACCAAATCTATGGCACTGCAAGCACCTAGGTGTTTTGCACTGCCGTCGGACATGCCCCACTCGCTTGCACCGAAGACACAGTAGAGGCCTACCGGGACTAAGTAAGAGGCACTGGTGGCCATAAATTGACGTAAGGCGTGGTATTGAGCACACAGTAATGGTGTCCTTGAGCTCCAAGGCAACGTCCCTATTTTTTGTCATCCATTGTTCCATTCCTACGCACCTCCATGCCTCAACGGACTTCACAGCGCCGTAAGCTTGGATCGCCTCTTCAAAACATCGCGATTCAAGATGAGGTGGAAGTCAAAGAATTTTCAGCCTAATATTCTTGGTCTCCGGATCTAGCACCATGGACTTCCGCCCTTTTACGTGGAGCTCACCACAAGTGATGAGTTTCTGTTTCAACATGCTGCTTGCGCATGTAACCATCCATACATGACTCATTTGATACTGGCCAACTCCTTTGATGTCCGCTGTGCTCACCCCCTACGGCAGCGTGTCACGGTAGTTTGGGGCACGGTATAGCCGACCACTCAAGTCTGCATGGAAGAAAACAGGATTCAAAACGTCGTTACCGGTCGGAAGACGTGTCAGGACGACTTTATAGCTTGAGTATTCATCATGAAACGGAGTCGATGATCCTCGGCCATTTGCCGATACGCTGTTTCCAGCAGAGAGCATTTACAAACACAACCGATCAGTGCGGCTTCTTTTTCTTCCACGTAGTTCACTGGTGATGATTTCATGCAGTTAAGAAAGTGCAGCCATATACACGAAGTCAATGATCATGAGTGGGCGAAGCTCCGCAGGTAAATCTGGTAAAGCATGAATCTTCTGTAGATTTTGCCCACTCGATTTTATTACAACGCTCCCCCTAGCGTAAGTCGCCGCACTAGATCGAATGATTGCCTTCCACCAATAACACGCGCCATATGTGAGATCATTCCTATTTTATAACATCTCACATATTTTGTAATCACCTACAAGTACCGCCGTCTAGGTCTATAACATCTTGCACCTTTTCATCATCAGCTACAAGTACCGCTACCCCGCCGCGGTGGTCTAGTGGCTAAGGTACTCGGCTGCTGACCCGCAGGTCACGGGTTTGATTCCCGGCTGCGGCGGCTGCATTTCCGATGGAGGCGGAAATGTTGTAGGCCCGTGTGCTCAGATTTGGGCGCATGTTGAAGAACCCCAGGTGGTTGAAATTTCCGGAGCCCTCCACTACGGCGTCTCTCATAATCATATCATGGTTTTGGGACGTTAAACCCTGTATCGTTTAGCTCAGAGACAAGACGACGATGAACACGTGGCTGGGCCTCGCCATAACGAAAGACCCCTGGCCGTTTATTTGCTGGGCTTAAGTAGCCGCGCTCACAGCGGGGAAGGGGGAAAGAAAGAAAAGGAAGGAACGTAAAGCGCACGAAACGGTGGAGAGGAGGAGAAGACGATATCGCCTAGGGCGAATGCTGATAGCAGATAGTCCGGTCTGTTACATCTTCTCTTCACACATTTTGAAAACACTGATTTCTTTTGCACTCATTTACTTGATGGAAGGATGGCCCGTAGTGAAGGCGCTTCGGTTCGCTGCGCTGGCGTCCTGACCTGCGCAGGCCAGCCGGTGGGCTTCCTGGAGTGTCTGGAGAAGTGATGGCGCTATAATCTTCTTCTGGCTGAGCTGGTTGCACCTGGTGACACCCCAGTGGGTTGTCCGGCGTGATGTTGCCGCGGTGTCCATCACTGAACTTCGTCGGGGGCCTCGTGTCGGGGTTCGGATTACCCTCGGGGCTGACCTTGTCGTTGAAGTTTTCGTCCGTTCGCAGCAAGTGTTGTCGGTTCCGTCTCAGGAGCCCATGGTCTTCCGTTCTTACCACGTATGATCGTGGTGCAGTCTCTCGTACCACTTTCGCTCGGCGTGACCAGCTTCCATGTTTGATCCGGACCACATTTCCGGCTTCCAAGGGTGGTAGTGGCCTGCCTCGGGAAGACTGTCGCTGTTTCCATACGGGTATGCCTCCGTCGACGTTGTATTCTGGAAGAGTGGCGTGCAGGCGACGACCTTGCAGTAGTTCTCCGAGTGAGTGACCGCTTTCAAGGGGAGAAGATCGATAAGCCAACAGACCAAGCCATACATCACCCCGAGACTCGTGGGTTTTCTTTAGAATACGCTTCACGATCTGTACCCCCTTTTCAGCTAAGCCATTTGATCGTGGGAACTCTGGACTTGAGGTGATATGCTCGAAGTCGTATTGGCGCACGAAGGACGCGAACTCTCGCGATGCAAATTGAGGCCCGTTGTCGGTGCAAACTTGGTTGGGAATGCCGTATCGCGAGAAGATAGCAGATATCTTGTCGATTACTTCCGCCGCCGTGGTGCCTCTGAGTTTCTCGACGTCGGGAAAGTTAGAATGGGCATCAAACACAACTACGTAGTGTTCTCCAGCGAATGTAAATAGGTCTATGCCTACGCGATGCCACGGTCGGTCGGGCGTTGGCTGAAGCAGGAGAGGTTCACTCGGTTGACTGTATGCGTACTTTCGACATACGCTGCACGTTCGCGCTCGTCGCTCAATGTCACTGCTCATTCCCGGCCAGAAAACCAGTCTACGGGCTCTAGCTTTGCACTTGTTCATACCTAAGTGGCCTTCGTGAATTTCCGCACGCATTGATTTAGGCACCACAACTTTGCAACCCTTTAGCACCACTCCATTGACCACGGATAGCTCTTCCGCATACGGTTTCAGTACACCGTTTATTGCAATGCCATCTTCCATTTGTTTCATGGTGCGGCTGAGAAGCGGATCTTCGAGGGTTTCCTTCTGCAGCCGCAACATAGTCGCTTTGCTTATGATGCTGGTGACTACTTGCGTTGTGTGGACGTCCACGTCCTCGACTTGGTCGCCTCCACCAGTTGGTAGTGCAGCCCGAGACAGCAGGTCTGCGAGTAACAGGTCCCTACCAGGTACAAACTGCAACAAAAAATCATATTTCATAAGACGGATGAAAAACCGCTGTATCCTGGGTGGCATATCTGCAATGTTCTTTTCGGCAATCGTAAGTAATGGCCTGTGATCAGTTTCTATCGTAATACTTCGTCCATACACGAACTGATGAAATTTTTCACAAGCGAAAACAATTGCCAGTGTTTCCTTTTCTATCTGGGCGTATCGCTCTTCACTCGGCGTCAGCGCTCTTGAGGCGTAGGTCACTGGGCGCCAGTCATCCCCGTGTCTTTGCAATAAGGCAGCGCCAATACCTGTTCCTGAGGCGTCCGCAGTTATCTTAGTCTTTCTTTTTTCATCAAAAAGAGCCAGCAATGGAGGATTAGCAAGCGCTGCGCAGATCTGGTCCCATTCGCGCTCATGGGCTGTTGTCCACTCAAACACCGATGCTTCTTTCACCAGGCTACGCAGCAACGCCGTTTTATCACTCAAAGCTGGCAGGTATTTCCGAAAGTAGTTCACAACCCCGAGTAGTCTGCGCACACCCTGTTTATCTTTTGGGGCTGGCATGGCACGGACGCTTTCGATTAGATCGGGGTCCGGACGAATTCCGTCTCTTCCGATAACGTCGCCAAGGAATGCAACCTGCGTGGTGCCGAACACGCATTTAGCTGGATTAAATGTCAGCCCTTCCTCTTGCGCCCGCCTTAGTACTGCGATGACGCGTTCGTCGTGTTCTTCCTTTGAGTCGCCCCATATTAAAACGTCGTCTACGTAGACGCGCACTCCCGGCAGCCCTTCGAACATCTCTGTTAGAGTCTTTTGAAACACCTCGCTGGCCGAGCAAATTCCGAAAGGCAGACGCAAAAAACGGTACCGCCCAAATGGTGTCGCAAAAGTGCATATTCGTGAAGTGGCCTCATCTAAAGGAATCTGATGAAAGCCGGCATTAGCGTCGAGCCGGGAGAAATATTGTGCTCCTGCCAGCTCGCTCTCTATGTCCTCTCTTGAAGGGATAGGATAGTGCTCCCGCTTAATGCTCCTGTTCACTGCTCTAGGGTCCATGCAAATGCGAAGGGTACCATCCTTCTTGTGCACAACTACCAGGGGGCTCACCCATTCAGTTGGTTCATCCACCTTGACGATGATTGAGGCCTTTTCCATTCGTTGCAGTTCTTGTCGCAGGCGTCCTTTCAATGCTATGGGTACTCTGCGGGCAGGCTGCACGACTGGAACGGCATCCTCTCGTAGCACCATTTTGTAGGGTCGCCTGACGCAGCCGGTGCCGCTAAAGAGGTCAGGAAATGCAAGCTGGAATTTCGTTTGCCCATCGCCTACCTTCACGGCGTCCGTCGTCATCGGTACCAGACCAAACTGCTGGCATGTCTTTAAGCCAAGGATGGCTTGGCGCCCCTTTTTCACGATAAAGAACGAGACTGAATGCTGTGCTTCGTTTATCTCGAGATCTTCGGTCGCCACGCCAACGTGTTTGATTGTACTGCCGTTGTAGGCGGAGAGGACAGCGGCGCTCTTTCGCGGAGTGCTTGCGTGGGCGATTCGGTTGAACAGGGTTAGGGGCAGCAAATTTGCCTGAGACCCGGTATCTACCTTGAATTGTATCTCCTGACCGGCTATTTTTCCGCGAACCATCCAATCCGCTCCTATATCTCCGGTGACGCCGCAAATGCTGATGCCCAAGATGTCAAAATTTTCATCGCTTTCTTCGGCTTTGTGAACCTCGCTTATCCTGCGCGCATTGTTGCAGCATGCGGCGAAGTGATTTCGTTTTTTGCATGCATAACAAGTTTTTCCATACGCCGGGCACCGCTCGGGGGCATGTACCTTGTTACAATTTCGACACCGAGTTCCATTCGCAAACTTCGTGCGGTGTGTGCGGCGTGTAACGTCAACGTGCAGGCTTTCATTTGACCATGCTGCGCTCTGAATGGCAGCAATCTCAGCAGCTTTGCAAATTTCTTCTGCTTTCTGCAAGTTTAAGTCTTTGTCGCTCAGCAACTTTTCTCGAAGTTTCGCATTATTTGTCCCAAACACCACTTGATCCCTGATCATGGACTCTTCAAGCGTACCGAAGTTGCACAGCTTTGCTTGCTTTTTCAAGTCCCGTAGGAACCGCTCAAAGGGCTCGGCCTCTTCCTGCTTTCGCAATCGAAAAATGTGCCTTTCGTAGACTTCATTACCCTGGTCGACACAATATTCTTCAAATTTCCGCACTAACGTGTCATAATCTTCTTTGCTCTCACCTGCCGCAAACGAGAAGTTGTTGTAGACCTCGAGCGCCTCGTCCCCCGCGGTGCTCAGAAGAATCGCTGCTTTTACGGCCGATGGGCGGGGCTTCTCCGGTTCCGTAGCGGTGATGAACAGCTGCAGCTTCTGCTTGAATACCAGCCAGTTTTTCCTGATGTTGCCGGACAGTTGCAGCGGTTCCGGGGGCTTGACGAGGTCCATTTCGAACGTCAGGACCCCACTTCTGACACCATGTATCGTTTAGCTCAGAGACAAGACGACGATGAACACGTGGCTGGGCCTCGCCATAACGAAAGACCCCTGGCCGTTTATTTGCTGGGCTTAAGTAGCCGCACTCACAGCGGGGAAGGGGGAAAGAAAGAAAAGGAAGGAACGTAAAGCGCACGAAACGGTGGAGAGGAGGAGAAGACGATATCGCCTAGGGCGAATGCTGATAGCAGATAGTCCGGTCTGTTACAAACCCCACAAATCAAATCAACAAGTACCGCTATCTAGTGAACACTGCAAGAACTAAATGAGAGGTGGCTACGTACAGGGGACGCACAGCGCACGCTTTAAGAAGCTTCACCCCTGAAAAACGGTGTAGCTCAGTGGTAGAATATTGGGCTGCCACCCAGTGAGCGGACCCAGGTTCAAACCTCACTTTGCCATTGGTGCTAGCTCATGCCGGCCTAAGGCAAGTTTGACAACATGTTACGAGCACTGGCGTCACTCAGTGGTATAATATTGGGCTGGCACCCAATGGACCCGGTCGGGTTCAAGCCCCACTGGGTGATTGGTGCAATTTTTTTCTAATTTCGCGCGATGTAGTTACGGACACCGGTGGCAGTGGTGGGGACAGCGGCGGTGGCGGGGGCGGCGAAAAACAACTGCGCGTGACCCGACAATTGATCTCATAACAGCTCTTGCTGTAAAAGTTAGATTGGCAGATGGGATTGCGAAGTTTGTGGGTATAAGTTGGCAAAGCAAGCACAGGACCGAGTTGACTAGTGGAACATAGGCTTTTGTCCTGCAGTGGTCATAGTGAGGCTGGTGATGTTGATGATGATTGTTTAGTTTTGACAATTCCTTATACACTGCTACAACCAACGACTATGTATGCTTATAAAGCCACGTGGAAGCAGATTCTGCAATGGTTGAGGTGAATTTCCGACTCGTCGAAAATACCAGTGGCGGGGAACGGGGACTCGCTGCCGTTAAGCACTGCAACAGCAGCTACGATTTTCGCAAGGCAACATCTTAACAAGATCAAGAAAGAGAGAATAAAATTAGACAAAGGCAGGAGGTTAACAAGAAATTGGGGCATCCGGTTGGCTACCCTGCACTAAGAGAAAGAATAATGGGGAAGATATAGCCTAATAATGGGGAAGATATTGTAACAAATGTAGCAGCCTCGCAACAAGGATGTTCTATTTACACGGTTTATTTAGGGCGAACTTGTGCCCAAAGTGAACGACGCACAGCAATCAACAGCCTCTGCCTGAGCCTCTGCCTCGAGCACCCTCGTTCTCTTCTTCTTCTTCACGCTCGTTGGCTGTTCGGCGGAGTACCGGGCGTATGCAGGGCTGGCTCGTGTATTGCGGCTGGCTTCGTCGCTCGTAGTCATGCCGTTCGCGCTTCTCTGGTTCGCGACGTCTGCGTTGCGTGGAGCAATGGTAATTTCCTTTGGCATTATCCCCCCTCTCAAGAGGCATGGTCCCGATGCTTTAGATGATAATGTATGCAGCGTTTCCGTCTCGGAAGGTTTGTAAGAGTGAAATGGTTGTACAGCAAGCAAGTGGAGTCGCTAGTCTTCGTACAGGTCGTAGTACGGTTTCATGCGCACAATGTGTACACGCTCGTTGGGGATGCGTCGTTTGGAATTCCCATGTCCTGTAGGCTTGACTTCATAAACGAGGTCGCTGAGTCGCTGTACTACCTCGCAAGGACCGAAATATCGACAAATGAGTTTTTCAGACAGGCCTTGTCATCGTACTGGGGTCCATATCCACACTTTGTCACCAACTTCATACCGTGTTTCACGTCTTCCTCGGTTGTAGCGGTCGGCATCGATTCGTTGTTGGTGACATATTCGGCACCTTGCTAATTGGGGGGCCTCCTCTGCTCTCTCTTTATAGTCATCGAGATCAGAAGGGTAGTCATCTTGATCTATAGGTAACATAGCGTCCAGTGTTTTGGTAACTACACGACCGTAAACTAGTTGAAACGGGGTAATCTTGGTGGTCTATTGTACGGCGGTGTTATAGGCGAAGGTGACGTATGTTAAAATGTCGTCCCACTTTTTGTGTTCGACGTCCACATACATAGATATTAAGTCAGCTAGAACTCTGTTAAGGCGTTCAGTCAGGCCGTTGCTTTGAGGGAGATATGCGGTAGTTTTTATGAGAACAGTGTGGATCATGTTCAGCAGGCATTCCATGAGTTCTGCCGTGAAAGCCGGTCCGCGATCGGTGAGAAAAACAGTTGGAGCGCCATGCCGTAGCACAAAGAATTTGGCGACCTCAGCTGCCGTTCCTCAATGCAAGGAGTCTGTTTCCGCGTATCTCGTTAAATAATCAGTCGCTACAACAATCCACTTCTTGCCAAGTAGAGATGTCGAGAATGGCCCAAGGAGGTTCATTCCAACTTGTTGGAAAGGTGCTTTCGGGGGTCTATCGGGTGCAGAAGGCCCACTGGCTTAGCACGAGACGCTTTCCGTCATTGGCACTCGCGGCATGTTCTGACATAGCGCTGTACTGAAGACAATAGCTTGGACCAGTAATAGTGCTGACTGATTTGTGCAAGCGTTTGAGTGACCCCTAAATGACCAGACGTAGGCTCATCGTGGCACACGCCCCTCCGCGGTGGTTTAGTGGCTAAGGTACTCGGCTACTGACCCGCAGGGCGCGGGTTCATATCCCGGCTGCGGCGGCTGCATTTCCGATGGAGGCGAAAATGCTGTAGGCCCGTGTACTCAGATTTGGGTGCACGTTAAAGAACCCCAGGTGGTCGAAATTTCTGGAGCCCTTCACTACAGCGTCTCTCATAATCATATGGTGGTTTTGGGCGTTAAACCCCACAAATGTAATCATCGTGGCACACTTGTAATATTTCTTGCCGCATAGTTGAGGGAACGACAAGCAGAAACGTTTCACGGTTGGGCTTATAGTTTCTCTTGTAGAGGGCATTCCCTCGGAGGCAGAATGATGCAAGGCTTTGAGAAAATATACGAGGTACTTGTACGTCAGCTCCTTTCAGGTGTTTGATGAGCGGGAGCGATTCTTCGTCCGCATGTTGAATTTCAGCTATCTGAGAAGTCTCGACAACAGCCACGAGTGGAAAGTCCTCTTCATCTGATAGTGCTGTGTCTGCAGGTGCCCGTGACAAACAGTCAGTGCCGGTATGCTTCCTGCCAGATCGTTATACCGCAGTTATGTCAAATTCTTGCAGTCTGAGGCTTCACCTTCCTAGTCGTCCTGACGGGTTCTTGAGGTTGGTGAGCCAGCAAAGGGCATGGTGATCGCTGACTGCCTTGAATGGTCTACCATACAAGTAAGGCAAAAGCTCACCGATGGCCCAGACGACGCAAGGCATTCCTTTCTCTGTGGCCGAATAATTGGTCTCCGTCTTTGTTAGAGTCCGGCTTGAGTATGCTATCACCTTTTCTTCGCCATTCTGCCACTGTATTAGGATGCATCCTATGCCGATGTTGCTGGCGTCTGTGTGTATTTCCGTGCCAGCTGTTTCATCGAAATGAGAAAGGGTTGGGGGCTCTTGCAACCGTTTTCTTAATTCGTTGAAGGCGCTTTGTTGCACTGTTTCCCACTAGAAAGGTACATCTTCCCTCGTAAGTTTCGTCAAGGGTTCTGCAATCTGCGAGAAATTTCTGACAAATCGTCTATAGTAAGCACAGAGACCTAGGAATCTCCGTACAGACTTTTTGTCTGCTGGCACCGCGAACCTTGCAACGGCGGCTGTCTTTTCGGGATCAGGGCGCACACCGTGGGTGCTGACAACGTGCCCAAGGAATCGAACCTCTTCGAAACCAAATTGGCACTTTTCTGGCTTGATGGTTAAATCTGCCGAACAGATTGCTTCTAACACTGTTTGCAGGTGCTTGATATGCTCCTCGAATGTAGCGGCGAAGATGACCGCGTCGTCAAGGTACACTAAGCAACACTGCCACTTCAATCCGGAAAGTACAATGTCCATCATGCGTTGGAACGTTGCCAGCGCACAACAGAGACCAAAAGGGAGAGCCTTGAATTCATAGAGTCCATCCGGGGTAACAAAAGCAGTCTTCTCGCGATCACGTTCATCAACTTCAATCTGCCGGTATCCACTTTTCAGATCTAGTGATGAGATGAGCTTGGGACACTGAAGTCTGTCTAATGTGTCGTCAATACGCGGGAGGGGATATACATCCTGTTTAGTCACAGCATTTAATTTCCGGTAGTCGACGCAAAACCTTAGCGTGTTATCCTTCTTTACAAGTACTACAGGAGATGCCCACGGACTGCTAGAAGGTTGAATAACATCATCTTCAAGCATCTCCTGTACTTGATTCCTGATTACTTCCCTTTCTTTTGGTGAGACGTGGTACGGGCGCTGGCGTACCGGCCTGGTTGTCTCGTCTGTTACGATCCTGTGTTTTGCAATGGTCGTGCGTCGTACCTTTGAACTATTGGAGAAACAGCTCCCGAATTCCCGTACAAGGTCGTATAACTGTTGACGTTGGATCACTGAAAGATTAGGATTTACGGATATTACGTCGCAGATATCTGATGTTGGTTTCATAATCGTTAACGTTGTTGCAAGGCTGCATATTTCTGTGGCTTCACAAACCTCACGAAGAAAGGCTACGGATGTCCCCTTTGCGATGTGCTGGAAGTCGTTCCCAAGATTTCTCAGGAGAATGTCTGCGTACCTGTTTAGTAGCTGAATAATACCTCGTGCCACACAAACACCTCTTTTCAGGAAAACATCCATGTTGCTGTCTGCCACACCTTCATAGTCACCAAACGTATCACTTCTGACTAGAATAATTACACTGCTCTGTGGCCGTACAGTCACATCATCATCAATGATGCGCAGTGGAGTGGTGCATAGCTCCTCTGCTCGAGCTACCTTTATAGCTTGTTTCGTCGAAAATGATACGCTGGACCTCTGCAAATGGATAGTGGCACCATTTTCTTGCAGAAAATCTCTTCTGTGTATAACTTTTCTCGAACATACGGACAGGACAACAGAGTCACCAACGTAAGTGAAACCTCGTATCTCAACTCTTGCGGCGCATCTGCTGAGAAGCGTAATAAGGTGACCGCCTGCCGTAGGTACTTGAGGTCCACTCCATTCGGTCAGAACTTTCCTGAGGCACTTCGCTAAATCGTAGCATATCACAGCGTAATCCGCACCGGTATCGATTAAAGCCATGAGCTCTAGCTCGTCAATTACCAATGGCAAGTCTGAAGTTATCTTCTCATTACTGCACTTTTTTACCAGGAGACAGTCGTCGTCAGTCGTCATGCTGGTGTGGTAGTGGAGGATCTTCGTATTTCGAATCACCAGCGGTCCCGTTTCCATAGGTCGCCCACTTCAGTTTCCCGGGTTCGGGCTAGGCGAACGATGCCTAGGTGCGTTTGGAAAGAAACGTGTGCTCTGCGAGCGCTGACGTAGAGGGGATGGTGACCGCGGTTGATGACGACGATACAGGTCGAAGCTCTGACGTGAGCACAGGTCATGGTGGTGGCGTTTCTTGTTTCCGTCGCTTATGCCCTTAGCACAGGGGGAAGTGGTCCAAATTCTGGTGAAACCCTCGAATACGCCGACTGATCCGTTGGTGCACTGGCGTAAACTCCTAGCCTTGCGGATGGTCGGGGCTTGGAATTCGCTCTCTCGTGGGGTTCGAAATCATCTACCCAGCACTTCCCCCAGAAAATGTAACGAATGTAGCAGCCTCACAACAAGGGTGTTCTATTTACACGGTTTATTAAGGGCGAACTTGTGCCCAAAATGAACAACGCACAGCAATCAAGAAGATTCAAGGGCGGTAGTCCTCGTGAGCCTCTGCCTCGAGCACCCTCGTTCTCTTCTTTTTCACGCGCGTTGGCTGTTCGGCGGAGTACCGGGCGTATGCAGGGCCAGCTCAAGCATTGCGGCTGGCTTCGTCGCTCGTAGTCGTGCTGTCAGCGTTTCTCTGGTTTCCGACGTCCGCGTTGCGCGGAGCAATGGTAATTTCCTGTGGCAATATAGCCAATGTAGATATAGGCTATATTTACAATAGGCTATAGCTGCAGATGGAGCCAGTTATACTGGCTTTGAATATGTTTTTCGACGTCATCTCTTTTACAACGGTATTGTTTTCGTAATTGAAGCCACTACCAAATAGAAATTTCTAGGTTCTTTGTTCTATCTGATGGAACAATTCTGGGAAGCCGCCACCATTCACTGAGTACTAAATGAGTTCGCTGTGATGTTTCTGTACTGCTATCAATCTGTTAAATGCTGTGTTTGCTTAGGAAAAGAGAGAAAGAATTCATTGGTGAGGGTTAGTGCTTTTCACACTCGGCAATAAACTAATATCCTATGGCAATAAACTATTGCCTTATGGTGACAAAAAATTGTTTGAGCTGGTATAGCGCATTACGGGGAAGAAGAAACGGCCGAGCAGACCGACACAAGAGGACAGAGCGCTAACTTCCAACTGAAGTTAGCGCTCAGTTGGAAGTTAGCGCTCTGTCCTCTTGTGTCGGTCTGCTCGGCCGTTTTTTCTTCCCCGTAATGCGCTATACCAGTTCAAGTACGACGAACCAACTCGCCCAATCTTCAACACTTGTGAAAAATGTGTTTGTTTTTCTTTTTTTTCAAAAAATGGCGAAAAAACTGGCTTATTCTGGCTGTTCAAAATTTCCTGAATTTTTGCATCTCTTGACAAGCAGTGACATCATGCGTTTCAGAGTATCTTATTTTACATAGACGGCTTTTGCGGAATCAGTGCATCATGCCTTCGAGAATATACTCTCTTGCAAAATGCGATAGCTTACACAGAACTTGAATGGGGCTTCAGTCAGCATCGTATACTTCTATATAAAATGGCGCAGCCTACCTGACAGAAGATCGCGGCCTCAGCACAAGTCTTCTTCAGCTCTTCAGCTGCCGGGTGCCAGATGGGCGGCGTGGACGAGGTTAGCAGGCCCATGCCCAGAGGTGCTGCATTGGCAACACCCAAGCTCTTTTCCTGTGGGAAAATATCATTCGCTGGCAGCGTTGCATCGAAGGCAAATCGTGGGAACGGGTTCTACACCAAGGAATATATATTTCGAAATTGAACACTTATATAATACAAGATACCTAGGCGAGAAACCTTGGGCATATCAATATATTATGCTACCGCAATGCTACGATACGATACCTGCCATAAGTATCTTGAGACGCTTTATTTCGTAACTGTGTTTTTACAAGTCTCAAGCATGCCATAGCAAATGCCGATGTAAAAAAAGGTCTGCTTGAAAACTTGTTAAGTGATTTCATTATTGTCTCATTCGAAAACAATCTTTCTTTTTCAGGGTACGTTAGTTTGCTCTTGAAATAACTCATTAGGGTTTTTTTTACCTTCTTATCAGGACCACTCTATATACTGGCAGTGACCCATGTTTGTGATTTCTGTACCCGATGGGATGAGCTTGCTAACCAGCTAAAGGGTGCACATCTGACCACATGTGCTTCAACGAGAAGCCTCCGCAAGACGGCGCAAATACTCTTGTGCAATTTCACTTTCTCCACGAGAAAACATTCGTTCAATACGAAATCACTGGTGTACAAAAGCAGCGACTCTAATAGCGTCTTTTTTCTCGTATTGTGAATACATTGATTGGGATGTGGGGTTTATCGTTCCAAAACCACTATACGATTACGAGTGACGCCGTAGTGGAGGACGTCGGAAATTTTGACTGCCTGGGGTTCTTTAACGTGTAGCCAAATCTGAGCACATGAGCCTACAGATTTTTTGCCTCAATCGAAAAATTGTGCAGAGATAGCACGCAGAAAGCTGCAATTACTTTCGTATGTATATCTGCTGGCGAGCTCGATTATTTGTTCGTTATCTACATACTGCCACATACTAGACGAATACTAGACGCCTTTTACCGAGGCTAGCTGTTCCACTCTGCCATTTTTTATTTCTCGTTCTCTGCAAGCCGAGCATGCGCCCATGCCCGAGCATCGCTTCATCCACATTACGCTGGGTCACGCTGCGAAAACGCTGCCTTATTGGTCTTTGGAGTCTTGGCTACTTGTTTAGACGCGCATGTGTCTGGGTCAGTTTTTTTCATCGCTATAAACCCCTTATATGTCTCACGAGGCCAGCCATAGCTGTTGCATGCCGGCTGTTCTAGGCCACACATCAACTGGATCTCATAAGATTCTAAAACAAACGCCGCCACCTCCCCGAAGGGAATTGTGAAGAAATGAGAATGCATTTCTAGAGCCGATAAAAGGTACCGTTGCCATCAGACATCCACCATCATCAACTTTTGCCATAAAATTGAGTGGCGCCCGGACAGAGGTTGGTAGAGAGTGAAGAGCGAGCGGACGGGAGAATGGAGCACCAGCGTTTTCAGCTCGGCGTTGGCGTCTCACAGCAGTGTCTCCAGCACACATTTCTGGATGCTGTTGAGAAGCGTCCCGCCAGAGAATGGTCGAGAGTGAGGCGTCAGCTTACAGGAGAGGGGGGCGCAGGGAGAAGGGAGAGCAAATGGCAAAAGAAGGAGCGGCGAAGCACTGCACCTGTTCTCTCCTACACTCACTTGCACCCAACGCTCAGCTTGCTAGGAACGAGGATAACAGCACGCGCCTGCAGTTGTTGCTATGGGAGAGGAAGTGAGAGCGAGAGATAACATCCGCCAACACTCGGACAACGCCTGATGCCTGACATAGAGAATAGTGACTCAGAAATACATTCTCATTTAAAACGTCTCTCACGGGTGGTGCTGACTGGGTTCTGCATGCCACGTTAGGTCTTCTAGACGCGTCGAAGTCTCAGGGGATCGGCATCATTGGCTGTGTCGCTGTGGTCATTGGTCTCGAAGACGCTGGCATCCGGCAGGTGAAACTGCCGATGGGGACTCAACAGGACACTATGGGCTGGGTTTCCATTGTCGTAGGTCTCGCTGACGACTGTCGTACGGCTTTTGTGCCCAAAGCAGGGGCACTTGTACACGCCGTGAAATTTGTGTCAGTCGAGCCAACCGTAACTGACAACAGCACGCTTATATAGTGGTATATCTATCCTCGACAAGGGGTGAAACTCTGAGCCCGCACGCAACGTAGCTCATTCTCTTGCAGTATTGTTCCCGTCAAGCTCCCCGAGATGCTGGAGGTGTTTTTTCCTGAATCAAAGCATATATTCGAGTTGGAATTTACATTCGCCTTATCAGGAATAAACCGGGTCGTTACCAGCGACTATTCAAACTTGAAATTACACCTCGGCTTCATTCAGAAGCACCTTACTTTTGAAATGACCGATGTCTGATGGCCCTGGAGGCAGTTTTAGTTGGGCATCGTGGCTGATGGTTCAGGCACGGACTACAGAGTACAGGTTAGTACGTCAAGAGGCGCAGAAATTATCAGCGTTGCCGGTGAGCCTGTGTTCGCACTGATAAATGTCCCGGACTCTTCTTCTTCTGGTTATACACGGAAGGCGTGCGTGTCAGGTACAAGAAAAATGGTGGCTGCGTGTTCGCAGGCGTTGCTGGTCTTGAAGGGCACGTCCCCAACCGTGCTTGATTGATGATTGTCTTGGTCTCTGGGGATGTTCCTGCCGACGGTAACCTCGCGTAGAGGAGCTGTGTGGCGGGGAACCCTTGTCGCAGCTGGTGTTGGTGTCTGTCACGAGATATTCTGTGATGCTATTTGCGAAAAATAGCAAAGTGAGGTGTTGGACTAGTTGGTTTTTTATGAATGAGAAAAAATTGCGCTAAAATGGCTACAGCAAACGAAGTTAGGAAGGAGACAAAAAAGAAGAGAACAGGACAAGCGCAAACTATCAACTGAAGTTCATTGAACGAACATGGAAGAATGAAGCAGTCCCGGCAAGATAGTAGTCGATTTACCAAAAGGGTGGGGCTCGGCGATCTCCCTCCACGGTCTTCAGTGGCAAACACGTTGGGTGATTACGATTACCAGATGTGATGCTGCTTCACAGTGGTTATCCATGTGTGCTGATTTAAATGCTATTTCTGGCTTCTGGTGAATTCAATTTCCGTATGGGTAAGTGCAATGGAGCTGGAACAAACGTATGTGCTTTCTTTGTCTGATATGTGAAAGGCTACCAAATTTTCGCGTGTGGTGTGAATTTTTTTATTTGGCCAGAATTTGTTTTTTTAACAGTGGGCTGCACCCATCCTCTGCAGTGCACAGAGAGGTTACCTGTGATGGCTGTCTGCTGACATGCATAGCGATACTTTTTGGGCCGCTCGTTGATGCACCTTCCCGATCGGCCGATGTATTCTTTGCCACATGTCAGTGGAGTAAAGTATATGATGCCTACTTCAAGTTCAACGTATTTGTTACCTTGATGTGTTCAGCATTCTTCTTTAGTCGCCTCGGGGTCGTTCACTTTTTGGCACATTCCTTTCAATTTGACTGGAGATGAGAACACAACATTCATCTAATGCCTGGCTCCTATCTGCTTCAATTTATAGGATGCTTTATGAACATATGGAATCACCACAGTCTTTTTGTCATGACTGTTGTTTTCTTTACTTTTATTTTGTTTTATCTCTTTTCGAATGGTTTCCCCAGCTGATTCCAGCACGCCGTCTTGGTAGGCGCTTTCTCTTAGGCGCTGTATCTGCAGTTTAATGCTATCATCACATCTGTGTGTGCAGGATTGTCTTAATGACTGTGTCATGCTAGCGTGAGCAATAGCCCTTTCTACTAGTTTTGTGTGCGCAGAATCGAAGCGAAGTATGCTTTTTTCTCCTCTCATTCGGTACATTTAGCACATGTGGCTCCCGTCCTGTTTTATGTTGAGGTCTAAGTATTGTAGTGCGTTTTCGGCGGGGACTTCGTACGTGAAATGCAAATATTCGTGTGCGTCTTCAAATATTTTGAATATTGTTGTCGCGCTAATTTTGTCTTGTGGGTGGTCTAGGCAAACGAGGTAGTCATCTATGTATCTGAAGCAATCGACCATATTGGATCCTTGAAACTGCTTGTGTAGTGTCCTGTCTCCTACCGCCCGAACATGTCTGAGAATATGGGGGCCTAGCGTGATCCTATACATATGCCGTCGATTTGCTTGTACACCTTACCATTGTATTCTACGCACAACAAGCCATAGTATATATAGCGCAGGTAACCAAGGAAGTCTACGAATGGGTGGCGAAAAGTCGTACTACTAAACGCATGATGAAGATGCCCCGCGTTACGCACGGCTTTGGCACGTGCGCTTGTACTGTCCACATCTTTTTTGTCTCCTCTCTAACCGTTTTCCTTAGCAATTTTACCGCAATTTTTTCTCGGTCATTTGCAAAACAGCTGCATTGATTGACTGATATATGGGGTTTAACGTCTCAAAACCACCATATGATTATGAGAGACGCCGTAGTAGAGGGCTCCCGAAATTTCGACCGCCTGTGGTTCTTTAACGTACACCCAAATCTGAGCACACGGGCCTGCAACATTTCCGCCTCCATCGAAATTGTAGGCACCCCAGCCGGAATTTGATTTCGTGACCTGCGGGTTAGCAGCCGGGTGCCTCAGTCACTGGACTACCGAAGCGGGGCGAAAGAGCTGCATGGCATAGTTATAACGTTGAATGGATTGCCATCGCAGCCCTATATCACAGTAGAGAGCGATCAGAGATGATACAGTCGAAGGCATTCTAAAAGGGACGGAACAGACTTGTGAGTTGGGCACACCATTCAGGACAAGTTTTTTCCCTGACACCTTCGTAGGCTTGCTAATATTCCGCTGCATCGCGAAGGTGGTGGATGAATAGATATTTACGGATGGGTGGAGTAGCTTTATTTGGTCCTCTGGAACGTGCTTTTGCACGTTGCGGGCTGCTCTCACGTCGGAAGAGAAAGACCAAGTCTCTCTGCTACGTCGCGGGCCCGGTGGACTGCCCATTCCATACCTGTTGTTCAAGTCCGGAGCTCGCAATAGCACCCTCCCATTTGGATGGCATGATGACTTCCCCGCAGCGTAACGCAAGGCACCACCAGAGCACATGTTCTATGTTAGATATCGTGGCAGTAGGAACATGCATTAGTTGGTTCTATTTTAGTATAAACATTGCTGAATGGCCAACAACTATTTCTGCCGATCTGCCAAGCCATGATGTTTTTTAAGCAAGTTGATGTTATTGACGCACAGGAACAATTCGTCCTTGAAGCTGCGGAAATCTGGTAATTCGAAGGCAGTAGCTTATATCAATATGCTTTGGTAGGATCCGGAAGTTTCCCCGCCTAAACGGGCTCGTTCCCTGGCCAGCAACGATGTCATCCGCATGACGTTCATGAGAAGGTCGAGTGAGGAACTCCGTCCAGAAGCTGATTCTGCAGCAGCGTTAGGTGCCTTGGCACTCACAGAGGCAATCTAGAACCAGCCGTTGGGAGTCGCCCAGCTGCTCAGTTGTTGCGACAGACAAGTGGCGCCACCGAAAAGCTGCGCTTCACCGTCCTTACGCCATCGGAGGCTGCTTTGGTGGCGGCCACAGCATATGTGGCCGTCGCAGCACTCTGTGAGGCGGTGATGTCCTGGATCGTGAAAGGGTGATGATGATGTGTGGTTTTTTCATGGCACAAGGGCTATTCAATATCCAAAGAGCGCCAGATCACGCAGTTAGACTTGTGAACAATTATTATGATAGGTGGCTGTCTAACGGCTTTTATATTCATTGCGCCAACACGGGTCAAAAACAGAAGTAGTAAAACATCGAGAGTCACGTGAAATGTGTGCAGTGGAAATAGGTGGCGAAATGTCGTTTTACTAAACGCATTATGGAGATATGTGGCTTTGGCACGTGTGCCACGTTAACGCCCTAGCATCCAAGGCCTGCTAGGCAGGGGCTTTGTTTGCTGTAATCACCACAGCAGCAACCTATCTTGAGGGGTGGTGCTATGGAATGCCTAGGTATATGACATGAAAAGCATTCATGTCTCTTTACACTCTGCAATATTATATGAGTGAAGATAGCTTCTACCAATGAACATCGCAGGATGAAGTGGTATTTGTTGTCTGCAGTGTAGTGGGAAACGTGTATTTAGCGCGTCTAATTAATTGCACTGCAGTAAAATGTGAAGCATGGTCAGTGCTTCTCCACATCTGTCACACAAGGGTGGATCACCACCAGACAAAAGTTATGAGGTATGAGTGTCTACTGTGTGTGAGTCACGTCCTTATGGCTTATTAGTAACTTTCTTTTCTGCGTGCTAAACCAACGTGTTTGCCGGCAAGCCCGGAGCTTTTGTTTCAGGAGAAGTTTCAGGAGAGGTGCCAGTACAGCTATGAATGTTGATGATTATGATGACGATTATGATGAGTGGTAATTGATGGCCAAAGAGCACCATTTCAAAAGACTAGATATATGAACAATAATATGATGCGTGGCTGTGAAGGGGCCTTAAAAGCCCTCGCGCTAACGCAGGTAAAAACAAAGAATAAAGTCATGACAGTGGTGTGGCGTGAGATATGTGCACTGAGAGTGGATTGCAAAATGTCATGATAATAAAATTATGATGGAAATGTAGTCACCGCAACCACGACCACGGTACAGAGGTTGTGCTACGGATATTCTAGAAAGAAGGGGTGAAAGCTATTAACATTTTTTTAAACGTGAAAAGTGGTTGCAGTTTAAAAAGCGGATTCTACCGATGAGCATCCCAGGGTATAGTGGGAGCTGCTGTCGGTAAGACATTATAAATTGCTTTTTTCTTAGAGCATCTGGCTAACCGCACTGCACGAGAGTATGGAGAACCGTAAGTGGCTTTCCACATCTCTCACAATAAGGTGGATTGCCGGTAGATAGAAGATATGAATGTGTAGAGTGTGTATGTCCTGTTCTAAGCCTTGTTAGTAATATTTTGTGCGTCGTGATTTTGATATTGGCGGCCAAAAACCTAGATGCGGCTTAATAGCATGGAGTTTATTATCTGTGTATCTCATATGCTCTGCTAATACCCCCTGAGCCTTCGTTTTAGAAAAGGTTTTAAGTCAAGTGCAGGGATTGGCATTGTTGCATCGGAAGAATTGTCGTTGGCGAAAGCAGTCAACTTGTCGGCCAAAATGTTCTTTTGTATCTCATGGTGCCCTGGAACCCAGCAGACAACGACATGCTGTTTTTAAGTACGCAGTGTGCACAGAAGTGAGTAAAGTGACACCAGCATGGCGTTCTTGTTTTTTTAGGAGTTTTCAGGGCTTTGACCACGCTTAAGTTATCTGTGTATAATATCGCCTTTTCTCATTTTATCTGTTTGATGTGTTTCACGACCGCCAGTATTGCGTAAGATTCTCCTGTGAAAATGCTTGCATCAGAATAAAGAACGCCGGCCTCAGAAAAGGATTGGCTTACCGTTGCATAAGACACAGAAGTGTTGGACTTTGACGCATCGGTAAATAACTCAGGGCATGCGTATTTATGCTGTAGTTCTAGAAGAATGTATGTATGTGTGCAAGTGGTGCGTGCTTTGTGACTTCAGCAAAAGAGACATCACATTCTATAAGCTGCCACTGCCACTGTGGCAGATATGTTGCAGGGGCCATCAAACTGTGTTCATGAAGAGGCACACCTGTTTCTTCAGCCAGGTCCCTTACATGAAGCGAGTAGGGCTGCCTATGAAGGACGGTTCTCGAACAAGCAAGAACAAGGCAAATTAATATTTGTAAAATGAGAAAGCTGTTTCTTGTCTGCCTTCATCTTCAAAAAGTACAAAAAAGACAGGAAAAATCTTTGTAGGTGGAGTGACCATTCATTCGAATCCACGTACAGGCTCTCTACAGGGCTAGTTCGGAAAGCACTCGTAGACTGGCGAATGCCTGGATGGTGGACGGGGTCGAGAATCTTCAAGGCTGATGGTGTTGCCGACTCATAGATTATAGCACCGTTATCTAGGCGTGTGCGTACGAGGCTTTATATAAATTCATTGACATTTCGTGTCACTACCCCATGTAGTGCTTGACAACACTTCAATATGTTTATTGTTTTTAAGCACCTGTCTTTTAAATACTTGATGTGTGGTATGAAGGTTAGTTTAGTGTCTAACATGAGTCCAAGAAGCTTGGGCTTGGTCTTCACTGACAGAGGTTGACCATGCATGTCAGTGCCAGGGTCAGGCTGCAGGCCCCTCTATCGGCTGAACAAGACACACGTGCTCTTTTGCGCGTTGAGTATAAAAACATTCTCATCTGCCCATTGAGATACCTTGTTCATCTCGAGTTGAACCTGACGTTGGCGCACTGAGATGTTGCTCGATTTGAAACCAATCTGTACATCATCGACATATACGCAATGAAAAATAATACGTGAGAGAGACAGGTGCAGGGAATTCATTTTAACTATGAAAAGTGTGCAGCTCAATACACCTTTTTGTGGCACTCCTGCTTCTTCTATGGTAGTCAAAATTTCCGGAGCCCTCCACTATGGCATCTCTCGTAATTAAATGGTGGTTTTGGGACGTTAAACCTCACATATCAATCTATCAATACCAAGCAGCGTAATGAACGCAGAATCTCTAGTTTGAAATTCGGTGCGACTACTTTTTTAAGAAAAAGCTGTTTCTGCTGCATTGACCCAATGAATTAGAAGATTACATGTCAGTGTTCCAGCAGGATTTGAACGCCAGAATTCTGCGTGGCAATGAAGTATTTCACTACAGAGGCACGCCAGGTCTGGGAACTACTTCTCCAAAGAAACCCTGACGTTCGTGAAGCGTCAATTGTCGTTGCAGTGCTGGCTGGGTATTCAATTATTTAGACATTTTACACCAACTCCTATGATGCAACCGGCCTGTCGGGTTAGCGTCAATTGTAGTCAGGTGCTATCTGCTGAAGTTGCTTAATGTAGCAGTGTCTGGAGCTATCATTTTCGCGATCACCAGCGCTTCATATCAGCTTACGCTTCTTGTGTTCTGGGGTACGCCACAGCGTGACGTCACTGGTGCACGTGCAAGGTGGTGGTTGGCAAAACACTCCCGCTGGTGCCTGAATTGGATACACATGCTCGGTGCTTGGCGCAAGTTCTTTTTAGATGCGGAAGCATCTTATACTCGCGCCTTGTAGTGCGCCGTCCGCGCCGTCCGCACCGCTTCTCGAACATTCGACAGCTGACGCGCGCGCATGCGCCGTCGCGCCGTCGCCCACCATCTGTGCCGCGCGCGCTTCCCCTTCGAGAACATTCGACAGCTGACAGCGCATGCGCCGTCGCGCCGTCGCCATCTGTACCGCGCGCGCACTTCTCCTTCGAGAACATTCGACAGCTGACAGCGCATGCGCCGTCACGCTGTATATATACTCAAGGTCGGCGCTCGCTCGCTCAGTTGCCGCTCGTCGGTTGGTTTGTACGGCGCGTCGACGTCCAACGTCGCGGTGAAATGAATTCCAACGAATCCACAAACACAATGATCGACGTCCCTTCGACCAGCGCCGCCCTTTCGCATACGTGTGTACGTGTTCACTCATTTAACACCCCCTCCTACAACCACGTTAACCAATTTAGCCATCGACCCAAGTAAGTCGCAATTTAACACCCCATTTCACAACCACGTTAACCAATTTAGCCATCGACCCAAGTAAGTCGCACTTTAACACCCCGTTAACCAATTATATGCTCCGCATCCTCCTCAGTGTTCCCCCGAGGGAAGCTGCGGGCAATTTTTTTTCCTTTTTGGAAGCTTAATCTCAATCTCACAGTGGGAGCATTAGCTGTAGTATGTGTCAGAGAACATCTAGGTCTGTCGTAAAGTGCTTGATGAAAGATTTGCCACGTTGGCAGGCTGTTTATCATGAAGAAGTGAACACAGTGTAAACACAAAAGTGAACGTGTTGAAGTGAAATGTGCAGTGTTGACTGTGGCGTGTAGTTTGCGTTGATGTATTTATTTGTGGGGTTTAACGTCCCAAAACCACCGTATGTTTATATATAGTGGAGAGCTCCGGAAATTTCGACCACCAGGGGTTCTTTAACGTGCACCCAAATCTGAGCACACGGGCCTTCAGCATTTCCGCCTCCATCGGAAATTCAGCCGCCGCAGCCGCGATTCAATCCCACAACCTGCGGGTCAGCAGCCGAGTACCTTAGCCACTTGACCACCACGGTGGGGCGTGTGGTGTGCTTTGAATACATCGACAATAATGGTTCACTTTTACGGTTGGTGAAACTGGGAATATCGTGCGAGGTGTGTGCAGTGTGAATAACGCGGTGCGTCCTGTGTGCGAAAACACCGGTATTCGTTGTGGGCTGGTTGCAGTGATCGGTTGTCGATGGAACTTTACGATCTGAAATTTTAGCCAAGGTAAAAATGAATTTGAAGCAATCATGTGCGAGTGCAGTATATCTCAGCGTATGCGACGCGTGCAGAAAAATAAGTGCACGATCTCCGGGTGATATATGCGACTACGCATAAGCTATAAGCACGTTGCAGCATTGCCGAATCTGTATACACGCTTCACCGAGGCTATCGCTCGTATTATCGGATACCTGATACGTGTTAATGCAAACAGCGGAGAGTTTCGTTTGTTACCTATTTTGTACTTTTACGGCTCGACCCTTGTGAATTAACAACGTGCATTAGAAGCCTTTGTATCAAGCCTAAAGGAGCAATATAGATACGAAAACACGTTATAGGTGTCAAATGCAGCAAGGTATCTGTGTCAGATAATATTACATATTATTGAGTTGTCAGGTTTCTCATCCCATAAATTTTCACTAAAGTTATTGATAAACGCAGTGGCAGAGTTTCACTTTAATCTTCACGAGGATATGTTAATCTCGCCAAACGCACGGCAAGATTTTTTTTCATTAAGCCCCGATCAGATTTTCGCTTAATGAGTGAGAATCTCATCCGTGATGTCGCACAAATCAGCACAAACCCGTGCAGCCGCTAATGTTGTACCTCAATTAAAAGTGCATAGGACATTCCACGATGGAAATAGAATAAGTTTACATCCACGCCATACAAGTATTTATTGAAGTGCCAGTCACCGTGTACATTCGACACGTTCGCTTTCGAAAATGATCAGATATTTAATGGCTGACATTTAAAGGTGAACTAACCTGAAAGAAGGGCAAGTAGTCGGCCAGTGAGTCATCGAAAAGCGTGCCGCGGCAATAGCTGAGAACAGTGTCCACTCGTACCAAACTCCGCTCGACCACCTCCCTGAGTGAAGAAAGAGGGGCTCATACTACTATAGTATTGGTGCCAAGATCCCGTGAAAGAAAAAAATCAAAATGTCGTGCCATTGCTTCACTAGAGTATTTTGGAAAAACCTAGAGGCACCACAATGTTGAATGCGTTTGTCACAAAGCGTAGCATAATACCTAATTATTCCTGTATTAGTTCAAATTTCTACACTCCGAAATACAAGAAGGTGGACTGTAGCTCAACTAAGTAGAACGGTGCTCAAAGCAACTATATTAATGCACCCCTGGTCATAATAATGAGAGTGTATATAAACATTATTACAGTTTTATGAGTATACATTGGTGTTATTCAAAATTAATATCGATACAAAAATGTACACCATATTTCGTGATTTATAATGACGTGTTACAGTATTCCTAGCATTAGAAACACTTACAGATCAAAGATCTGCATTCGACTATTTAGAGAAGTCTCTACAAACTTTGAGGCTTTTTCAAACCGGTACCTCAGTCGAGAAACATGATACAGTTTACAGCGCACATCAATGATAACTAAGAAACGCAGGACAAACTATGGCATGCAAACCATCAAGTAAAAATCTACGTGTTTATGCATTACGTATCCTACTATTGTTGAAGTAACCAGAAATTATAAAACAGTTCAAGAATTTAAACATTTATTAATGGACATGTTTCTTGAGTTGGACGCGGATGTGTTGTACAGTTTTCAGTGTATTTTTCACAACACAAATTATACTTATATTTGGCGATTGCATTGTAATGGTAATAAAGGTTATTATTATTAGTATAGCTAATTACCTCATTATTGATGTTTTGTTGCTTTTATTACATTAGTGGTTATGTTGTCACTGCGAATACATCACTACTTTGTGTTCATTACTGTCGCTACTTTAGTACTATTATTGCTGATTATAGGCATAATATACTGTGATTATGTACTTTTTGATTCAGAGTTTTCAAAGTTGACTTGTTTTTAAATTTGTTGCTTCTGCTGCCTCAGAGTGGTAGGGCCTAGTGATGAGGTTTGAATCCACCTTTTGCCTTACGCTGCGGGCGAACGATGTGTACGTGTTATGCCAAAAAGTATATATATATGCATTGCGAACATTCCGTCCATGCTATTTTAAATAAAATTGAAAATTGAAAACTGAAAAAAAAAGAAACTATGTGCGTATGCGAAGCAGCGGGCAGGTTGTGAACGGCACCCACAGAATCACGTCTATGGCGCCTTATAGTACATTCAAAACTTCTACCTGAATAACGCTGCCGTTTGCGATCGCTTCCACCAGAAGAACGACAACGTGGACAAAACATGATCGACCAACTCAAATGCCTCGACAACCACCATCTCTACATCGTCTCTCAGCGTTACCTCTGGCACTCTTTTCGCCGCCGAGAGAGGAGGACACGTAGGACAGGATAGAAAGGGGGTGCACATATACAGCGGGGTTGTGGACGCCGCGGGAAGAAGGAAAGGACAAAGTACCTACCATAGGCTGCATCGCATCTGAAAAGCCATCTAGCTGTTCGGGGCAAGCGAATGAGCGACCTCTCGATTGAATGTCCACTACAGTGAACTAAAGCTCTCTTGCACGTCCAGGCATCGTACGACACGCAGAAGCTTAAAAGTGTAAAAGTGTGAAAAAAGAAATGATCCTTGCCAGTCACTTCTTTTGTTTACACAAATTATACGAGGTTACAAGCAATTTAAAAAAATGAACGACGATGTCGGCACGGACAGGTTATCATTTTCGGCTACGTCACCATAAAAGGTGTCACTTCGTAATATTTATTGCGATCAACTCTGCATAGTATGAGAACCTTTTTTGTCAATGCTAGCGATTCATTCAAAAAGGCGTTCTGTCAGGCCCTGTTGTCACAAAATTAGCACGCCCGTGCAAACGTTGATCGTGAAGAAAGGTTGTGAAAAAAGATTTTATGTATTTTACAAATAACGTGGCGCACGCCCATCCGGTCACACACTTTTGCCATTGGCTGCCCTATAGAATCGGGATCTCAAACATGCGGCCCGTGGATCTCTCAACATAGAACTCCAGCCAACGCTTGAATGTCCTCACCACAAATCTTTTTTTGGCGTGGTCATCATCTACACAGGCATAACTTGTCTAGAGCCTTTTTCTCGAAGAAAACACTGCAGTCAACATGTGTTAATCCATAACGGCGAAACGAAACTGCCTATTTTAAAATTGTCCAGGTTTTAGTCTTTTTGGAAGTACATTTATGTTGTTGCAATGCCGGTACCCAATAGCCATAAAAATGACCGATGTCCGAGACAGGGGAAAAGTATTTCAAATCCCAATGCCAGGGATTCAAGACATATTTTTATGTGCAGCTTACCTGGAGGACAAAAAAGTGAAGGACTAGGTTTTGCCTGCTCTCACCGTTTTGGTTGTTTTTACCCGCATTGCTGTGATTGCAAATATTGTAGATACACCCGTTTTCTGTCATCTCCCTGTAACATCTTTGGTGGAAACGCGGGGTACATCTGGAGCACATTCCAAAACTTCGTAGCGGGCTTCTTCTTGGGCAGTTCTATATATCAACAGGCGATTCCATCGATCCAAGAACTAACCAACTAACCAACCAACCAAACAAGCCTGCTATACCGAATGCACCGGGCTAACTTGTTGTGACCCACCTCCAACACCCTGGCCCCTTCTGCTGGACTGGTAACGTGCACGTGAAGAAGCGACTGACCGACTACGAGGACACTAGCAAGGCCAACTGCTAGGATCTGACTTTCATGCTCAAAAATGTCTGCTACATCCTCCGGGGCACGGCCAGTGTTGGGTTCGACATGCACAATAAGCAGCTGACCACCTGGGACGTATGTAAATAAGAAAATAAAGAACTTTTGGGAAAGCTCACTGCACGTCCACAAGCCGCCCAGAAAGAACTCTCAAGCCGTGCCCAAACCTCGACGGAGCTGTACATGGTTCACATGCAAGAAATCTTAGCTTTGTGCGCGCAAGTTGATAACCAAATGCCCGAAGTCGACAAATTCAGCCACATTCTTTAAGGTAACGCTGACGACGACTTTCACTTGCTTTTTGCACTATTGACAAAATAATCAGGGAGGGCTGACGGTTCAAAGGAGCAATGAGCCGACGAGTCACGCAGCAATTTGTTAGGCTCCCAAACACTTCTTCCATTCCTTCTTGCGAAGTCGTACTGATCCAGCCACCGCCCAGCACCAAAAAACTTCCTCTGACTGATGCAGCGAGAGATCGAGGCAGCAACTCCAACTGCTCCCATAGCGCTCGTTCTCACAAGGAGACCAGTCCGACAGTGTCAATAATCCAGGCCGTCGTGCGCGACGAGCTGGCAAATGCAGGTATCCAGCCCGTATGTGCCCTAGGTCATCCCGCGGTTAGCCCTGTTTTATACTGCCGGCCACAACTGACTCTTTGCAGGTACATGAGCCGGATCAGTGAGGCACGCGTGATGACAGACTGATGTGCTTCAACTAGAACGGCGTCGGCCACATTTTCCGCGATTATCGCTATCAATGGCCATCATCTTTTTGTGCACTTTACTTTCCAGACGACACATAATCTTCCCCTTCATACGAGCATGACGACCCCCTGAACTCTTATGGCCGAACATCGACCCCACGGTACAACAGCTCACCGTCTCACCCCCCCCCCCCTGACCCAGCAACGTTCTCGGTCAGCTATGTTCCGTCGCTTCTTTTGGCCTTTTCCTTACCGTCCCTCCTCAGAAAAATGGCCATTGCAGCTCCCAGAGGTAATCAACATTGACGTCTCGACCCAGAAATCCTCTAGTAATTCTGCCAACACGATACAACCTTTGGAACCTAAAAGTAGATGGCGTGTCTGTTTCAGCATTCATGTACACAGGTGACCAATTATTACTCATGAGCCCTCACCCTTCCCCGCAAGTCGTTACACGCATCTCATCACGTGCTGTTCGTGTAGCTGGCGGCCGTACACCTACCGTCCTTGAATTGTGTTCTGTGCGTTTGAGCTTCGATGACCACAAGACCTGAGTTCTTTTTGTTGTTCTGGACGAGTGCCCTCTTGACCTAATCTCTGCCACCACTTTCTGAGCACGTTTTCTACCCTGATCACCTGTTCATCTGGTTTGTTACAGTTACAGTCTCCTGCTATACCTGACCCAACTATGGCGTCACCACCACGTTTGTGTGTCGTCAAGTTTTTTTTTTCACTTGCGTCCAGGTACAGTGACTTACGTCTTATTTAGGGCACACCCACTGTTACGTGATGGCGACTACCTAATTATTCTCTCCTTGGACTTTGTTCTGACGTGACGAGAAGCTCTGCCTCACTCTCTTGTAACGGTTTCTGAGAACAACGCTAGCCTAGCTGACTGAGCTTTGGACGCTGTGCAAAACTGCTTTCTGACGGCATCACGCTAGGCACGATATCAACTTTAGACACAAGTGACCCTGTCACTTGATGCCCCACAGTCACCTCTCGGAAAGCCTTCTGCTAGCCCAACACCTTATGACGCGTTGGACAACATATATGCCTCGGGTCGCGACCCAATTTTCTAAGCGAGGACCTACGCCTTTTGTTGGCGTCATACCTTGACGTTTTTTTATTTCGCTTCACTCAAACTTGGCCAAACATCTTTGGTGACCCATCGAATCGACACCATGAGCACAAGACTCATTCATCGCCGCGGTTACCATGTCAGGGCGACTGAGAGAAGCGTCATTCAAACAAAAAATGATAGGATTCTTCATAAGGGCCTTTTCAAGCCATCTTCGAGCGATCCTGGGTCACCCGCAGTACTTGTAAAAAGAAAGACAACACATGGTGGTGCTACATTGATTACCGGTACCTCAATAAAATCACCAAGAAAGAAGTCTACCCTTTACCACGATTACACGACGCCCTTGGTTCCCTTCATGGCTCCTGGTACTTTTCTTTCGTCGGCCTTCGTTCAAGCTTTTAACCAATAGCTGTCGATGAAATTGATCGGGAGAACACCTCCATTACGCCCAATGGTCTATACCCGTTTAAAGGCATTTCCTTCGGGTTGCTCAACGCACCAGCAATATTTGAGCGCATGACGGACTTGCTACTGAGGTGATTCAATTGATTCACATGCCACTGTTCAACGTACGATGTCGTTGCTTTCTCCCCTACCTTCACCAGTTCCTGCGACGCTTGTCGGCTACTTTACAAATCGTTCGCACTACTGCTCTTCAGCTCAAGTCTTCCAAATGCTGCTTTGGCCACAGAGAGATTACCATGCTCAACCATCTTGATGGCGCTGCGGGTGTACCTGATCCAGAAAAAAAATACGTGCCGTCCCCAACTCCCCTATTCTACGCTCTTCCAAGGACGTTTGCCAGTTTTGGGCCTGTGCTCTTATTGTGGCGGCTTTGTTAAACATTTTAAAACACATATCTTCAAAAAAGAACGTCCCTTCTCTTGGAGACCTGATCAAACGGCGCCTTTCTTGCACCTCGCCGACAAACTCACGTCTCCTCCTGTGTTGGCCCATTTCAACGACTCTGGGCCATCCAAAGTACTTGCCGATGCCAGTGGTCATAGTATCGGCGCTGTCCTTTACCAAATCAACGTGGTCATGACTGCGTCACAACATACGCCAACAGCGCCTCTTTTCGGCTGAGAGGAACCCTTCCATAACCTAGAGGGAGTTCCTCACTCTTGTATGGGCTGTCGGGAATTTTCGTCCCCATCTGTTCAGCATACCCTTCCCCGTGGTAAGTGATCACCAAGAACTAGGCTGGCTGTCTTCACTCAAGGAACTCACTGGACGCCTTGGTCATTGGGCACTACGAAACAAAGACTGCACGTTCACTGTGGTCTACAAGTCTGGCCGCTTGCATTAGGACCCCGACTGCCTGTCTCATTATTCCGTAGACCCCCAGACAATTTGGTGAATTAAATTCTTCTGTATGTGCTTGCTATAACTTACATCATCAACATTTCTGCTCATCAACGACGTGAGCCGTATCTTCGGAAGACCATCGACAGCCTCAACTCTACGGCTTTCGATTCGTGTCTTCGTTGTTTCGTGCTATGCGACGGCACCTTGCTACGACGAAGTTTGATACATGTTGATTCTGACATCTTACTTGTGATTCTGGCACACTTTCGTTCCTCTGTAAAGGATTGAAAACGCAGTGACTTGATGATGACCTAACAAAGAGGGCACGTACTTTTTGAGAAGATGTGTTAGAGGGCGTGCAATTTCCGCAAAGTCTTTGATAAATCATCGGAAATATGAGCATAGGGACACAAAACTGACTGTCTTTGCCACAAGATGGTTGAGGGAAATCGAGAAAAGCGTGAACTTTATCGAGATTGCAGCGGGTGCCAGTTCAGTGGACGAAATGCTGCAGGATGACAACTTGGAGTTGCCCCAAGTAGCATTTCGAGGAATTAGATTGTAGGCAGCACGTAACACTGAACGAATGGACGCAAGTCGGTTGAGGTGAGTCTCACTGGTTGGTGCAGAACATGCTGATGTCGTCAATGTAACAAAAGCATACAGACCATTTGAAGCTGCGCAAAATGTATCCACTATCCACTCGATTGGGGCTGGCGCATTGCAATACCCAAATGGCATACCTCTCAACTGGTAGAGTCATCCGATGTTGCATAGGTGGTATTCTCCCAGTCGAGGTGCCAGTAAAAAAGCGCATGTATACCAGCTAAAAGTAAGTTCCACCATCATGGCAGTTTGAAACATCGTCACTGAGAGGGAGTGGGACTACAACCTTTTTTTAACTAAAATCATAGAATCAATCTTGACCAACCGGCATTCACAAAAAGCTATTCATTATGAATATCATTGCCAGAAGTGTTGTCAGTAATTATTCAGTTTCTTTCCCTAGTATTCTATTATGCCCCACACGCTATCGGCGTTACTAAGACTTGGCTAAACGACAGAGTTGATGATTCTGAATTAGCTCTTCTGGCTCCAACTTGGTTTGGAGATGCAGAAAAGTGGGTAGAGGTAGTGGCGTTGCCCTATTTTTGTTTCCTTTCTGTGTTTTCTTCCCCACTGACTACTGGGTACTTATGGTGCAAGGTCCACATAGAAAAAAAACAATTACAGAATACAAGTACAGTGGGAATTGACGATAATCGAAGCATGAACGAGGGATGTTTATATGTCACTTAAAATCAGCACAACGTTCAAAGATGGACGTGAATTATGCCGTACACAATTTTCATTTAATGATTATCATGTTTGGACGTGTCATTTTCGTTTGTCGTCCGTTCGCGTCTCGTGATACAAAACTTGGTATATGTGGAGATAGCAAAACGGCAACGAGCACGTTGTGAGCGTAGCATGTATCCTGTTTTACACGACAAACATATGAAAATTATCATGCTTGGGTGTGTCATTTACTTTCCTCGTCCGTCACGTCATATCTTACCAACTTTGATATTAGTGGAGCGAACAAAATGCGCGCGAGCGCACTACGAGCGTAGCTTGTACTCCTGTTTTACGTGACACGCATGTTACGACTATTATGTTTGGACGTGTCACTCACCTTCGCCATCTATTCGCGCAACGTGATACCGAATTGGGTATATGTGAAGCTGGCGAAACGGCTGCGAGCGTTTCAGAGCAAAGTGTGTTGTGATGTTCTTACACGACACGCATGTCTTGTATATCATGTTTGTGCTACATATATACTTCATTCATCATTCACGTCCCGTATCAGCAAAGTGTGAAGCTAGCGAAACGGCAGTGAGCAGTTCATGAGCATGTCATATTCGAAATTTCTTACATGACAAGCATGCCATGATTATCATGTTTGAACCAGTCATATACCTTAATCATTCATTCACGTCACATATCGCCAAATTTGCTTTATGTTAAGCAAGCGAAACAGCTGCGAGCAATTCATGAGCATGGTTTGTCGTAATGTTCTTACATCACGCATGTGATCAATATATATAGTTCACACAAGTCATATATCCTTGTCATATGTTCACGTCTCGTAACACCAAATTTCGTAAATGTGAACCTAGCGTAACAGCCCTTCATCAGCACGGTATGTTGTCATGTGCTTACGTGACACCCATATAAGGATTATTATGTTTGCACCACTCATACCTTAGTCATCCGTTCACATCACGTAACACTAAACTTGGTATCTTAAGCAATCAAAACGGCCGCTAACGCTTGATGGGCATGGCATGTTGCCATGTTCTTACTTGACACACATGTCATGACTATCGTGTTCGCACCAGCCATATACCTTCGGGATCTATCCATGTCAGCTAATACTAAAGTGGGTATACCTGAAGCTAGCGAAACGGCCGTGGGCGCTTCATGAGCTTGGTAAGCTGTCATGTTCTTACCTGACACGCATGTTATGATTATCATGTATGCACCAACATACCTTCGCCATCCGTTCACGTCCCGTCATGCCGAATTTGGTATACCTAAAGCTAGCGAAAGGGCCGCGAACACTTCGTGAGCGCTGGCATGCAGTAATGTTCTTACAAGACACGCATGTTAGAGTATCATTTTTGCACAGTCATATGCATTTGTCATCAATTCACGTCCCGTAATACTAAATTTAGTATGTGTGGAGCGAGCGGAACGACCACAAGCGCATCATCAGCGTGGCGTGGAGTCATAATTTACGTGACATGCATGCCATGCTTTCCATGTTGGGGCCTGTCAGTTATGTTCGCCATGCAGTGATGTCATACTGCATGGCGAACCATATGCAGTGATGTCATTGCAACATGTCATGTGAATGAAACTGTAGCAAGAGCAGCAAGACTTTGAAGAGTAAATCGTCGCATTCATGACATACCTTTCAAGATTTTATAGTTACGACTAGTCCATTACGCTTGTCATAACAGTAATGTTACGTCATGCCAATTTCGGTATTGATACCATTATCCAAATAGCCGGGGGAGCTATACATCGTAGGTGGCTAGTAGATAGGCTGACAGATGCGCTCAATGTCGCCAAGTTTCGGTAAGAAATGCTTCGCATTTAACATACCCCTGGTTATCGAATTCGTTTACTGCCCACCTTGTCCTTATGTTGAAATTTTACAAAATTCCAGATTGCTGCAGAGCAACGTTACTTCATCATCTAACATTACTTGCCTGAGTGATTTTTTTATCCTGCTATAGACTGGTCTTCTATATGACAGTCAGTCGACACGAAGTAGATATCAGAAAAGAGCTACTTAACCTTTCGTTGTCGTTTATGATTTCACCAAATATTCAGAAATCATTTCTGATTGTCGCTGTCCTTAATCTAGTTTTCTTCAGTACATTTTTGGCCATGTGCGGTTTTCAATGTGATATCATTGGTGGCATTTCACTTACTGCACGTTTCATGGTATTAACCGCATTGCTGATCAAACAATTACAGAAGCCTTTTGTGACTCATTTAAACCATTTGAGCTGCAAAGCACCACCACTGATGTCAAATCACTATCTATTTTTCTGAAAGGTCTTGTTAGTCGGTCTAATAATTGTTTCATTTCACTAAAAATAAAAAATCGAACACTGAAATACTCTGCATGACTAGGGATATCTTGAGTTTATCACGTAGTGGGGCCAAACTACGTCGATAAAAGTGCTCTGGTCACTCTAAAAAGCTTTCAACAGTATGTAGGCGCTAAAAAGCACTATCTGCTAAAACGAAGGTCGCTAGAGGACATAAGTACAAAGTCATTTTCTCATGCTGATAAAACCAAACCTCCCCAAATTCTGGAAGCCTATCCTGCTCTGTGTTTCAAAATCGCACGCGATGACAAATAGCAATGTTGCAGTTTCTGATTTGGAGATAATCGCTTCAGCCTTCGACACCTACTGTCACTCAGGCATTAATAATGACAATTCGGACATTTCTGCTTTTCGTTCAGAATCTCACCCTGGAATTGACGATGGGTCAGTGTCGCTCGAAGGCGTACTCAATCTCATTCTGAACTTACACACCAAAAAAGCATGGGGTCCCGACTGCGCCCCGACAGCTTTCCTTGTTAGAAACGCTCTTTGGCGTAGCAGATACGTGACAGTTATTTTAAGGAAATCTCTCTTGTCAGTGGCACTTCCTTCGTCATAGAAACGTGCTTCCATTCTCCTTTTAATAAAATCAGGTAATTTTCAGTTCCTAAACGACCCATCTTTTCAACAGTAAATTCTTGAGGATCGCCAGAGCATGTTGTCTTTTAACACATCCCGGAATTCCCAGAAACGAACGAAGTTTTGAGCACTTCTCAGCATGGTTTAAGGCGTGGTGTTAGCACTAATACTTCACTGACAAAATTTGTTCATATCACAAGACGTTCTTCAGACGTATTTGATCAGGTTTATACTATAATAATTGATTTTTCAAAGACCTTTGATACTGTAACACAACCTAAAGTAGTGCACTTATAGTTTCTTATACTGAAGAATGCATGACTGGTTGGCTAGATATATTTCTTTTGAAGCGTTCACAATACGTGTGCTTCAACTTGACTAACTCGCCTTCGATGGTGGTTACATCCGGAGTTTCCAGGGTTTTCTGCCATGACGCCTCTTATTTCTGTTTTATAATATAGTTTTACACTTGTGCACTTCTGTGAAAATAAGCCTTTTCGCAAATGACTACGTATTGTATCACGCTGCTAGGTCTCCATTGAATCATGCCATTCCTAACAATTCATGTTCTCATTTCCGTAGCTGGTCCAAATTTCGGCAATTGAATAATAACTTCTCGAAGGCAGTCAATATTTTATGTCGCAGACGCTCATGCCCGTTGACATTTCACTGCGGTTTGAACTAAGTCTATTGTGCAAGGTGTCAGGATTTAGGTACCTTGGCGTCTTCATAACACCTAATTTATCATGGCCCAATCGTATCAATTTCACATGCAACAAAGTCCTTAGAAGTTTAGGTTTTTTCACATCGCATGCTCTCTCTTGATCCTTATGAAACCAAATTGCTTACCTACAAAACACATTTTCAAACCATTCGAGATTATGGTAGTGGGGTATAAAACCCCCTAAAAATATGGCACCAAGACACTAGAAGCCGTTCAACAAAGAGTCGTGCACTTTGTGTGTGTAATAGACCTCAAGATCCGCCGGCTACCTGGCTTTAGTACGGAAACGAAAGGCGACACGTCTAAAAGGAACGCTATTTACTGGAACAATAAATAGAAAAAAAGATCGATAGCTTCGTGCCTTCGAGCGAAGCTCGTGAGGAGCACTTGCGATGATGATGAACGTCGTCTGCTTCATTCGTGAAGACAAAGTTACATCTTCCCGAGCCCAACAAATGATATCGCTCTGCTTCTAGTGGGTATAGCATTTGAACAGGGTGGTTGACTTCTGCTGCCCGGCCACTGGAGGGAACAGGAGCGAGGTTTCCCGTCGCATTCATTATGCAAGTATCTTATTCTTGCCATCAACAAAACTTGCCGAGGTGTTCTTCGTTTCGGATAAGAACTAAGTTTTTTTCCTTCACCAATTCAGTTCGTTCCACTTTGTTGATGGCGAAGTTTCTCAGCTCCTCCATATATTTCTTCTGCCAATGTTTCCAGAAGGTTTGCGGGTCTTCTTCCCGCTTTGGAACGAGGCGGTTCAGCTCGTGTTTGCTTTTACAATCCTTTGGCATCTTCTCTAGAGCGTTCCAGTCATCTCCTTGCTCCTGCAGGGATTCCAAGTCGCGCACACAGGACTACAGGGACTAGTTGAGTGATTCGAGCTCAGCAATGTGAGATTTGACATCGCCCAGGCGAGTCTTGTAGCTGGGCAGCTCGTCGCGTGTGACAGAAAAGTCTGACAAGCGTCGGTCCAGCAGTTCCTGGAGCTCACGCATCTTGGCCTCATAAATGCTCTGCATTTTCTCTTGGTTCAGCCACAACTGCGATTAATACCATTCGTGAAAATCCTGCAGCGTGTCAGCCAGTTTTCGCTCATAGTTCTCCTTTAGACGCCAATCAATTTCTGTGATCTCGGTCTGTTTGACAACGCTCACTTTCTCCAGTTCCTTTTCATAAAGGAACTTCTGAAAGTCCAGCTGCTCATTCAGCATCTTGGCTCGGTCGCTGAGGTCTTGGCAACGCAGGATCTGATCTTGCATCTCCTTCTTGACTCGTTCGAGGTGTTTTGTCAGGGAATCCCACTTATTCTCGGCATCCTTAAGTTGTTTCAAAGCCTGGTTCAGGCGTCTTTGAAGGTCAATAACCTTAGACTCCAAAGTTGTTGCACGTAGCTCTGCTGTGAACCACTCACACTCCGTCCTGTCCAGCTTTGCCCGGAGAGCCTCGTTGGTGGTCTGCCATTTTTCGCTTCCAGCTGAATACTGGCTCTTTCGTTGACCGTGTCGTGGACGGCCCTCCGGACTTCGATCAGTTAACTTTCGTAAAGATTATTGATGCTGGTCCCTTCGCCAGTGTGGGTCTTTGGCTCGTTTCAATCTGCTTTGTGAGCCTGCTATTCTTGGTTTCCAACTTGCGCACTCTGTCGATGTACGCATCGAGCCGATTGTTGAGGTTTGCTTGTTACTACAGGAGGTTTACTGCTGTCGCTGCGGTTTCTTCTGCCTTCTTGCGGAAGTCGGGGTCACACATGGATTTTACATGTCGTCCAAAACATCCGTTGCATTTTCGGTTTTCTCCACAATCTTTTGCCCTATGACCTCGCTTTAAACTTTGAAAATATTGCTCTGTCTTGCTGAGCGTTTCTTTCTTTTCTGTCAACCTCACTTTGCTGTCACAGACCTCAGCACAATGCTTTGATGATTCGCAAAACAGACACAGGTTGGACCCACCGAAAACACACTGAAGAGACGCTGTTAATGACATGGCATGATGCCCAACTCGACTCGACATCTCCACCGTGTTTTGACGTATTTTCGGTCTTCTTGAGGACGCATACGTCGCGAAAGTTTCTCAGCAGTGAAGCTGATGTTCGAAAAAGTACAGAGGATCTTGTAGCTCTTTCTCGATTTTGATCGTCTTGTCCTGTGAGCCCCTTTGCGCTTGCATCGTGGACACCACAGCGATCATTGTCGTCATCTTGTGGCTCTCATAATACTTGAGAACATAGTCTGATGGCATGACACTTGAGAGAATCTCCCGTAGCATGGAGGAGTAGGTGTAAGGGCTCGCTCCATGCGCTTTCAGACTCCTTACACGTGCTTTAGCTTCGTCATAGAGCTCCCGAAGTTTAGTGGTGCTTGAATACGACAAAACTGGCTGGAGATCTAAGAGGTTTTGAAGATGTTGCTGCACGATAATCATCTCGTCTCCCAAGAGTGACTTGAGGATATCCACTGCATCTTCATTGCACTCGCCTGATGCTTGAAGTCCGGACATGGCTGCGGCAGTAGGTCTAGTGACAAGGGTGCTCGAGAAGTTAAACTTGTCGGCAGCTCTAAAGTTGTCATTGTTATTTACTGCCCTCGAGAACTGCATTAATTGCTGTCAATTGCCATCTAGTTTCTCTAGCTGTAGTTGTGGAGCCGCGACCAGACACCAACGTGAGCCTGGCTTGTCGTCGTGAGTAGAACTAAGACGCCCGATTGTTCTGAATAGCAAAGGGAAGCTTTGCCGTCAGCGTCACAATCTTCTCCCCATAACCAGTCGCATCCATCATTTCTGTCTTGATCAGCTCGTAGGGCGTCTCATCTAGTATGCTATCATCGATTTTCATTATATCCCGTATGTCGCGTTAACTAGGTCAATTTAATTGCTGACCTGTGACGACAACAGCTCTTGTTCATGCCGGAGGCCTCCCGCTTCTCGTATGATGACATTCAGTTGCGAGCGGAGGCACTTGATTTGTTGTAGTAGCCATTCAATGGTTTAGTCGTCAGCCGGGTACTTTTGCGCCAAAGACTCAGGGGCCACAGAACGACACCTTCAATCGAAGAGGTTGGCGTATTCGAAGATCACGTTGGGTTTTTGCACCTCGAGGTCCACCTGCTAACTAGCTGTCGTGCAGGAACGAAAGACGGCACGTCAAAAAATGCTCTTCAATGAAACAATGAACAAAAAAAGAACTGGTGGCTTCAGGCCCTCGAGCGAGAGGCAGCTCGTGAGGAGCACTCGCGACGATGATGCACTTCGTCTGCTCCGTTGGTGAAGACGAAGTTAGAACTGTATGCTTGATATATTACAGGAATTTTTCTACAACGAATTTTCTTTTCAAGCTAGGTCTCACTACACTGGTGAAACGTTTCGATGTTGAGTGTCTACACTCTCTGCTCACTTTAATCAATTCTTCTCGCTTCAGCACTGTCGAATGATATCTGAAGTTTTTCAAATCTTTGTCTACGAAGAATGACCCTGCCCTTAACACTGCAAAATTTTTCACCCGCACTGACATGAACAAATACAGCTTTTTCCCTTCAGCTACGGAAGCTTGAAGTTTGCTGCCCGGAAGTGTTTGTTCTCTACCACTATGAAACTTTTTGGGAGCCTGTTCCTGAATTTTGCTGCATCATTCCTGCAATAGCTCTAATTAGGCTGCAGTATTCAAAAATAAATAAAATGAAGTAGTGATATTGAATAAGTGCGATTATCCACACAGAAACACCGGGTGTTAGCTTTCTTTTTAACTGAGACTACAAGGGAAGCCCATAGACTATAAAAGGGCTCAATCATTTCTTTTCTGGGCACCTTGTGAACCTCCTGTTGGAGTATTTTGCGCTCTGATGGTGACACGAGGTAAGGATGCCTTTAAATCGGAGCCATGTCACCAGACTCAATGCGATGCTTGACTTGTAAGGCTTGACCTAAAGGTCTGCCGTCAAAGTCAAATGTGTCAAGATATGTCGCGAAGAGATCACGGAGTCATTCTACTTGAGAGTGCGAAAGATCTGAAGTAGTCATTTTTGTTACATCGCTTTGCAGTGTTGAAGGTGCAAGTGCGTCAGCCCTACATGAGTTTAAAGAGATGGCAGTGGACAGTTCAGGGGACACCTATCAGATTTAGCGCTGCTGGGACGGCGATAGAGTAGCCATTGCCGTATGGTAGGACTTGAGGACTAAGTCTAAAGTGCAAAATAAGAAGGGGGATGTCTTTTTCACCATGATAGTTATAAAGTTGTACGAAAAAGATACGTTGTGCGTCATTAAAACACTAATACAGGTATACACGACGTATATCTAAGTGACCGGATTATAGGAAAATACCTATTTTGTTTCTTGCGTTCCTATCTTGCCATCTAGAGATATGCGCATGAATTTGTGGGTAAGAAGAACTTTTATAGTGTTTCTATGGTGCCTCTAAATGGCTATTTTGGGCGTTGGTACCTCACTTCCTATAACTGCTTTTAAATGCCTGTTTTCTAAATTCGCGCCAATATAAACGCAGTTTAACCTCAAATTTTGCTTTTAAGTACCACTGTAGTCGGGTATTCATGTTACTCGGAAAAATTGAGCTTTCAGAACAATGTGAGATGCAAACTATACTTCATCTCATGGGTTACTTTCATCACTGTCAAGGCTGCAAGGCTCTTTAGCCAAGAGAAAGGTCGATTAGACTCGATCCATATATTTATTCGCGTCACGTCGTCTGCTTGGAATTTCTTCGGCGTCTTCTTGCTTGCGTAAGGAACAGGGGTGTTTCTGTCCAGCGGCCGAACGATGAAGAACGAATGCGAGACCGTTGAGTGCCATCAGGAGAAGGTAAGGGGTAGATAAAAAAGATATCCATGTGGTTTTTGTTTTTCTTGTCTTTTACTTCCTAAATGGCACTTCCCTATGTCACATGAGAAATTTTACTTAGTGAAAGTCGTTGCATGCCCAATGAAAGGCTTTTTATCACTAGAATTTTTAATTGGTTCATTACAACCTGCGAAAGTATGATGTGAAGAGCTGAGCTTCAAACCTTCGCCACTCACTCGATATAGACTTCACAAGCACAATTCCTTCTCTGCGCTATTTGTTATCAGAACAACTCGGAGCTGGAAGATCACACGACGCAAACGAATCAGCCCGTCATGCACTTATAAGGTACATTTGCTTGACATGCCCATGCAAGGCCGTGCACGCAAGCGGTGTTTTGACGTTTCGACGTTCTTTGCGTTGTACTGCACGTTTCTGTGAGATGGATCCCTGTATGCGTGCAAGTTTGGTGATGCTGGCATAGATCGCGTATCCTTACCACGATACACAGCATCTTACCGCTGCAACTGCTCTAAGGGACGAAGCACCAAAAACACGCCGAACATTGTGAGTGCTGCCACCACCACGATGCGAGAATAGCGAGAACACCAACGCAAATGAAATGAAGGAAGCTTACCCCCGAATGCAGAGATTGTACTTGGCTGGCGCCTTTGACTTGACTTGAGTAATTCGGCGTGAAGCAAGCACCAGACTTCGAAACGCCCAAGTCGACCTTCACGTGCCATAGATGCTCAGGCTGTCTTGATTTCCCAAGTCAAGAACAAACTTCAAAGCAGAAACACGTTGCTCAGTTTGTTAACGAAGTTAATACGAAGTTGTTCGCGTAAGGCATGTGTTACAGCAAAAAAGGATCGTACATTTCAAAATAACTATACAAACAAAGTGCCACAAGCATATTTTGCCATTTCACGGCTAACGAGTGGCCGGTGGTGCCTGTCGCCAGTGTTACTAGATGCTAATCAACGTCACTATACACAGTAAAATATTTTACACCCAGAAGGGTGTAAATGAGCTTGTCCCATGGACGACAACATAAGGTTTTTAACTCAGCACCTTCCAAAGAGGGTGCTTTTCCATGCACCCTTAGAATAGGGTGTACATGTAAAAAAAACTGTGGGGTTTTAAAAAAACACCCTTAAAGAAGGGTGCCTTCAATGTCCTTCACTTTTTTAGCACCCACTGGAGAAGGGTGCACAAGGGTGTTGAATGCCCATAGCAAGGGTGCCAGTAATCTTTTAGACTGCACTGATAGATATCAGCATGCACTAATTACCCACTACTTGAAGAAAGTGGTGCTGATTATCAATGGTGCGCCACCTGTCGAGCTCCATTCATTGCGTGTGGGCAAAAATATAAACACGTACCATCGTGTATGAACTTCTGTTCGATCTATATATTCTTCACAGTATATGCATAATGCGCGTTACAGAAAACTCATTCTTGCTGCCCTTGCATATTGCACTTATTTATTAGGCACATAAAACTTATAAACTTTTCTTCTGCCACACAACTTTGTCACCACATGAGTAACATGTTCACGTATACGTACACTACCCACGCAACACCTCAAATGTTTATTATATTTTTTCAGTTTCACTTTATTGACAATTCTCTGAAATATACAATTACACTGGCTTCAGTTTAGTATACTGCTTCAACTACATAGAGACTACAAATTAAACAGACGCTAATATATCCCTATAATTATTTCAAGTATCTACAAGTCCAGTGGTTTCAAGTTTAATACTCCTTCATGTACACACTCAGGTAATAGGAATGAAATACAGGCAAATATATACTGATAATTCTTTCAAATATATACAATCACCATGATTTCACTATATATGGCTTCATGTACACAATCGTTCCCAAGACGTGATGCACACGAAATTATATACCGGTAGTGTTTTCAAATGTATACAATCACAGTCGTTTAGGCTTTGTATTCCTGGATGTATAAGAACTGTTAATGAGAAATGATGTACATGCAAACATATATGGGTTTTCGCACATATAACATTAGCGAACACTTAAAAAAACAATGCAATAGTCAGACCCAGAGTAAGCTAAAAACGAACACAAAACTTAGGACACACAAAAAAGAAAAGAGGTAATGCATAATTATGGCTAATGACACAGCTGGGTCATTTTATTCCAAATGTTCCAGCCATTTTGGCAACCATCTGAAATGTATTCGAAAAACTCGTGCTGGATTGAAAATAGTGAACTTCTGAAATATTTAGGAGAGGAAAGATATTTCGTCACGTGGCTGCCTTCTGAACTTCCTGGAATGCCGTCTAGGAGATGTATGTGAAAAATTTTATTTTAAAAGCACTGCTCCTTCTTTCTAAACGAAACTGAGTCTACGTGTTACGTAACAAGAGGTCAATTTGGGGGAGTTGGTTCATCGTGGTTGTGTGCTAGTCGCAGCGCGACAACTTCAGGAAGAGACAGAAGGGACAGGAAAGAGCCCCGACTGTCAACTGAATTTAATTATAGTGCAACTGAGCGCTTTTATACGGAGTACAAGAACAGTGCTCATGCGCGACGACTCGTGTGACCACTCCAAAATAATCTTCACTGAAAAAAGAATACTCCCTCTCGGAAAGGATAAGTAATGCACTGATCATTGGTCTTCCTGATAAAAAATACTTCTACAAACTTTAAATTGGCATTAAGTAAACCTATTCTCGTGACGAATGGTGCAAGATGGACTATTCCTGTTGCTGTTTAGTACACACACTTTTGAAAGCTTGCAAGGGGAGGAAAAAAGACGTTAATATTATATCTACTGGCTATTTTTTATTGTGAGACACGTTATGTCGTATAACATGCAAAGGTTTTGGTCATTGTTTTTTTTTGTTGGTCCTGTCTTCTTTAACTTTACTTTCTGCAGGAGGGTTTCGCAAACAGGTGTGATGATTCTGTTCAGATATCCAGCATCTTTTAATCTTTTAATCTGGTTTTTAAGCCTGACTTCACCCTTGTGCTAACATGACTTCTGAAGGGTGGCCTGAATACATGCGGTGTTAATTCCTCTTTTTACTAATTTTGAATGCTCACTCTTGAAAGGCAGAACATTCTTAGCACTCCTGGGCTAATAGCACCAGCCAATACTCCAACAGCATCATCACACTCGTTTGCGAAACCCTCCCGCAGAAAGTAATGTTCAAGAAAACAGGACCAAAGGAAAAACAGGATGACCAATGACATTTGCATGTTACACGGTACTACGTACATAAGGTGTCTCACAATTTTAGGAAAAGAGCCAGCAGATAAGACATTGTTGTTTTCCACCCCTTGCAAGCTTTCAGAAGTGCATGTAGTTACAGCAACAGGAATAGTCAATCTTGCACTATTCTCACTAGAATAGGTTTACTGAATGTCAATCTAATGTGTATGAGATACCGCTAACATGTGGAAAAGTAAACATAGGACAAACTTGGACAATGCTTCAATGATCGAGCAAGGACAGCATGCTTTAAATGTTAAGAAGGGCTATAGTAGTCTCATGGCCGGACACCGTAAAGAATGTAAGTGCAGACCTAGGTTTCATAAAACACGGTTTTTGAAAAAAAAAGCAAGCAGACAAATAGAGAGATTTTAGAACTGCTTATCAGGAAGGCCAAGGTTCACTGCATCAGTACACCTTCACATATCGTTTCCGAAAAAGAGTATTTTTTTCTTGGTTAAATATATTTTGTCATGGTCACACATGTGTTGTTGCAGATGAGCCCTGTTCTTGTGTTCAGTATAAAAACGCTCGTAGCACCTTCAATTAAGATCAATTGACAGCGCTCTTTCCTGCCCTTTTTGTGATATGATTTTTATTATAGAAAGAAGTTTATTTTTTTTACAATTTAGATATAATGATGAGTTTTCATTGTATCAGAACATGAAGGAAATTGCTTCTCAATACGGACAAAAATCATGATTTTGTAAAATTCGTGATATTTTCTCGTATATTTCAGCAGCTTGAGAGGTCTAAAGATAATTTTTCCTCGAAATATACCTTCTGTGGAGTAAATATTCACTGCTCAGATATTCATACAAAGTGCAATATTGCAATAAAAATGCAAACATAACACATTTTGTCTTTATTCTTGGAAGCGAATGTGGCTAAAAAGTTGCACTATTACTATTGAGCTTCAAATACCTTACAGAAGCACATTTACTTAACAGGTAGACCGAATTTGCTTTAGAAAAAATAAGCGGTAGTTTTAAAACAAAATTTTCCACAAACAGCACACAGACGGCATTATGCCAGGAAGTTATAAGCCAGCCACATGAACAAAACTTTTTTTCTCGCTGAAATATTCTAGCAGTTCACTGTTTTCAACGCAGTAAGTCAGCACTTTTTTTTCAAATACAATTCAGATGGTCGCCAAAGTGGCTGGGACGTATGGCATAAAATGGTCGAGCTATAATTAGGCAAAATAACTTACACAAATACCAATATTTGTTCATGTACCATGACCACATTAGAAAAAGTTGTTCAGGCATTGTGACACTAATTTTTTCAGCGTCGTACTGCCTGAACAACTTTTTTGATAAACTCCAAGTTCAAGCCGAGAAAAAGCCGCTCTATCACGGTGGTTGTTAAAGGCCTTGTGGCCGTAGACAATGTCAAAAATAAAAAAAGTCAACTCATCAGTGCTGTCACTCCTTCTTCGTCATTACCGACACGGAAGATTTTTCGGTCATCCACGTGGAGGTTCAGGAACTAGGCTTGCTCTAGGCTGGGGCCGGGGTAAGCTACGCAGGGTATCAACGGCACGCTCTCGTCCTCTAATAAGAGCAAATATTACTTCTCATAAAATGATGTTCGTGCTGTTCCGGCAGCACCATATATGAAGAATGTGTAGTGTGTATTCTTTGAAATGGCATGTAATTGACATTACACTGAACTCGAAGCATACAACCCATACATTCCAATAATTTCGTATGATAAAAATAACATAGTTTTCCAGCATACTGCAAATTCCCGAATTGAGGTGAAGTGTAAGACTACAGCTCAAAAATGGCACTTACGAATGCCTGAACTCACCTAAGAATCAAATTCCCTATAGAGAAGTGAGCCATTGTGAAAAACAATTCATAAAGTAGAACATTCAGAACATGTAGTATTAATCAAAACACACAAGAAACTTACCTCTTCATGTACAAACACTGAAGGCATCTCTGCTTTATCTTTTACATGAAAACAAATGATCTTGGGCGTGGCACTAGCGAAGAGGTCTGCAAAAAAGTAAAAGATTTACTGATTTTATTCACACCTATCACAATTTAAGGAATTGTAACAATTCAGCAATTAGTACAATTCTGACTTCTTCTATAAGGGCATCAAAAATGGACAATTTTATCGTTCTTTCTACCCTCACAAGAAACTCCATCCATGACATCTATTCTAAATTGACGCTGTGCTTCCTAATTGCCTGCTTTCTAGACGTAGGGCTGCGAACAGGTATTTTGTGCTCCTAGTCTAGCACAGAAATTCGTCATCTCTAATTCAATTATCTCAATTCATTGTAATTTGGTAAAATATGTGATAGCTCGTCCACTTTTTAAAGAGTTGCGGGACTGCAATAGGCACTGCCAAGCACGTATGAAATGAAAACACGTATGAAATGAAGCACGTATGAATGAAAGTTTTTCATTTTTTAAAAAAAATTTTTCAAAGCTTGCTTTCAGAAAAAGCGTCTGGCATATTTGGGCAACCAAGCCCATCCTCTGATGGCAGTCAGGGGCACGCAATTAGCGATTATTGACCACGGGATTTACAAACGTAACCCGTGCCTAAATAACTCAGTTAAACACAATCAAGCAAGTAGGAGCGCTCGAATGACACCAACGCGCGCGGACGCCGTCTACGTCGCAGCAGCCATGGCTTATGCTAGAGCTACCGCACATAGCTCCCACAGTCCCGTGTACTCTCTCGATTCTGTTTTAACGCCGAACGTTATCGCAGATGAAAGCAAAGCACGAAAACACAAACAGAAATGCGGGAAAACAACGCACAGCGATGGCCACAACAACGCACAGTTTGAAGTCTACTAGATCTTTCCCTTTTGTTTGTGACACGTGTCCTAAATATTTTAAAAGACCGACGCGCGCGTGCTGGGAGCATCGCGGCATAGTAGCACCTCAATCTATACCGTCTTTAAGCAAAAAAATCCATTTCGTATAGTGTGCCTCTGTACATAAATTTTTCTTTTTCTTTCTTTTTTACGCTCACACCTGCAGAAGCCCGTTGCACATTTGAGTATTAATAGAAATGTTATTACGATGCAGCCTAAAGCGCATCTTGAAACAATATCACTTTGAGGAGTGTAGAGACAATGTGCAATCAGCAACTAATCACGCCCTTGTTAAGTGATCACATCACTCACTGTATGAGTGATGCAGGCACTTACACAAAATCTCGCATAGCAGTGTGAACTCGTTAAGTCACACGTTTAATTTGACATCTGCAACAGGCTCGTGAACCCATGCTGTTGTAAATGACTGGCAGCCTACTTCGGCGGAGCTGCTGCAGGCACCCAGCTAGCTTTGTATGATTACTACTTACGAAAACAGTACACTCACCATTAACAGGCCCATGTTGTCCGTGTTTACCGCTCCATGAATATTCCTTAATCCGAGCGTCACTTCGAACACAGTGTCATCCGTGACAACCACTGAAGATGCGCCTGTTCGTTAGAACTAACACAGCGACCAAGACCCCAGACCAACGCAACGCCTTTGAGAGACGGATGAGACAGAGAGAGCAACGTTGAGAGAGAGAAGGAGGAGGCACTGGCGGCGGCGCCGCAGCTGTCAACGCAAGTGTTCGGTGACGCAAATATTCGCTTATCTACACCGCCATTGCAGGGGCAAGGCTGGCCTGGTTGAGCGGGGTGAGCGGGAAACCCGCCAAGAGGGCGCCGAAAGGCAAACGCTATGGCGCATACGGCGGGTGGCGGTTCGACACGAAAGGCATTCGAATTGCGCTTCAAGAATGAGTCCTTGTAAATGGCAACTCTCCTTCCACCGAGCCGCACAGTGGCACAGGTTATTTACCAGCCTCGGGTTCTTTGTGTATTTTCACGGAATGCGACTGCAGTGGGCAAAAAATAGTGAAGCAAAACTTGCAGAAAACGAAGTGCACCCTGTAATGGCCAGAAACAATAATTATTTCGTCCTCGGTGGCATTAGCGGGAGAGCATCGCTACACCTTTTTCCAGAGGAATTTCTTTTCGCATTGTTCGTGTCTGGCAATTCCGCGTATAATGCCGTAAACACTGAATGCGTAGTTGAAGCTACAACAAATTAATCCACAGTCGTGGATGTTTAGAAGGCTTGTCACGCACCATGAAACGTGCCAAGGCTGTTATAACAAACTTTTTGCTGACCACATGATCAGCACATAACTCCATATGGTTTCCCAATGAGCTAGCTAAGCACCGGCAGCAAAACCAGTGTACGTTGTTGTTAAATGTTGTTTATATAAAAGATGGTTGTGCATAAGTGCAGTGACAGCTTTCCGTGTGAATTGGTCATCACCCACGTTTTCGAGCGTAGAAGCGTCTCGGCGTACTTAATCAGCTACTACAGCAAGTTCGTAAGCAACGATGAGGTACGAGAATGTGCAGCTGTTTTCTATGTACTGAATAGTCCGTGTACAGTGCGTTGACAACCGCCATTCCTTAAGCCACCTCCCATATAGACTCCCAGTCTGAACAGGTGTGGGACCTCAAACACTAAGAAGAACTGCCCCCCGCCACATATGCACGAAATTCAAGGGCATACGGGCTGATACACACGCATACTTATTCACAGGCGCACACACACACACGTATACACACATATGGCCACACACACACACGCAACCATAACCGCACACAAGCATGGATGCATGGGCGTACACATGTGCACAGGCACGCTCAACACAAGCATGGACTCGCACGTACACGCGTACGCACACATGCACGGGTGTACACACAATCGCGCGTACACACGACCACATGCGCAGGCTCACGCACACACACCCATACTAGGGCGAACATTGAGTTCCTGTATATAATCCACAGCAAACATGTAGCTTATAACCAACGCTAAGCAAAGCTTTCGTAACATGGATTGCAGTTCTTTGCCATTATAGATGAAACGCGATTTGCTTCTGCTGGCATTCTGCTGTATTCGGAGAGCACCTTCACACATTCTAAGTCACTTAGGGCGTCTTTTAACGCAAGGTCCACATATTCGTGCAGTAGCTACGCTGCGCGGCCGCCAATCCGAAGGTCGCGGGTTCGATGCCGGCCGTGACAGTCGAAATATGGCGGAGGCGAAAAGGGATAAGCCTGTGCACAGTGCGAAATCAGCGTTCATTAAAGAACACCAAGCGGACAAAATCTCTGGAGCTTTCTACTACGACGACCCTCATAATCATATCAAGGTTTTTGAGACGTACAATCCTAAATATTATAATTATATGTTCTTTTGCTGCATATTCCATCTGATGAATCCTCACCTACACCCCTCTCAGGCACAAAAGCACCCTTAGAGTTTATTTTAGGGTGCTATCAAGGCAAGCACCCAAACAAAGGGGTGCTTTTTTTTCAATCGACCATTTATGGGTGTTAAAGAATGTAGCAAAGGGTGCTTTCTCGTAAAACCACCCTTTTACACTCTTTTGAGTGTCAATTTTTTACTGTGTAGATTTGCCTGCCGCCGCAGCGATGCGCTGTGTTGCTTCTGTGAAGCATCTGGTGTTCGCTGGTTTTAGTGGCTCCCGAATGCGGCACGTTTCTCCACGCTTCCTTGTTTGGAGACGAAACAACCATCTTGTTGAGATCTTTCTTCTTTTTTGCATCAAATGCCAAGGCGTGCATTTGTGCTGACCTGGCTTGCGAGGTAACGTGAATTATAAGGTATTCGCCTGTGGATATGCATTTAGCAGGCTAAGGCGCAGTTATATATAAAAAAATAAAGAAACAAGTTCTGGGAACAAAAGTGATCCCTATCCTTTTGTTGAGCTTGGTAAACAAGATAAAAAGCGGGGGTCAGGACAATGCCCTCAGAAGAATTTTGTCTCGCCGCGTGCAGACATGATCAAGAAACCCATGATAGGGGCACCTGTTTTTTTTTTGCGAAATCTTTCGTAGCGTTTTGTTGCAAACGATGCGTTTCTGAGCGAGAAACAGCGCCCCAAATGGGACCAAAGCGAAGAGGAGGCACACAGACACAGCACTGAGTCAATTCTGTACCGAAAGAGAAGGCAACAACGAAAAATGTAATCGTGCTTTATAAAAACAGAAATAGCCTTTGCGGTTAACGAACACTTCGGTATCGTCACCACCGGGGATATAAATGTGCCCGTGTGAGCTGTCGGCAAATCTTGTAACGCCAGGAATTCCAGCCACTTCAATATGTCCCGCATAATTATAGAAAGGGCCACCCTGTGTGGAAAGCCCACCAGCATCGCGTCTAGGTGCTTTGAAATGAGTAGCGTAACTTGCCAACTGCACGGCACACTGTCGACTACGCAGTGTGGATGAGATTTCCGCTGACAGTTTGGCATGTGTTAGTGCCATAAAACCTGAGCGCCATCAGTAGCTGTATTATTGGAGACACAGGCTGTATTCTGTTGTCCCCACTTTCACAGAGCAGCAACATAGCACGCAGCTGCTTTACGGCGTTCTTCGTGAATCTGTACTGAGCGTGGAATTGTTGCTTGTCGTACAACTCTATCGAATGTACTCAATCCGTGAGCGGGCCGAGGTATCATCGACTGGCAGTGTGCCTCAGAAAATGCTACGCTTATGGCGAGGCAAACAAACTCAAAAGCGACCAACCTCCACGCGACGTCCATTCGAGAGGTGGCCATGTTGGAATAACGCAAGAAGTCCCTTTCAAGCTAGCCCCTCAGCTGACTTGAAACTTTCCCTGACTTCGACTGTGCCGAGTCGCCTTCAAGTCGTTTGCAAGTTCGAGAACGATTTATGTCAAGAAGCAAACTGTCTTGAGTCAAGAACGAGTCAAGTACGAGTCAACTAACGTCTCTGCATTCAGTGGTTAGTCGCCCATCCGACTCCACACAGAATTAAAAAAAAATACTGCAAATATATTCTGTTGGTGTGTTTTAATATTTCTGTCAACCTTCTTACTTCTATAAAGGCCACAGATTGCCCAAATCCCACAAGTCGTGTCGAATAGTTCTCGCACTGTCACACATGACTTTGATGTACGCAGGACCATTCCAACAAGTCCATGATGTTGGGGCGCATGCCCTTGAGATTAAGGTCAAGCGGTCGTCAATCAGACATTAACCTTTTTATGGTGCGCCTAGAAGGGCAAGTCTTGGTAGATGAGATCGAGAGCACCCAGTGCATGCATTCCTATTCGCTTCTCGAAATTCAACATTCTGCGTAAGGGTACTCTCACGTCTTCACAGACCGATAAAAAATTGCCTTTGTGGTTAGACCAATGTTATACGAGGCAAAACGATCCCTCTGGCCTAATTCGCTCTGGGTGGGTGTAGTCTTTCTCAGATATAAGGAAAATAAAGAGACCCTGAAGCTTATTAACTCACAGTGAACACTTATGTCCCCATGTTGAACTAGAAAAGAAGAAACTGTTTTCTTTGAACTCTGCGCGAAAAAATGCATGGCTATGCTAAACCTTTGCGCCTTTGTACCATCATAAACTGGAGCATTTTTGTTTGCTTTCCTGTTGTATGACAGATGTCACACGGATTTCTTCCAAATTTTAATTTTGTCAGAGCTTAATGAGCCTATATTTACAATTTTCAGATTTTGAAACAGTGTTTTTTGCGCCTATTTTTGGCGCCTGAAAGCCATTTTTGGGACCTATAAGTTCGGCCTTACGTAATCAACATCTGTTACACAGAGTACAACTCAACGGCGACACAGGTTAGTGCCTGTGGACAGGGCTGAGCAGTATCGAAGATATATGTATCTCAGATACTATCTAAAGTACTCTTGGGGTATCCTGTGCTTGTATAGCGATGCGCCTCACAAAAACGATTATCTGCATCTGTATTTCCATTACACACGTTGTTGTATTGTGTATCTTCTAATACAAGATGCTGTAGTCGCAAACACTATACATTGTGGAGCCATTATTGCTGAGTGAACACGACTGCTGAAGCTGCTACTGGTACCACTAAGCCACCTGAATAAAACTAAGGCCAGTGACATCACTTCATCTTTCCGTCCAAATACACAGGTCAGGACCGGCGAGTAGGTGTGCTTATCCCTTTCGGTGAAGCAGAGCAACACGACAGAGCTGCCGCAGTCTCCAGAGAAACTACGTTCACCTGTTTGCCCATTCGCCCTTTGTTTTCGAGATTTCTTCCCATTTTAGTTGTGTCAGAGCCTCGACACTTCCCTTAGCCACTTGCAAACCCTCGTATACGTGCCGCTACGACTGGAAAAATTTCGATGCCGATCTCCAGTGCGGCACTATAGCACCACCAGCATTGATGTTGGATGTAATGGACAAAGCACATATCTATCAGAGAATATTTTTGCGTACCATGCTGCTTTTTTCCTGCTGTTTCTATACGCCCAGCTATTCAAGTTATAATATGTGCAGGAAAAGGTTGCGCTGCAAAGTTGGGGACAAAAAACTGAACTGGCAGAGAGAATGCGCATCTAACAGATTATGTTTCTTGAAATAAATAGCAAAAAAGTGAAGTAACATGCAAAAAGGTGGGCACTGCAAGGAAACAACGTATGATTCTATTGGGGTGCTAGCTATGTCGTTATACACCTGCTTTTGTCAAACTTTTTTTTCATTTTTAAAGTCTTTTTCATATCACTCCTAAATCAGTGGTTTCTAAGCAGTCCTTCTCTTGCATCCCACACATCACCTCGTGCCCTGAACTACTTTTTTTGTTTTAAGGAGGCATTATACCTTTGTGAAGTGAAGCAAAAATTCTCTCTCTGTTTTATCCCTACTTTTACCCAGGTAACGCGGAACGTTGAGTCAACGTTAGATGATAAAATATAACATTGCACCGACGTTTTTAGTATTACGTTGCCAAAACACAGTGTTTTTAATGTTGCAGCAACATTCAAATAACGATGTCGTCCTAACGTATTGTTTTCAACGAGGCAACAACATTCATATTTTCACGTTGGCCTAACGTGATGGTATTATTGTGGTAACGAAAATCAAATATTCTTATTGCATCAATGGTGTATATATACACCAAACGCATAATTAGGAGCGAACGTAGAGACAACATGGAGAACATAATCACAGAAACATCCAACAACACACATGGCAACTTTTTCAACTTCATGTACTGATTTGATTAATGACTGACAGTAGCTAGTTAGTGTGGTTGAATAAAAAATATAAGAAGCATGAACAATATACACAACAGTTCAGCCTATGTTTTTCACACACTAATCCTTCTATGAATCTGATTTCTTTATACAGCTGCAGTTTGTTTTTATTTATTTATTTGTTTGAAAATACTCGATTGTCGTAGTGCAGGAAACAAAAAAACACCACCATTAGTCACATGACTAGCCTCTATAGCTCCGCGCCATACGTTCTTCACTCAGAGTAACTGCATTGGCGAAAGAAAAGAAACACAAGAGCACAATAACATGGTGGAAACCATTGCGTCGCCGTCTTACGTCTGTAGCTAGATACACTAAACACAGTGAATTCAAATGTGAGAAAGATATGAGCAAAGGCAAGCCTTTTAGAACCCCAAATTTTCAGGCTACAGAAAGCCTGCTCTATGCAGGCTTCATCTTAACATGTATGCATGCAGACTGAAAAAATAAATTATCTGTCCATTTTAATTATTACTGTGTGGTTGTAAAATAGCATGGGAGCTATTACATTATCAAGTGAGGAAGCAGTATTTAAATCAAACTGTGCCTTCATTATGATGCATCACCGCAATCATATTTTAAAGAGTGCTTTCAGATTAAGCACACAGGAAACAGATCTACTTAAACGGGACCTACATGCTTGCATGATGCAAAGACACAGCCACAACAAACCCTACGACTGGCAAAGATTATGGAAGTAGAAAGAATAGGAACCACGGAGCTAAAAAAACAGCTGTTTCACGGAACCCTTACTCTCGGGGTACATAAAAAGCAATGCAATGATTTGAGAATAAGATGCAAACGGGAAAACCAATACCTGTATATAGTAATAAAGTAAAAACCCGGTCGAAAGGGAGAGATATGGTGCGAAAAAAGGCAGGGAGGTTCACCGGAAAGAAAGTATCTTGTTTACTACCCTGCACTTGGGAAGGGGGACAAAAAGGTAAGGAAAACGGAATGAGAGAGAAAAGAGAGCGGGAAAGAAGCGAAAACACACATACACTATAATGTCCAAAACGTTCGATGATGCAGGTCGATCGTAGAAATTTTGGAAGGACGGTCGAAATCGCAATAAATGTATAGACATGCAGGGCTTTTGGACAAAAAAGGGTGCCCATTCTGGTTCGAAACTGCCTTGACAACTGTTCGCAGTACTCAAGTATCTAGTAGTTTCTGTAACTGAATAAAATGCAATGGAGCAGCTATTTCACGTGCTCTGCTCTTACAGCTTTGTTGGGAACTCACATCGTCATGAAAGCATTTTCTCGCATCATCATGAAAGCATTTCATGTCTTCTTACTGCGAGTAAGTAAACATTGGTCAAAAATAAGCAAACATAAAAAAGTGTAATATGCTGTCACTGTCAAATCTATCACTCACGGCACACACAGCAAACACCAGGCCTGCAGAACACACTGTCTGCAAGCAAATATAAACATCAAGTTTCACCGTGATCAAATCTTACACTAATACAGAAGGATGATCACTCGCAACACAGTAGACACCAACATAGAGAAGGCACCCCTGCTTAAAACACTGTGTCGCTGGTAAGAAAACCTAAACCACAAATTGCAGTATCGTGAAAGGGCACAGTAATCTGGAAAGAATATCACCCACAGCAAGTTCGAGAGACGCCAACAAGGAGATGGCAAGCCTGCACAACACACTACGCAGCCCACGAATAACACCAGACCACTGCAGTCCTTTTGACATTTGTCCAAGGCCTGGCTGCAGCTTCGCTTTGACTGTAAGGCTTATGTCAGCTTGAACAAATGCACCTACCGATTGCGATTTCCTTGCTCGAGTAGGTTGAGAAAGAAGAAACACACCTGAGGCAAAGCTGTTAATGAGATGCCATTCTTTCTTCAAATGACTTCACACAGATTTCTGTGTAGTAGATGTAGAATTAGCACCAGGTTTATGCAGCTGCCTGGGCGACTGATAGATTTGGTCAACTGCAGTGTTTTTCTAGTTGGTCACAACACAAACGGCTGAGGCATATGTCACAGGTGTGCTCCTTTCTCCTTAACTTGCTACCGTGCACTTCAATGCTGTAAGTTTTGGCCGTTACTGGTCCCACAACACCACTTTTTTCCTAAGGAATTCGAGGCGTGAACGGTTGCAGCCACTGAGTCTTCTTTCTTTAGTAAAGGAAGCTTCGATGCTTTCTCTCTGTAGTAGTTTCTTACTAATTCCATTTTTTCTACTAAGTCTGCTAGTGCAGGGTAGGTTTTTTAAGCAGCATGTTTGTTGTCGACAGAGTAGGTATGGTAACCTGTCAGTAGTTAGGCGAGCTTCCCTTTCGGTTCCAGCGTTATGTACATGCATAAGTAGCACCACATTTATGCAGCTGTCTGGACGACTAATACATTAGGTCAACTGCAGTGTTTTTTAGTTGGTGACATTACAACTAAGGCTTAGCTGCATTTATCAAACTGTCAACTGATAAATTAGACTGAGCTGGAAATTGTGTGCGAGCTGCCACTGCTTAGTGAACTTGGCGAGCTCTGTACATGACAGTTGCGGACCATTGTCGCCAGTTCGCACAAATGGTGATTCACACCTGGGAAGGTCTGTTGTCTGATCATCTGTCGCCCTGCTGCTCATTGTTACATTCATGCACTTCTAAGATTGAGGCAGTAGGGGAAGAGCCGAGACGTTATTTAGCTTGCCGCTTTAAGCAGCGAAGGGTGCAGCAGGTATACCCTTTGTTGTGTGTCGGCGAAGAGAGTGCGTGAAGCGTTCATTTCTGCTTGTGGAATCACTTCACTTGGATGACTGAAATCTGAACTGTTGTAGATAAGGGAAACAGGTCCGCCGGCTACGGAAAGTCGGCGTATCACCGTCCGTTTGATAGATGCAGTTTCTGAAACTTGCAACGGAGAAATAAAGCTGAAATCGCTGTGTGAACAGCATTTAGCTCATCCACAAATCGCCGATCATGTTCTCACGCGCTCCGATGTCTCTGCTGAGGACGTTATTTTGTGTAGGAAGACCCGCATCAAGTGGGCTTACTGATGATACTCAGCAGTTGCGTGGAGGTACTCTGCATTTTTCACTAGAGGTTGTCGTTATCGGTCACACTTGAACGACACCTCACGCTTGACTAAGCCACCCTAACTTTACGCCTTTGACCGAGAATGCAGAGCAAAAACACACGAAAACAGGCTCCTTGAAACTGTGTTACGATGATGATGGCGATAATAGTAAGTCTGAATCAAATTTGCACAAGTTTTTATTTCAACTTCATTTTAAAATGGTTTTTTAACATTAAAAAAGACAGGTAAGGCAGCATAAAAAACTTAGACAAAAAATGTTTGCAAAAGACAGAATTACTGTACGCACAAAAATATCCGCAGGACAACGCTATGACTTGTACAGCGCAACTGAAGTTTCCGTTACGCACTCGTCACTTGCTTTTTTTTTTGCACCCTCATGATGCGTTTATACGATGGTTTTCATGTTGCACTCATCAGATGTCACCAAAACGAAAATTCAGACATGTATAAAAATAACATTACGCTTTGCGCGAAGAATATTGAAAATTACCTAGATATACAACAAGCAATAGCCTTTAAGATTAGCGCTGAATTTATTTGTCTCGGAGGCTATACATTGCCAACATCGGGTCTCGCCTTGCATCATTGGCTGTTAGAGTCACGTGATAGCATTTCGTGCTCAAATATTGGAGGTTTCCGCCACGGACCCGTCATCAGTAGGTGATGATGTGGAATTTTAGTTTATATTGAGTCTGCGTGGCTGAATTTATCGGCTCTGTGTTCTGAGGTGCCCCCTCCTGTCCGTGTACTACTAAGCAAGGCGTTCGGTGGCGGCAATGGCTTCCACCTGACCACTCGTCACGCTGCATGATCGGGTAAATAGCGGGGTTCGCAGTCTTCTTTTTTGTAGGCCTTTTTGCCATCTTTGTTTCGTTGAACTAATTGTAACGTGAGTCACGTTCATGGCCGATGTCACACGGGCACTTTTGATCGTGATTTTGCTCCCGAATTGCGGTTTGACTCTCCTTTCAGGCAAAATTGATCCAGATTAATTTGTGCCGCTTAGCAACGACCATTGTTGATCGCAATCAGAAAATCAGACCCGTCGTCGTTCTGTTCTCGCGCTATAACTATTGTGATGTCATACCAACTAGCCCAAACTGCCAAACTTCCTAATAAACCCTTCTGACGTGCAAAAGTGCTCGTGTGATACCGATTCAATCCATTGTATGCAACCAAAAATCATAAACGTCTCATTTTTTGTACATTCACTTTCAATATCTAGATTTATGTAGTGTATACCATGCATGTACTAAATAAAGGGAAAATAATATCAACTGTTCTTTTCTCAGAATCAATGCTAGGTTGATCTGTGTGATTATGTCTACGAAAAACTGGCACTTTGAATGAGTGGCAGCCCCTTGTTCGTTTAAACAACGCTTTCACCATGTTTTCCCGGGCCACCAGTTTTGCCGTAACCTCTTTCGTCGCGTGTGTAATCATGGCCTTCTGCGTTTGGCTCAAGTCAGCATAACTATATTTTTACAAGTTTCTTCGTTTTATAGCTATAATATAATTTTACTCTAATCAATAATTATCATAAAAATATAAATATTATAAGTTTACTCCAATAAGTCTGTTAGGAGAACAAGTATGATTTTCCTATGGCAGTTGAAAAGACTGCAGCTTGTAAAGCATATTCCTATCGACGTGGTGACGTGTGGCAAAACTATTCATTTGCTTCAACCACTTGCAAATAATTGAAAAGTGAATAAATGAATGCAACTTTATTGAAAATTGTGTAACCAATCTCGACACTCGAATGCTAACCACTCAAATGTTACCATTACCTGAATGACTTAATGTTTGAAAATTAACAGAATGAAATAGCCTCCTGATAAAGACTACTTCAAAGTACTACGCTGGCTTCAAAGACACCTACAACCTCACTTATAGATTTGAAAATGCCTTGTAACTGTTGTTTGTATGCTATAAAGGTTTCATGGAGTCTATTTTTAAGACAGCGTCCCAGCTTACTCATTTAGCTCCTCTGCGTGTCAGTGATTCGGTACGTTGATCATGCCTTTAACACAGGCTAAATACTTCTGCCTGTGATGGGTGCGGCAGAGCTTCCTTCCTTTTATCTGATCGATGAATCTGCGTAGGTCAGATACTTTAGGGGGCCATAAACACTACTTCAACTTCAGCACTTTCTCACTATTTTATAGTAGAGTTTGTGAGAAACACTGTGCATGCAACGTGCGACAGCCGTCTTCTTTCAGCTCTTCAGATGGTCTTTAGCTCCTTTCTACTACTAGAATACTTCGCATGCCTAAGCGAATTCTCAGCTAGAGGCAACTCGTCTTAAGTTGAACGTGCATTATGAATTCCAGACACTTTCTTGAAAATTGCTTCTACCACCTTGTGTTAAAGTCATCCACACAGAGCACTCTGCAGGGCCATGTGCATGGCCAGCCTCTCGGCCCTTTTTGTGTGCCCCAACTAGAAAGGCAGCAGTGGCTTCCATTCACGAGATTTATACTGCCAACTTGTGCACCATTTTGAAAAATCTGTGTTAAGCACAGGCATTTGATTGTGAAACATTCGGGAATCTCATGTGTTGCCACAAGACGCTTAAGCTTGTGCTGCAACACCTTCATACTGGGCTTGACAGCCTACTTGAAGTTCCACAGATTTTGCCAAATTAAACAGTAAAACATTATCCACATTGCAGGAGATTGTACAGCACTGAAACTTATCAATCTGTTATTATTGTTCTCTTAAATACTGGTCAAGTGCAGGTCTCTAAGAATTGATGCAGTGTTAGATTCAATACTAATACCCTGCCGTTACAAATACAGCTCTATGACCTAGCCAGGAAAACTAGACTCAAGTAACAGCGTGAAAAAAAAAACACTTCCAAACACCTGCCAGTGACATTCAACACTTTCCTGGGAAGGATACCGCTCAAAGAAATTCGATAGCATCCTTGAAGCAGAGCAGTATATCATTTGTGCTGGCGGGCTGTTTATATTTGTTTAATCATTGCATTGATTTTTAATGACATGTACTTGGCCTGGTATGAAATAAAAATTAATTATAAAAGGTTTATGACCTCTAGTGCTGTAAGATCCTCCTGCTTTGTGGATGATTTTTTTTGTGTTTCATGTTTCACTAGGTAGAATCAAGAGGCTGAAAGTAAAATGTCGTGCGCACTTTGAAGCTTTCTTAGAATGTGCTCGAAGTTCTTGAAATAGCGTTGCTGCTTCTTGAATGAGGCACGACTAATTTTTCGAACTTAACGTGGTTTCTCGGAGAATAACACTCATATTGCTGTATGAACCTTGAGCTTCGAAGCCATTGCTGCTTTTGTGTCGCGTTATTCAAAAGTGGTTAAAAGGCGGGACACGCACTCGCCTTTGCAGAATGCTCTGTGGCAATCGACTCATCTCAAACAAGGTGGATAATGCATTCTCAGAGTAAATATTCCATTTTAAGATTGCGGGTTTCACTCAAGATGTGTTGTTGTTGGTAGCTGCAAGTTTTCTTACGTATGTGATGGATCCTAGGCGTGAAGAGGCGTAGCTGGCCACATCGAAGGCCCAAGAAAGGAATAAGACAACTGTGAACATTGTATGTACTGTGTCTCTCGCAGACTCAAGTAGGGTAGTGAAATAGTGTTGAAGTACAGGCAGTGTACTTTCTTCCCTGTGCGGATCCACCTCTTGAATAAACTTAAAGGCTGCAGCTCTGATCACAGGCAGAAGTGTGTAACATATCTTAAACACATGGTGAACACAGTCCCTTTAACAAAAAAAAACAAGTCCCTAAAATTTCCTTCTGTTCACTTATAGCGAGGGTCTCGCTCCTGTAGATTTGAAGCCTTTTGGTAGTGTAGGAGGACTTATTGTGAGGCACTAACACGTAGAAAGATCACGTGCTACGACCCGTGCCCACTAACACTCCTAGGTTTACGTGCTCGGAAACACTCCATAATGTCGACAAGTTGACAGCCGCCACTATAGCTCATTGATAAGAGCATCAAAAGATTATCCGAAGGTTGTAGGTTCCGTCTTTGCCGATGGGAAGTTGTGTGTTTGTCCACCACCTTAATTTCTGAACATTTTTATTGTTTTGCTGTACGGTAGTCAGAAAGCTGCTAATAACATCTTCTATATTCTTCATGGGCTGATTATCTGTTTTCACTGAAAGACTGTATATACGTCTGCACGGCTTTGTAATAACTTTTAGTTGGAAGATGGTGCTGCATCTTTGTATCTTTTGTCCCTCGAATTGCATTGCTCGAATCAGCCTTTGCAGTCGAGTTAATTTGTCGGATAGATATGCGAGGGCATTGTTGTTGTCTTCAAAGTATCCAGCGAAATATGCTGGAACACACTTGAAATCAACTTTACAGTGCTTGTGATACCATTACTTGCAGAACACCCCTTTGGTTTCTGTCTAAACAACCCACTGCTTTCAACGTCATAAGTTTTTGTTGGCTTCCACGACCCTTGCAAGTGCTCTCCTAGCAGAATTTTCAAAGGAAGAGGGGACATACTTGCATGGTAGCACAAAGGCTGATGTCCTTGCTTTGGCTGCGCATTTTTATGGGTCATGCATCTTTACATCTCAGAGGCAATTTCCCTGCACCCAGAAAGCCCTCATTGAAGAAAGTTGTATGTGCGGTGACCATGTCCATGCGGTTCTTTGTTCATGTAGCCAGCTATGTTAACATGAAAACCACGCTACGTCCCACCTCACTTGTTTAGCGCCCTCTGATACCAAAATCAGGACTGAGCACTGTAAAATCTTTTTCTTGGTAACTAACTGTTCTATCCACGATGAGTATGTCATTACCTACTTATTGCAACAGAAAAAACGCTATGCAAATACTTTGTGGGAGTGCTGACGCTGTGTCTTTGAAAGGTAATTGAGCCCTAAATGCTCCTTTTGTTCTGTGACATGCAGGAGGGTCAGTGGCTGAGAAAGGAACTTTACATAATGATACACTTTGCGAGCCCCATTGCAGTCTATAATAAGCAGTTTGAAGGTTTCTCGGAATCCTTGCGTGGGTTGATGGTATAGGTCTATTTTCGAAAACAGCATGTTTCTTGCACTTAGCTCATGTCAAATGGTCAGGGAGATACTGCAGGTGGAGAAGACTGCAAGGTCAACTGAGGCATGGGTAAGCATGCTATTGTTACACCTTATTCTCTTTTGGTGGGATTAGAGATACAAGCAGTCAGGCTGCATCTTTTTCGTTTCACTTATCCTGATATTTCTATTCTGGTGCATGGTTTGAGTATTTTATTTCTTGTATGTTTTGTATACAGCTTACCCTTGCTATAACTAGTCGGACAGGTGAACAGAAACATTTTGGTGTTACCAGGGTTTTGTTATTCGAAAATAACACAGCGCTTAATGAAATACGCGAAGATGCATACCATCGGGGAATAAAATTGAGGACAGAATAGAAAAGGCATCACTCGCAACTAACTTTAATCTTGGAAAACCAGCAAAATATATAAGCGTAGCAACTATGCGCGTGCACATTGCCTCACATGCTAGTCAAAACACATGCAAGAAGTATGACAACAAATGGATGATGACAAAAAAGCCATTTTTGCTTAGAAGTGTGGCAAAACTGTTCAATATAACCAAATGAAATTTCCTGAACCTCTTCATAAAGCATTACACAAGCTTTCTATGAAGAAGTGTAGCCAGTAAAGCAATCAAAAAATCTTGCAGGCTTCAATGAAAATGAGCAGAACAATATAGTTCTCTTAGTGAATAACAGTTTTTCTTTTTTGTGTAGAACAACAATAATGAATGGGTTTCCAGGCTACAATGTATCTAATGTCTATGCAAAGTTGTTTCGCGTTCTGACGAATAGCTCATGAATAATACCTGCTTGAATTTACAAACTTATGGATCCACTTGTTCAGGCATTACTAACGAGGTGGAAACACTAAGATGAAAATGTGAAATTTTCAATATTGATGCAGCAAGCAATTCAATGCACAGAAAATTGTCTTGAGTTAATTAGAAAAATGTAACAGAGTGACCTATGCTCATTTTTCTGCTTTCCAGGTGTGTGCAAATTTACTTTTTTTCTTTTATCGCTAATTAAAATTCATCACACATTATCAAGACTCTGTCTTGTTTAGTAATTACCAGTGCTCACTAACTTTGCGTAGCAGCGCGTGACTCAAAAGATTTTCAACAACTAATAAATATTGCAAACATTTTGGTGGTGGTGTCATCTGGGAAAAGAACCATGGAGTCTCGTGTCAGTTCTGACGTTTGTCAAAAGGGATGCCGCTAAGTTTGACTATGCCGCCAAAACACGTATCAGTTCTCTCTCCAGGTTTCAGACTTCAGTGTCTAGCCCAGTGGGTAAATTTACATCTGCAAAACACTACGTAACCCGAAGAGATTGCTGAACAAAAAGAAAGAGACGGAGTGACGGAAGAAAAAAGGGGACAAAGTTTGCCACATTCCTGACCAAGTCATTTGGCAATTGTGCCGAAGAATCCGGGACCTGCTTGGCTGCTCGCCTTTGTAGCCAGGGGACTGCAGAAGCGCTTCCGCAGTCCGCTTACTTCACTTTCCTTCTAATTTTGAGACTCGTAGGACATTAACTGGTGGTCTTTCCTTCGTGGGGAGGTGAGGAATGTTTGGCAGTGTGTATTCCACATAACACTGGTTGAAGGCTAGTATGATATTGGAACTTTTTCGGGAGACTAATCTGCACATGTGAAGGAGTGGCGACATGACGCGTGGCGCGTTTTTTTTTCTTGGAAGAGAAGGGGATGTCACAAGGCCAAGCAGACTCTATAAACGTTGCACAGGGTGGCGACAGTTGCTAACTGATAGGTAGCTTCAATTGTCTGCAATTCATTCCTGAAAAATACTAAGCACCCGAGACTTTTTGATCAGTGCGTGGCGAATAACTTCAGAGGCTATGGACTCCCAGTTTCGATTTCGGTGACCTTCATAGAGGCGCTTTTTCGACTTGAAAATGGGCCATTGACAACATTATTTTGTGGATAGTTTGCGGCCAAGTTGGTGGAAAACAAACTTGAACGTGCGCAGTAACTATGTTCGCAGTAACTATAAACTGTGAAGTAATGAGCCATATTTCTTTGACTGCAGCAAAAAGAGCGGATGCGTGCGTGAGCTCTATAGCATTCCCAGTCTCGCGCAGCCAAACAAACGTCAAGTGTCTTGACGCCTTCTAAAGTTTGGAAACAATATTTTCAGTATGCCGACTTTTTGATAAAAAAGTGTTTGCTAGCGTAATACTTACTCTCAAATTACGGTAACACATGTATTGCACATGATCATTTTGTCGTCGAAGATCATGGATGTGATGCCATTTGCTTGTTGTAGCAGGCAGGGACTGGTCTAGCCGAGAGGTAGCAGGAATAAAGCTTTAACTGCACGAAATAGACAAGATGGTCACAGTTTACCTCTATCAAAGCTTAGCCTTGGCAAGTAATCTGTTTGCTCATTTGGGTCTTGTTATATCTTAATTTCTAGGCACCAGGCCTTCACTGACCATCGCGGGGCATAACGCAGTTACTCTCAGCATCGGCCACTATAGACACCTAGAAAATGAGACATTCGCAGAAAATGTAGACGCACTCAAGCGTATTTCTTCAATGAACATCTTCGAGTGCTCAGTGGGTGCAGCCACAAATGTGTCAGCCGCCTATTCCCCTGCACCTCCCAAATGACAAGTGCGATACCCGCACTGGTTTTGCAGCTTCCACTCCCTAAGCCAAGGGTCCCAATCAGCTAGCGTGTTGTACAGACACTCAAGATGGTAAAAGCACAAAGGGGGTGGAGAGGGGGAGTCAATTTTAGGTTTGAAACAAGGAATTGGAACCTTGAAAAAAGAAGATTGTGCGTGAGTTTTCGCGATAACCATAACGCATGCTAGTGGTATGAGTACTCACATAGGTGAGCACAAATTAAGCAATCGTTTCTTTTGATCACTTTGTATACCACACCACTATGCTGTTGTTCTAAAACAGGAATGAAGGTATCTGCAGTACCGTGTGCAAAACTGATCAGAATCTTAGAGGTCTACCGTCGCATTCGTGGAAGCCCAGTAAGTGCGGAGGTGGGGTGTGAAATTTCTGTCCCAATAAGACTCCCAAGATCTCATATGCGTTTGTGTTAGAGGATTTGAACACCAAAGCAGTCATTCTTTTCTCCTTCTCGGTCGGCTGTATTCCCTCGCCAAAAGCTTTCTGCTCTTTATGCGTTTTGTCAGTTTTTCGAAGATCTGCCCTATTTAGACCAAGCGGCAATGTCACTTGATGACGTCATAATTTCAAAATTTTTGTGATCTATGATGTCAACTAATGATTTTATTTAGCACTTGTATAGACAGTGACAGGCACTTTTCGCGCTTGATGAGGCCTCTAAACTTTCTCAAACATGTGTACTGTGCTGTTTATTTTGTAGGAGCGTGCAAATATTAACTTTTCGCACTGCATTGAATACTGTCCAGACCTACCACGGTGGTCTAGTAGATAAGGTACTCGGCTACTGACCAGCAAGTTGCTGGATGCAGTGGACGTAGTCATGCTGAGGATGCTGATGAGTATCAGAGAGACGGTATGTTGTAAACGAAATGTCGTAAAATGCAGGTATTCAATTGCTTTGCACGAGGCAATATGCTGCTAACATCAGTCATATCAGTATAAACAAGGCTAGGCATTGTACGTGAGTTAGCCATGTTTTGTTGTAAATTTGCAGCTTAACATAATATTCAGGGGAATGCCTCTGCGAAGCCACTGATACATTGTCTTCGTGACGAGAAGGTACATAAATTCTTAATCATAAAGAACAAAGCGTAGTGCAAAAAACTAAGCTTGTCCTATTCTAAAAAAATGGGAAAAAGGCAAATGCATAAAATTGGATCAGATTTGTTTTGATGCTTTTAATTTAGAAGGAGTAATATGATAGAGTGAGCAGCACTCGTTGAGCTAATTACTAACCCAAAATTTGGTAGTCAACTGTCGCAGTTCTTGAATTAACACAGGTGGTGTAGCCAAATAGAAGAGGCGCATAGATAACAATTTCCAAGAAATTAGTTCACTGACAATAGCATAATTATGAGATGGTAGATTATCGGTAGTCAACGCATGGCATAAATGCTGAGTAGCAATGCTTATTTTGGCTCAGGAGGGAATTATGTACGCAAAGATAAAATGCAAGTCAAGAAGTATTTGTTTTTTGTTTGAATAAACAATTCTTTTTCTCTGATAATTTTGAACATATGCCAAAATAACCTGAAAATAAAACTCTGCTCCTTTTTGATTATAATACGTACTTTAAGTTTACGCAACAAAATATAACAAATCTACTCGGACATTTTGCCTCCTATGTGAGTGGCATCCTCAGTGTGCGCTGACACCATAATTGTGGAGGTGACTGACTTCACTGATTGTCTCGTATGTGTCTACTCATCCGGACGGAGGCCGTGATTGTTGCTGCACGCTGACTGGTCATGACAGTCTAACCACGACTCGATCGCTTTCTCTTCCCTCTCTTTTATTCCCGAGCCAGCGTCATCGAACTACGAAAGTCGAAGGCATGCCTCATTTTCAAGCAGTGTTTGATTAGTGTTGTCTGAGAATGTGTGGTTTTTGTGATGTCTCTTTGTGTTCATTCAAACTCGTTGACCACTTCCTGCCACTTTTGCCAATATAAGTGGTTTCGTAGCTACCACACAGGAACTTGTAAATAACCCTGTTTATGGGTTGAGACGATGAGACAATGCTAGCTCGGGAACAAAAGTATGCAAGAGAAATCTTCTCGAGCCATGATTCATTAGTGTGACAAGTCGGCGCGCGACAAAGACCGTGGCCACGTACTAAGGGACACATGAGACAAGCAGCAAACTGTGTAACCTCCGCTTATTTCGTGCCTAGGCATACTGAGGATGCCAGCGGCATATTTACCAATATGTTTATGTTTTTTTTGCTATATTTTGCTGTGTTAAGATAAGGTCTATAATTTTGATCACAAACTGGCCTGTCTTTTGAAACAATTTTACATCTGCTCCCTTTAACTCTGCTGAATACTGTGGTGTACCAAAAAAATTGCTGATAATTTTATTTTGATGTTTTATGAAATTTTTTATTTTGTTTTAGTTACATATACACGTGCCAGAAAAAGAAATTGAGCAGCAGGCTTTTATTTTACTTTTCCAACAATGCAAACGACAAATGACAGAAAGGAATACTACTCTATGAGTGCCATCTGTTTGGTAAGCACCATAATATATTGCAAATTTAAACTTCTAACAATTTTCTATGTGCATCAGTTGTAATAATTAACTCAACATTGTCCCACTGAAAAAAACTAGGTACTGAATATGTTTGAGCGGTAGAACTGAAATAAGACCGTGAATAAGCTAAAAATGTTCATTCCTTGCCATCTATAGTAAGTAAGGAGCCAATCATTCAGCTTAATAAAGGTTTACAAATCATCTCTGCAGTATTTATGTTTCCTCGCTGCTGTGTTTTTTCACCGCTGGATTGTTGCATAGCTTTCTGTAAGTCCTGGCACAGCTTTCATGGGATGTTGCAGACAGATTTTGTCAGCCGATTCTCTGCATTTTTTAGAGAATTGTTCCCATTTATTATTTTGTTTGCTTGATATCTACTAGTACGGGTCTATTCACTTCTTGATAATGCAGGCCCTCACTGCCAACCGACTGCCTCGCATCATGGCTTGTTCCGCGGTGGTCCCAGCCACGACCCTGCAATTGCTGTTTGCGACCCCTCTTGGGCGTACACTGACCTGGCGAGCTTGTTCACTCAAGTCGAACCACATTGGCAAAGTCTCGAGCAAAGACTGGCAACTTCAACATGCTGCTCAGTTTGCATATGTGAACTCTACTGGGCATATGAACTGTTGTGGTTGTATGGCTGTTAGTTGCTTCTCTGGTGGTGATGTAGGTTGGTGTTCATTTGTCATTCCAATTTTAAAGATTGCATTTCCTGTGCCTGCTGCTCTTCCTGTGCCCACAAGTATAATTGTGTGTGTATCCTTAGTTGACATTTATGGTGTTATATTTTTGTGAGAAATAGGGTATTCCGTCATAATACTCAGTCTGAATACCTTCCAGAAATCAACTTCCTTCCTAACGACTTCTGCAAACAAGTCAGACTACTTTGCCACTTTTTAAAAGATGCGCATAACCGCTCGCTACAAACTATCAGCTTGTAAGCTGCAATCATTGCAAATCCAAAAAAGTTGAAATGCTAAAATTATTGGCACACAAAACGCAACAAATGCATGAATGAAAAATACTATAAAAATATTCAGAGCAGTGCATAACAAACCAAAGATAACTTGAGCTCACCTCTAGATACAAATTAATGAAATCTGGACTGAAAAGTAAGAATAATTGTGTCACGGCAGTTTAATCATCGAATAGAGAAAAGGACAATAACTTGGTAATGAACTGAACAGAAAATAGCTGCATGCCTTGTGTATTCGTTTCGTGATCAATATTTCTTGCTTGGTTGTGGCTGGAAGGTCACTGTTTTGCGACAATTACACTGAGCAGTTGCTCCACTGATCGCGTTTTGCTTTTTCTGACCGGGTGTTGGCTGCCTTAAGTTTTAAATGTGTATTTTTATGTAATCAATCGGTCACATATAATGAGCTGCTTTTCACTGAATGCGTGTCAGGCAGTAATCATGAAGTTCAGTTGTCTTCAAACTAATAAGCTTATTCTGATGTGCAACATGTTTGGCGACAAGGATATTGACAGATTTCTTCTTTATTGGTAAAAACAAGTGCTTTTTTGTACCTTTTAAGCTCCGTCAAAACAAGCTGCACCTGAGTGAGATATGCCAGTTTTTCAATGCTGCTATATTATCTCTATTCATGAAATCACGACATAGACAGTCAACAGCAGTGGCAATCATCACTGTATACAATGCATGCATCACTGTTGGAAAATTACTGACAAGGCAATGGCTGTCTGTGGTATTCGTGTCCTCCTATGTATTTAGTACATAGCAATTTTGCCAGTGTCTTTTTATTTGCCTCTTCACTTTCCCACTGCTATTGTAAATACTATAGATTTAAGTTTTTTTGTCAAACTTTTGCTAAGATTGTAGGAACAAGTTGTGTTTTCATTTTGCATCTGTATTTGTATGACCCAGCAGTTGACTTAGTATGAAAGAAACTTGCAACGTGCCTTGTTCATATCTATTACTGAATGCTTAAAATGTGTTTTGTAACACTCCCATTCATCTTTTGCTGTGTGACAACGAAAAATAATTTAGAAGTAAGTAGTCTTTGTAAAAATGTCTTCTTTTTTAACATATCGCATTCAGGCACTTCGGCATGTTCTTTCCTGCCTAAGATGTGTGACTGCATGCCTTCATGGTTGCTGCAATTCTGCATATAAAAATACTGCACCCTCAACAAATGCTCACTTGTATTCGTTGCTTACACAGAGAAAAACCACATTTTTCGACGCTCTAAAAATGCAGTATGTATATCACATTTGTTGGAAGCTTTGGGATTTGAAAAGTGTGTTTTTGGTCTTATGGACATGCACAAGTGTGTTTTGACATTTTTTTAGCTTAGCTGTTCCAAAACCACTTGTTTATGCATGAAGGAATGTGTTAATAAGGTGCTTTTAGGAAACAGGTTTTGTGCATGGACAGTATAATGCTGTTTTTCACATCATGCCAGAGCTTTTTTTCCTAGCCAGAAGCTTCGTGGTGGTTCACGTAAGAAGTAATCATGCCTTTTATTAATAACGCACACAGAGTAGTATATATTACCTGCGCCAGTCTCATGAAAGTCAACACGTCACATAGCAATGTTGACATCACGTTGCTGGCATGCTGCTATCACGTTGCTGGGGTGTAGACATCACCTTAATTATATGTTGACATTGCGTAGCTGCTATAATGCAAAAACATTGCCGTGATGTTGAAAATGTGATCCTGGAAGTTGCCATATCGTCCTGAATGTTACAAGCAATGTTATCATGTGATCAAAAAGGAGGATGTTAAGCGCTTTTAGGCAACGTTGCTGACTGACATCTGGGCACTTTTATTCAACGTTTGGATAACATTTTGAGTTACTTGGGTAACTATTTGCTTTATTTTCGCTGCTACTTGCACATTTAAGTTCTTTTGAGCCTAATCTGCTGCCAAGGCGAAGTTCGGAAACAAATATGTCTTTACAAAGACATTCGTTGAGCATGCCGCACCAAACATTCTGCTTACTGCTTGGTAAAATGACCTAACTGAGTGTGCGTCTTAATAATGGTAATAGTATGGAGCCATCTTAAAAATCTTAGAATTGATATTTGAAAACTATTGTTTATTTTTAGTGATTAAAATAATGGTAATTTTTACACATTTTTATTTACTATACTGTTAGCGCTCGCGAGCTTTCACAGGATTGGGACCGCAAACTGTACAGTGCTATGTACAAACCAGTTCTAAACGCCACTAAAAAACTCCAGCTGACTCACAAACAACAATTGATGACGAATTTGTTATCTAAAAGAGTCTGTTTTCTCATGAAAGCACCAACGAGCCGTTTTAGGCGTTTTTCATGGGCGCTGTTTCTTTCTTGTCTTACCTTTGCAGGTAAATTGACGATAGTTCATGCGTAAATGCTATACCGATTAGAAGTGCCACCTGTATCTTTCATCTTGCCGTTTCAAATGAGGCGAAAATGCTGTAGGCATGTGTGCTCAAATTGGGGCGCACATTAACGACCCCCGGTGGTTGAAGTTTCCGCAGCCATTCACTATGGCGTTTCTCACAATTATATGGTGGTTTTGGGTAGTTAAACCTTACATATCAATCATCATGATTGTATCTTGCATCTCAACCTATTCATCACGAATGCTTAAAACAGAACGGCTTTTTCATTTTCGTTATAATTGTTTCCTTTTTTTTTGAGACCACCTTTTTCTTCTCTTACTAATTGCCAGGTAATCATAGCTACAGGCGGCGTTAGCGTGAATAACGGCGTTGTCTCGCGATGTTTAGTGCTATCTTTTTTTCATTTTTGTGTGATTAGGTTCAAGTCACGATAAACACATAACCAATTGGCACAAGTCACACGCAATATGTTGTAAACTTTGAGATTGTCTCAGATTGTACTGCTTTGATTGCGTGCGAATCGCACTGTGGCGGCCACATGTCGCTTGAGCGGAAATGCTAGAGCCGCATGTACATAGATTTGGTGACATGTTGAAAACATCACATGGTCAAAATGTTTGCGCCGTCTATTTCAGTGGTTCTCATGTTCGTATCGTAGTATAAGGACGTAAAAAATTAACAGTTATCCATTAGGTCACACGCAGTACGCCTATTCTTGTATATTCGTGAGTTTACGCTTTAGTGATGACGCTGCAGCTGTCATCACTGCTGTATAAATACAAGACGCGTTCTGGCGATATCCTATTACAGATCGCTTTTCATGTACTTTGAATTACTTTTCTGCGCACAAGGTATCTCATTAGCCACTGTCATTTGTGCTAAACAGACTGTTGTGCAGGGTGATTTGGTATTGCGAAATGATTATTGATAAACAACCTGAATCTAGAAACCGGTGTTTGTGACATCATGTGAAGTCGTATCATAAAAGCTCGCTTGATTAGATGGTAATCCGCCAGATGGTCGGCAAGCTTAGTAGCGCCTCTCTTCAATTACAGTATTTACAAGCAGAAACCACCGTCAAAGATGTGGCTACATAGCTTTACTCCAAAGCAGCTAAATCAAATCGTAATTGATTCTTGCAAACTAAAACTAAGTTACATTTAGTAACTGCATTGAAGTAGGTGGCTACTGCAGCCATTACAAGCTTTCTGGCCCCTTTCTACCTTTTTGCTACCCGGCAGTCGACTATCTAATTTTAGATCGTTAGGAATGTCTTTTGTGTTAATTTTTTCGTGAAATTGTAGTGACTTATAATCTTTAAATGGACTTATAATCTTTAAAATATTCATGAGTCAAGGAAAAACACATGTTTGTTGGTTTGTTTTTAATTTACACAACCGAGATATGTAAGCATCATTCAGCTATTGTAAAAACGGAGTACAAGGTAATGAACAATAAGCAAGGGCTGCTATTGTTGCAACAGACAATTGCAACAAACTCAGCTGATAACAGCAAACTAACAAAACATGCGAATCAAGATTAACCAGATGGTAAAACTTAATTCAGAGTCCATCACTACGGCATGTATCACAATAATATTGTGGTTTTAGCACGTAAAAATTGCGAAATGACTATTGTCTTTTGACCACTGATATATTACCACTGTGAAACACTCAAAAGCACAGAGACTATGGAGATTGGTTCGGTACATTGTTAGGGCTGGTGGAAATATTGCTTTCTTTTGGCCCTTTTTTGATAAATAGATATGGGATATCAAGTTTTGTAAGCACCGGTGAATAAAAATGTTAAGCTACGTTATCATACACAAGTAACCATGTGGTATAATAGTGTGCTCTTGGCTCTCGTTTTTTATAATTCTCCCTGAAAAAGAATTACTCACTTGTGCCAGACATGCATCTCCGGTATTCGCTTAGCCAGTTCTGTAGCATATTGAACTTGTTAGGTCTTTGTGTTCGTGACACATCACGAAAGATTCACCAAAGCTGTTTAGTAAAGAGACACTACTATTAACAGCGAAAAAACAATATAGCAAATTGAACACAGTATCACTGTTTCTTCTTCAATTTTTTTAAAGTTACTACCAATATTTGGTAAGGGCTTGGATAGCAACACTTGCTAAATGCTGGTAGTAACAGCAAAAGTAGTAACTGTTACCACCATCGCTGTTACTATCTGAACTTACAAGCAGCGTTGTAACATATGCGGCAAATCATTTCCCCCCCCCCCCCCCGACGTTCGCAAAAACTACTACCTTCCTTCAAGAGTGTACTAAAAGTTCTTATCCGTATGCAATATTGAGGGTCATAATCATTGTATGTGAATTTCTACGTCGCAAAATCACCAGGTGATGCTGAGGGAACTGCAGTGGAAGTTTGCGGAAATTGGGAATATTTGGAGTTTTTTAACGTGCGCTGGCATCGCACGGCGCACGGGCCTCTTCCAATTCGCCTCCATCGAAAACGTGACCACCCTGGCTGGTATCAAACTAGCGACCTTGACGAGCGATAGAGTGTCTGCTTCACCGCGGCAGACAATTCAGGGTCATAAAAAGAGCACTGTAAATGTTTGTGTCTTTCACCAGCATGTGTAGTGATTTTGTATGCTGTGTAAAGTTACGTATTTCTAAATAATTATGCTGATAACTGGTCAAAAGCATCCTGAAAGGTGCAGTAGTGTTTTGTTTGATCAGGAGGCCATCATGTGTTTTGTGCTGTTTGTTTAGTTTTGGTTCAGCTATGTACTTTAACAAAGTGCTTGAATGTGTTGGTGGTGCTGCATGGTAGACGACGAATGATACAGCTTGAAAAATGGGAGGAGACGAGGACACAAACATGGCGCTGAACTAACAACCAATGTTTATTGAACACCAACTGCAATATATAAGAAACAACATCTGCGCACAACCACGCGACATAAGCACAATTGCACATACATGCTCCATACGGCAAACATTATCAAGAAGAGGTCACATCAATGGACCCCAAATATGTAATTTCACAGCAGTGAAGAAAAATTGAGAGTACGCAAACACAGGAAGCAACGATTTGTGGACTGTGGAAGGTTTCGCTAATCTCGCGCTTGCACTGGTTTTCAAATCGCCCTATTACCACCTACTTATCAAGAATTTGCTGAAAACCACACTTTTTACAAAGGTGCGCCAAGTGGCTGGGTATGGAGCCTTTTAGACGATAAGCGTGCTCCCTCAACCGATCATTTATGCATCGGTCAGTGTGGCCAATGTAGCAGTGCCCACAAGTAAACAGTATCTTGTAGACATTCGTTAAAACACATTAAACATAGCGCGTATCGTGTGTCTTAATGCATGCTTCTTTCGTAGGTCCTTCGCTGTTGGCCCTGCGACATAGCACAGCAAGCTTGCCACGCATACAAAACACAAATCTTACACCTATTTTGCCAGTGACCTTCTTTAGCCCGTGGAAAACCTCATGTACGTAGGGAATAACAGCAGTGCTAGATTGAGGCTTGTTGAGTTGGCTGTTGCTTTGTTTTTATCAAGCGCTCTTAGTAAAGATAGGAGAGTCTTGGCAGTAGAAGTTAGCAGGGGATTAGGAAAGACTGCCTGTTGAAGGAGGTGAACTTGGTGCGAAAAACTGCATTCCATCTGGGGTTGAGAAAAGTGAGTTAAAGATGCCTTTTATTTTATTTTATTTTTATTTACATAATACTGCAGACCCAGTGAAGGGCCCAAGCAGGAGGGACGTATTTACAAAGCTCGTAGTAAGGACAACAGAAGATCAAGAACATAAAAAGCGCGAACAATAAGGACTTAACTCAAACAATGAATAAGAAAGACATTTAACACTTTAACAATACAGGTCAAGATACAATATGTTCAATTTAGTCTATGCTATTTATGAACAATGCTGGTAATTGATTCCAATCGGTTACAGTGCACGGGAAAAAGGAGAATTTGAAAATGTTAGTTCTAGCATTGAAGGGCGTTAGAGAGTCGGCATGCCGGTGTCTTGTTCTGCGAGCGGTGAGTGGTTGGATGTATTGTTCTGGTCTCATTGACAATTTGTTATTCTTGAGAAGATAAAGAAATTTTAATCGTTGGATTTTACGTCTTAGTTCTAAGGTTGGTATGTTATGGTCTCTCATGAGTTGGGTTGGGGAATCACTCGATCGGTATTTAGAGTAAACGAACTGAACCGCTTTATGCTGAATCATCTCAAGTGCATGAATGTTAGTTTTTGTGTAAGGGTCCCAGATTATACATGCATACTCCAATTTAGGTCTTACAATAGATGTATAGGCTAGCATTCTAACACTTGCAGGAGCATGTTTGAGCTTATGTCTTAAAAGGCTCAGTTTACGAAAGGATGACGCACAAATGTCTGAAATGTGCGTGTTCCAACTTAAAGTGTTTGTTATGGTAAGACCCAGGTACTTATATTCTGTAACTTTGTTCAAAGGTTGTCCTGAAAGGTTGTAAGGGAAGGATATAGAATTTTTCTTATTGGTTATTTTCATAAAAACTGATTTGTCGGCATTTAGGTTCATATTCCACTTAGTACACCAGTCATATATATTACAAAGATTGGAATTCAATACTAATTGGTCTTCTCGGCATGTTATTTCATTAAATAATACACAATCATCTGCAAACAGCCTTATTTGAACAGGGCCAGTAATCACATCCACAATATCGTTAACATATATGAGGAACAACAAAGGACCTAAGACACTTCCTTGCAGGACACCAGATGACACGGGGAGGGATTGTGAACAGTTATTATCAATGCGAACAAATCGCTTGCGGTTACTCAGGTACGAAGATATCCATTTAACTATAAATGCAGGAAGACCAGTAGATTGTAATTTATTGATAAGGTGAACATGGGAAACAACCTCAAAAGCTTTGGAGAAATGTAGAAAAATAGCATCTACTTGGCCCGACTTGTCTAGAATGGCGGCAAAACTGTGAACAACCAATGTTAATTGCGTTACTGTAGAGAAACCTTTTCTAAAACCATGTTGAACAGAAGAAAGAAAATTACGGTCATGTAAAAATATGTGAATGTAGTTAGCTATGACATGCTCAAGAAGTTTGCAACACGATGATGTCATTGAAATTGGCCTGTAACTACAAGGGCATGCAAGGTCACCTTTTTTGAAGACGGGTACCAAGCGGGCTATTTTCCAGTCAGGAGGTACAATTGCGGATGAAAGAGATGCGCAAAAAATTATAACCAGAAATTGAGCCAACATCTCGGCATAACGACGAAGAAAAATATTGGGCAATTTGTCTGGGCCTGGGGAAGCTTTTGTTTTAAGGTAAGGAGCAATGAAACAACACCAGGTAAAGATATAAAGTCATCATCGGAGGCTGAAGTCACAAGGATTATAGGCATGGGATCACTCAATTTAGAAAAAAACACTTTGGAAATAAGCATTAAAATGTTCAGCAATATGGAGAGGTTCAACAAGGAGCATGCCCGCGGTTAAGTTGTTTTATATGCTTTTTTTTTACTAGACAGGACACGCCAAAACTTCTGTGGGGCATTTCTGATATAGTTTGGCAAAGTATTTTCAAAGTACAGACGCTTTGAGTTTGCGACTGCGGAGTTGAGAACGAATTGGATGGCACTAATAGTATTACGGTCAGCCGCTCCTCGTCTTAGCCTTTTGATTTTCCTTTTGATATGCAAAATTTCACGCGTTATCCATGGAGTTGTTTTTCGTACATGTCTTATTTTGTTTGGAATGAAGTAGGAAAGTACGATGCTTCGCTTGACTAGTTCAGAATGGATGGACTTTTAGGAAGAAGGAATTTCTTTGAGCGTGGCTCATACATCCAACAGACACTGTGAACTAAAAAAATGCAGTTCTAGGTTTAGTAATCGTAGCTTGTTGCCAGAAATAAGCTCCGACGTTCATTCTAGTTGCTTCATTTCGCACCAAAATATGTCAAACATCTCACCGGTGGTTCGCCGAGGGTCAGTTTGGTCAATCCGGTAAAACACTAACACATCGTCAACGTAGCGGACCACCTTAAAGGTGCTTGTCTGATGGAGGTTAACCATGACACTTCAATCATACCACGCGATTAAAAGGTCACTAAAAACTGGAGTTAAGCACGAGCCAATGCACACTCCTTCTCGCTGAGTGTAGAAGGTGTCCCTGAGAAGTACAATCTTCGAATGTGGGTAAAGGCGCATTAGTTCCGAAAACCTTTGAACATGAATTCTACATGCATTGTGAAAATTAGTGCACCCATAGCGCTCAATGCACTGGCTAACTTCATTGCACAGAATCTCATGATGTAAGGAATAAAACAAGTCCTTAACATGTTTTCTATATATTGAAGGTGGTTTGCAATAAAATTTGGTTGTTAGTTAAGTGCCGTATCAGTCCTTTTTCATGCTGTGTTTAGCGCTGTTTTATTCTTCGTCTACTGTCGGTTGTCGAACTTGCTGAATGACACCCTGCTCGGCAGTGAGAATGCTCGCACCGTAAGGGCACTCATAAAGTGTGTTTTAAATGAAGTGGTAAAGTGTTTGTGTTGTGTGTGATAGAGATGGGCAAAGCGGCTCCGAACGACTGAGCTCAACAAATTAACTGGCTAAGTTTAGCATTTCACCGGTTCACCAGAGGTAGGTTATTCCGTGTACGTTTCATAGGACACCATAATTTATGACGTCAGTGCTGGCAGTACCACATGTAACTCTTCGCACGACTTTGTCAAGGGAGGTTCAAAGTTACAAATTTCATCAATTGGGACACACATGGTGTGCGCCGTCAAGGCGAAACTAATACAAAATACGCCTCATTCGCTAGCTTTCTCACGTGCCGTTTAAAAAGTTTTTTCTCTTCGCTTATCGTCGCGTGCGTGGGGCCCTTTTTTTTTAGGCCACGCGCGTTTGCGGCGCCATGTGGTGTGCGCGACGCATTTTTAAAGTCTTTTTTAGGGACCTTTGACGCAAAAATTTTGGTCTGTTTGTCTCCCCTAACGGTACCCTAAATGGTATCAAAGTGACCAAACGATACTCCAAACGGCCGGCCTCATCCGCAGCGCCCACCAATATTGCTCAAGTTGTAGCATTTATACTTGTGCGATTGTCAATTAAAAAGCAAGTATTGCACAAATCTGAGGCACAATAACAACACCTCAATATTATCTATGTGTATTTTTTACTAGAAAAGGCATACAAGGGTAGTTTTAAGGATCGTAGCCTTTATACCACTGCGCTGGCCATGCAGTGCTTGCAACGCTTTGCTCAGACGACATGGTGGCGACACCTACCCGTCACCTCGTGTTCTACACCTTATCACCTCAGAGACCGGCACGCACGGCGTGCGCCCCGTTTTCCAGGATAAATGCCAGATAGCGCTCATGTCTCACGTGTGAAGTGACTTGATGCGCTCGTTCACCTCCTCTGCACGCTCAAAGCACTCTAACGCAGTGCCTCCAGAATATCATTTACCAATTTTCTTGTGCAGAACATCAATTACACGCTTCGTTCACTCTTTCCAGACGCAAGACAATCGTCTTTCGACTACAATGGCGGTGTAACATGCAGATACGGTGCCAATTGTTTAATGCCTTCACTCGCTCATGCTGCACCATCTTTTGGGTCTTTCAATATACACCTTTTTTAATCATGCATTCTGTAAACACTGTAGAAACACCACATGATCTGCAAAAAAGACAACAAAAGAATGGGTTTCACTACAAGAAAAATATCTTTGGTCTTGTTTTATTGTTGTTCTTAGTTCATGAAAACCAACATTTTCAATCATAAATCATGACGTGGCACAGGCTCAAGCGATGAACAGGTTAGCAGAAGGCTCACGTGCACATACTTCAGTATATGAACTGCAATGATATGGACAAGAATAGCAGAGACCCACAGGACAAAGCTCTTCATCATGTGTGCCTATTGTTTCGTTGTTCCGTCCATTGTGCTTCAATTCTTCAAGCGTGCATCACCCAAAGGGCTGAACCTATACTCCTCGCAGTGGTCAATCTCACTGAACGCGAAAGTTCCCAGCCGTGTTAGGAACTTACAAAGCAGTGGTTTGAGAAATAGAATACCACACTTGAGCTCATATCGAGAAAGAAACTTTGGTACTGACAAAAGTGCAGAAGAGCTTTTGGTCGTTGTTCTCCGTTCACCGCGTCATTCTTCTTCGGTCTCTAAATAAAATACTCTTCTAATTCAACGCGAATCACAAGGATCTTGAAACGCACGCTACAGACACAAATTCGATGCTTACGGTTAACAGGCGCTGTCCCCGAACGGCGTCCGACGGCATTCAACAACATAGTTATTCATAGCGAGCAGGGCATTGCCCCGCCTCTGTTCAAAGCGCCCGCCGAATGACAGCCGCACATTGCATATTGCATTAAAACACCACCCCCCCCCCCCCACACACACACATACACACATAAAATTGCGCCTCCACGCATAATGTCACTGGGCGTTGACTTGAGCCTAATGAAATGAGACAGGCCAACAGGCTCGCTAGGTTAATAAAAACTCACTTATCATCTACTAGTTAGGATAACCTTAGCTAACAACGTTATTATAGCACTCATGGCGTCAATCGAAAGAGAAGCTGACGACGCAAGCAGGAGAAGCAACAAACAAAAAAGCGTCGACAGCAGGAATATTCACCTATCTTTTTAGTTTGGCGAGCGATCGACAATATAAAGCAGCCGGTTCTCTCTTGAGTATAGGGCATCTTCGTAACAAGCAGCAATGACAGAACACAAAAGACAGCGCAAAAATTCTTTGAACTACAACAAAAATCGAATTCGAACATTCCGCACACAGCCGTTGTGGTCTTAAGGTAGACTCCGCCAATTCTGTCCTGCTGAGGTTGTCGTCGTTGTTGTTGCTGCTGCTGTTGTTGTTATTTTCCTCTGCACATGGCTCCTACCCAATGAGAGAATTGGCCAAATATAAGGTGAACTTGCGCGATACTTTCTACATTGCTTCTTTCCTAAAAATCTTAAGTTACTTTATTATGATTTGAAGTGATAATGGCGAATTCGAAAAAAAAGATAAGGAAAAGAAAAATAGTGAGACTACAATTTAGCAAGAAAATCGTTTAGTCGCAGTGATGTATACCTGAACGGCGAATAAAACATCCCTGTAGCTGAAACCCAGTGTAGAGGCTCGAAATGAACGAAAAGCAGGTTCGAATATTTGCAAGCCCAGTTTTAGAAGAGGTAGTGCCCAGGCAGCACAGAAGGTTGGCCCAATATTGGGGATAGATCGGCATTGCCTGGCCCATGAACGGCCCAGTTTTCACAACGTACCGCCAAGATTGGCTGTGCCAGCCAAATAGAACGGCGACGTTGGACCAGCGTTCACAACGTACCCCCAATATTGGTTCTGCCAGCCGAATAGAACGGCTATGTTGGACCAGCATTAACAACATACCGCCAATGATGGCTGTGCCAGTCTATTAGATTGGTTATACTGGGCCAGCTTTCAGAACTTTCCGCCCATATAGGCTGTGCCGGCTGATTAGAACGGACACATCGGGCCAGGTTGTACAAGTAGCAGCCAATATGGGCGGAGCCATCCAATAAGACCGGCATTATTGGCCCGCCGTTTGACCGTTATTGCCGGCGTCAGCTGAAAAGTCAACATCACGATGTCATAATATTAGAATATGAGCCAATTTCTGCGGCTGCTGCTTTTTGGCGCTGTTCTGGCCCCAATTCACGCACCGATTTTTCAAGTTAGAGAGAGAGTAATATATGTGTCGGGCACAATATTAGAACTATCTTTTCGTCATTAAACCATGCCCCGCCACGGCGGTCTAGTGGCTAAAGTACTCGGCTGCTGACCCGCAGGTCGCGGGTTCGAATCACGGCTGCGGCGGCTGCATTTCCGATGGAGGCGAAAATGTTGTAGGCCCGTGTGCTCAGATTTGGGTGCACGTTAAAGAACCCCAGGTGGTCGAAATTTCCGGAGCCCTCCACTACGGCGTCTCTCATAATCATATGGTGGTATTGGGACGTTAAACCCCACATATCAATCAATCAATCAATCAATAAACCATGCACAGTTGGTTGAAATGCATAATCGTTGGTTGAAGTTGTGCAAGTTAGACTTTTTAAGTGAGAAAAAATTACCGATCAAGTTTCTCTGTCAGACGTGACGTACGATGCGGTGCTATCCGTACGTATGACGAAGCTGCTGCGGATACCGCTGTCTTACGCGTGCATGTAGACATCGAATATCTGACGCAAATCTTATCGTATCATGTGTCGGGCTAGCTATCTACGCGACCTATTCGAATCTGTTTTGCGTTCACAGCACAGTACGTGTTAACGGCACTTGCTGCTGCTTGACGTGTGGGAAGAGCGGGGGTCGTCAGTTGCGTTATGGTGACTGAATCATACAACATATGCAGTTGCCGTGATCTAACACACAGACGCGCGTGTGCACGCACGCACGCGCTATATTCATGCAACGACCACACGAATTCCCAACAACATCGCAGCGAACGGTTGGTAAGGTGTTGCGGAGTGTGTGGGCGTCGTAGCCAGCTCGTTGCGAACGCGAATTTCGGCGTGGAACGCTTCTTTTTTATGTACTTTTTTTACGTGTGCCCAAAACGGTAGGCTGCGCGATACGAGCAGTACGACACACAAAAAAAGAAGAAACGTGAATGCATAGGGCAAATCGTTAATAACAAAAAAAAACACGCACGTGAGCGTGCGTGTTTTTTTGTTATTAACGAAGCACATGTGCTTCCATGAAACATGACAGCCAAGAATGATGAAGTATTCATTTACATACAAATTACTATGAGTTGCTGAAACTCACGCAAAAGACCATAATTTTCTTCCTTGGATATTGATCGAGTGCCTTGGAATTATGCTATGTGAATTTGACACATCAACAGTGCATTATGATTCCCGCCATAAGGGGCCACAATCTTGACAAGTAATAGAAGTACTCTTCCCACCTGATGTGCACCTAACGTAAAGAGGCCTTGTTTCTCAAGTTAGCAATATATATATATATATATATATATATATATATATATATATATATATATATATATATATGTGGAGCACATCACCCCTGGAAAAATATACCAGGTGTAACCAGAAAAAGGCGCACCTGCAGTTTTAAAGTCTAAAAGAAGCAATGACATGCCAACCATCCAAAATAGAATGCCCGAGAAAGGAGCATCAATCAGTATTACAGCAGCTAAAAGCCTGCTAACAGCTGAAGGTAGTCATGCTGCTCTTCCATTCAAGTATAGTGTACACTGAGAAAAGATACTGAAGATACACCATCAGCAAATGACAAAACCAGTACAGACAAAGTTTTCTCTTATAATACAAAAAGTCTTTAGCTGAGGAGGCAAATAAGTCATTGGCACACAATAAGTGCACAAAAAAAAAAGCTGTCGCACGAGGCTCTCAGTGCTTAGACAACACAGGCAAAAATACAGTAGACTGAAGAAGAGAAAGCCCATAGCAAAAGTTACCATACTCCTGAGTTCTTGCTTTGCATGCAAATGAAGCTAGCGTGAAGATGAACACTAGATTAAAGCACCACAATCAATATCTGGAAGTCAATGCTTTAGGAATAATACAAAGTACTGAAGAAGCATGCAAAGAGCATTCCTGTGAAGGCAAATATAAAAAAAAGACTTAAAGCTCTGTGGCCCTGAACAAGACAACACCACAACCAATCGAAGAGCCGTTCGGACACACCAGCAGTTCTGGCCAACACTAAAAAGTCACAAAAACATACCTTTAATGCCTTTTTTGCAAGAGAACTTCAAAAGAAATGTGCATACACCAATGCCAGAAGTATCGATAGAAGCTATTACTCGTATTCAGCTCTTCATTGAAACACTGACAGAAGATACTTGTACCTGAATGCTTAATTACTTTGGTACAACTCAAGAGCGCCGACGCCAAGTGGCAAAAAATTATGATGAAAGACTACAATGTGATCAAATGCACACGTCAACCACCAACCAAGGTCCTATGCTAGAGTGAATATCGCAAAAAATCTTGAACGCCTAATGTCACTGGCTCATACTCAGCGTTCTCAATCAAAATCTTGACCTCCCACACAGCATATTATTTCAACAACCTGCCACCTCTCACCATGTCATGAAACAAGCTCGAGTATACACAAACCCTCCTCACCGTTATGTAGTTAGATAGCTCCACTAGTGCTTCACTCTCGGAACACATAGACCAGGGCCGTAACTAGACGGGTAGTGAGGAGGTTCTGAGCCCCTGAAGTATTTTCGTGCTCTGACTTTTCATCAACAATAGCATAATCTGTGCAAGTTGGTTCATCGTGGTTGTGTTCTAGTAACAGTGAGAGAAGTTCAAAAAGAAACAAAAAGGACAGGAAAGAGCGCTGACTGCCAACTAAATTTTATTGAAGCTACTACGCCCCCTTTTATACAGAGTACAAGAACAGTGCTCATGCACAACGACACATGTGAGACCATGATAATATAATCTTAACTGAGAAAAGAATACTCTCTCTCCGAATGGATGAGTGAAGGTATACTGATGCACTGATTCATGGCCTTCCTGACAAGAAAAAGCTTTCACAGTCTCTCTTTCATTTCTTGTTCTTGCTTTTTTCAAAAACAGTGTTTTATGAAACATAGAACTGCACTTACATTCTTTACAGTGTATGGCCATGCGACTAGCATAGCCATTCTTAACATTTTAAGCATGCTGTCTTGCTCAAACATTGGGGCACTGCCCAGTTTGTCTTATGTTTACGTTTCCACATGTCAATAGTATCTCATACACAACATTATATTGGCATTCAGTATACCTATTCTCGTGACGAATGGTGAAATTATGGCTATTCCTGTTGCTTTTTAGTACACACACTTTTGAAAACTTGCAAGGGATGGCAAATAACAAGATAAAATCATATCGGCTCGCTATTTTCTTTATATTGTGAAACACCTTATGTACGTACGGTATAGCATGCAAAGATCTTTGGTCATTCTGTTTTTATTTTGGTCCTGTTTTGTTTAACTTGACTTTCTGCAGGAGGGTTTAGCACACGGGTGTGGTGGTGCTGTTGGGATATCCAGCATCTTTTAGTCTTTTAATCTGGTTTTTAAGGCTTACCTCATCCTTGTGCTCACATGACTTCTGAAGGGTGGCCTCGATGCACGTGGTTGCAATTCCTCTGTGTAAATTGTGTAAATGTGTAATTATGTGTTATGATGTACTAAAAAAGATGTCCCAAGAATCAGAATAAGTGACAGTAGTCAAAGTTTTTGTCACTGCCTTTATACAAATACCAGTTTATTTGTTGCCTCCTGCAGTATTTTAGGGCCTCTTATATAGATAGGATGTTTTCTCACTTTTATTACATTTTTGTATTGATGATGCCATATGCTCAGGAGGTAGAATGTCGTTATGTTCTTTCTGATAACTTCTAGCTTCTGAGCAAAGATAATGATTCAGAAAAATGAAAAAAGGCTAGCATAATATTAAGACATGGGAAGAAAGCAGAGTTTATCAAAAAATCAATGCATTAGTTGGGAATGAGAAAAAAAGATGGATGACAGGTCAGTAATGTCAATTAATTTATATTAGGACACATGAAATGTAGCAGAGGGTGGCAGGTGATTAGTTCAATTGAGATCGAGAAATTATCAGCCATAATATGAAATTGGCTCATACAGGACAGGGAACATTGATTGGGCTTCCTCCCTGCAGTGGACATAATATAGGCTTAACGCTAACAATGAGCAAAGCCTGTGAAATTAATGCTCCATGAAATGAGCAGTACTGCACAGATTGCTGTGCTAGACTTCCCATTTTGCATGTTTTTACCAGCTTATCCTGCTCGCTGTGCAGACACAAAGCTTCACCAGAAAAACAATGTTATACTTGGTGAGGATAATGCCAGTGAATGCAGTGTTTTATCTACACCTTTCCTTGCTTAAGTCCTCCTCCAAACTATACGATTTTTCTTGGAAATGTTCTGCTTACAGCACACCAACCGATCAAGTGAAACAACTTTATTGGAGTCCTGCAGGACGCGCCCTAGTATGCAATCACCATTCCACTTCACGTTACAACATACTAGTGGTAAAAATATTCTCTGGCAGGGTACAGAAGTGCATGCACTGAGCTAGCTTGTGCAGCGCGGTCTATTCCAGAAAGCTGAACCTATGTTTGGTACAGAATTTTGTAACCACACGATGCTTGTACAGATTAAATGTGGCCACACATAGCAACTTCTGAGCTTTTTTTATGAAATGATCTCGCAGTATCTGAAAACATTTGTTTTTTTGTTTACTTCATAGTTCTCAGTGAAATATTTCTCTTGTTCCTCTCATTGAATAATGGCATTTGGTGTGGCTAAGGTGTTCTTAATGCCTCACTATGAGATCAGAAAAACGATTCTCCTTGAAATTGCTTCACAAGCATTTTCTAAGATATTGAATGACACTGCTTGCACATGTACAAACATTTGCTAGTTTTATTGAGGGTTGATGATAAAGGGAATCAGTTGGTGCATCCAAGCCGTACAGAGATTGACTGGCCCTGAAAAGGGCCGTTTAGTTATATATCTTGCAGCTTGTTCCAGGTAGACAGGGCTTCATTCTGTAGAAATGGTAACTCATCACACTGGTTCCCCAGCATGAAGAACATAACTTGATGCTAAGACTGACTCAGATGTTCTGAAATGTCATAGAGGGTACATGAAGGCTGGGTACATGAAGGTTGCAGTTATACTAACTGTACAGTCAGCATGCTTGTGTGATATGTGCATAGCTGCATCAAAGTCACGTGTGAGAATTGCGTGAACAGCTGAAAATCTCAATGGCAGCATAGCTTAAGAAGTCTGTCATCCCTTTTTTGCCAGTTTCCAATATCATCCTTCTCTTTTCATGCATCTTCTTTCAATATATCTGGGGTTTTAGTTCCCAAAACCACGATATATTAATGAGAAGCAAATTTTGAACATCTGGTGTTCTTTACCACCTTCACTTGTTTGCAGCGCAACACCAGAAACACAGGACAGGGAAGGAGCAAAAGAGAAAGAAAAGATGGCGCCGACTCCGAAAAAGACGGTACTGACATCCTGACACGCACATGTCGTGATGTAAGCTGCCCAAAGAGTGGCCTCCCATGAGAATAGTGAAGAATTGGGAATAGGATCTACCAGTAAGGGCTTTGTGTGCAATTCACAAACAGTGAAAAAGATCCACCAGGGGTGAACCACATGTACATGGTGCACTCCGGTTGAGAGAGAGCAGAGTAGAACAGATGTGCCAGACAGGAGATTATAAATGGTTTTGTCTGGAGCTGGTGCCATACCGAGCTCTGATTAAGCGTAAGAGAGTATTGAGCGCCAGGCCAATCTGATCCTATTCCTGTGATGGGGTGCAATGTGATGACAGGTGCGAATTCCATTTTCTTTTTTTTCCATGGGTTTAGGGAAACAATTTTTCAGGGATCAGATGGAAATACCTCCGACATACATACTAACATGCTTATTCTTGGGCGTGTCATGCCTAGCCACCAGATGGGGAGAAAAAGGAATGTTCCCCAAAATGTGCGATAAAGTGTTTGGTGCTACGCCTTGACGGAAGTATTGATAGGTGCTTTGGAAATCGGTACGCCATTTCTGTACTCGTTAAATATGCAACTGCATGTGCCACTGCTAGGGATAGCGTGACACTCCCAGCCATTTCGGGGTAAGCCGTTTTAATCTACATGAAGATGTTAATGAGCCCGTTCTCCATCACAGCAGTAGCTGTGGCCATTCCTTCAATTAGGCCTACTGCAGCGCCAACTAAACGTCTGCATGAATTTAGCGCTAGTACCGTACATAATAATCAGCATGTGCCTTGGGTTCACTTCGATGGTGTTTTGAATTCATCTTGCGTGACAATGGTTTAAGTTGCACGCGTGCCTTAACCATTACTGCAATAGGAGACCATGATTTATCGTCACGCATGGTGTTGCTTAGCTCGGTCCTCAGTGTTCGAAGCAGGTTCCACCTTGTGAGTGCCTGAGAGAGGCACAAGAGTTGATTTCTGCTCTGTGTTTCTATAATTCCCTAGCCTGTATTATACAGGAAGCGGATAGTGCTGGTGTGCGTCAGCTGCCTCGGTGCGCTCTCAACCGCCTGCCTGGTAAGACTGATAGCTCATTCTATCAGCGCCTTGTCGTACTCCCTCCTCACACTGCGACATGTCCTCCACTTGGAGGACATGATGACGGAACAAGATGATACGAAGCCCAAAACCGCAATGTTTGCAAGCCACAACCCGAGCAAACAATTCAACGGTGAGGCCAGAAAATCTACCTGACTAGGCCTGGAGCAACAAGCCAGAGGCCAGAGAGCATATTCTTGGCTGGATAGATGGATGGATGTGGCTGTACCCTTTAGATCGGGCGGCGGCTAACGCCACCTAGCCGTGATGCTTAGTGAACTAACCACTAGATTTTTTTTCTCCCTTTAAATAGTAAAGTTGGATGGGTACTTTGAAGTGAAGGGTTTAATTTTCAATCGTGTCTTTACTTTAGCCACCAATGAGATAACCTCCTTCTAGTTAAGTCTACCCGCTTAAAGTCTATTTTGCCCTCCCTGTCCCTAAACACCAGTGCTTTGAAAACTCTGCGCCATCATCTTGAACTATAAGGTGAAGCCCTTTACAGAGCATTGTCAAGTGTTCGGCAGTTTTTTCTTTCTCTTCACACGCACTGCATACTGTGTCTACCCCTTCGTATTTGGCTTGATATGTCTTGGTTCGCAATACTCCCGTCCTGGCCTCAAACAGTAGAGAACTACCCTGAGTATTATCATAGATCCTTTCTTTGGCAATTTCCTGCTTAAAAGTTCGATAGATCTCTAGTGCAGACTTCTTAATCATGCCAATTCTCCCCATGTCAGTCTCCGTTTCCTGCAGTTCCTTTTTAACCGATAGTTCTTTCTGGTTTGGCCACCTGCTGTTTTCTAAGTATTTACCAGTCAATTTCCTGGTTCGCTTCCTCCATTTTGTTTTGACATTCTTCATGTACAAGCAGCTGAAACCTTCATAGCCCCAACGCTCCTCCCCCATTTCTCTCAATCGCTTCTCAAATTTTATCTTGCTGCTAGCTTCCCTGCCTTCAAATGATGTCCATCCCATATCACCTTGTACTCCCTGATTTGGTGTATTCTCGTGAGCTCCTAAAGCCAGCCTACCCATTCCACGTTGCTTAATTTCTAATCTTGCTTGAACTTCTGATCTCATGCACAAGACTGCATTGCCGAACGTCAGCCCCAGGAACCATGACCCCTTTCCATATTCCTCTCACAACATCACACCTACTGTAATTCCACAGTACCCTATTTTTCAGCACGGCTGCCTTCCTGGTATCTTTAGTCGTTCACGCATATTTCGTGTTCCCTCAGGGCCTACTCGGTCTCATTGCATATTCATACGCCCAGTTATTTGTATTTATCTGTTATCTCTAGCGTGACTTCCTGTATTCTAAGCTCACTACCTTTGTTATCATTGAAAATCATGACTACTGATTTTTCCTAACTGAATCTAAAATCTAACCTATCTCCCTCATTACCGCAGATGTCCATCAACCTCTGCAAATCTTCCTTGTTGTCGGCCATTAGCACTATATCATCTGCGTAGATTAATGCTGGTAGTGCCTGATCAATGAGTTTTCCTTGTTTGACTAAAGAGAGGTTGAAGCCAAGTTTACTTGCCTCTATTTGGCCTCTAATCCTTGTAGGTACATCATGAACAAGAAGGGTGACAGTGGGCACGCCTGCCTAAGTCCACGTTTCACCACTGTGGGCTTGGATACCTGTTTTTCCCACTTTTTAATACCTTGTTAGTTTTATAGATTTCCTTTAAACGATTAGTGACTCCATCTTTTACACCCAGTGTCTAGTATTCCCCACAAGTCCTCTTGAACCACGCTA